>VZRS01014036.1:330809-575692 GCA_013398055.1 Ifrita kowaldi | reverse complement strand
CTCAAGGCCCTTCATCGTCTTCAGTCCCCTTCTCTGGACACTCCCTAATAGGTTAAAGTCTTTCTTATGTTGGGGTGACCACAAGGTCAGTGGCTGAATAAGAGTGCCAGAGGAATGTTTCCAAATAAGGACAAGCTGCTCTTTCCAGGGGTGTGAGACATCTACCAAGCACCTGCCACTGGCACCCTGTGAGCTCAGAGCCACCACCACCTCCTGTCCAGCTGGGAGCCATAAGCATGGGGAGAAGTTGGTGGTACCCAGGCTGGCACCACCAAGGGATACATGGTGGGAGCAAAAAGACAGCCATTTGGGTTATGCAAGAAAGCTGAATTAATGCTGTCAGTGAAAAACACAGCACACACCTATTGAAAATTAGTTTCATTAGTTGTTATACTTAAAGAATAACTTGATGTTTTCTTTGGCTTTTTCATAATTTACAAGCTTAATGGAAGCCAGGATGTCACATGTTTATTAAGTTACTATGTTCAGTGACCTGTAACAATGGGACAGTTACTTAAACTGCCAAGGATTAATAGGGAATTCTCTACATTTAACAGGAGAGACGCTGAGCCTACTGTTGTAGCAGAGTGATTCCTGCAGATTGTCCAGTCAAAACAAGCTGCTTCCAATAGTTGCAGGAAACAAGATAACTCATATTGAACAGGATGACAAGTAGGAGTGAAGGGATAGTTCTGTTTCATGAGAACAGAATGATCTCAGCAGTCAGATGTATTTTAGATCATCTCTGGAGGCTTAATTTTAAAAATTCCTTCTGTCTCAATGAAGACAATGTATGCTAACATGCTTTGCAATTATGTCAATACAGAAATATGGCATGGTGCTTGTCTGACTCTAGTAAGAGTAACTAAGCTGATAACAACCAGCCACATCAGATAGCTCATTATACTGTTAATAAAATAAATGATTAAAAATGTTCTTCGTGTCCTATCCTGTTTTGAAATATTTGATAATGTGATAAAATTTTAAAAAATAATAAATTTTAAAATTCAAATTTAAAAAAAGAAATTGAGATGAGTGCAATTTCAAGATGGAAAAGATTTAAGAAAGCAAGCTAGGTCATTTTCTGAAAAGACTGGAGAAAGGCATGAAGTGAAACAAATTCCTCAGCAAAGCAGAGGTCCCTAATACTTATCACAAGTTGATTTGCAATGCTGCATTGGAAAAAATAAGATGGTTGACGAAGAATTGTGAGTAGAAGTCTTAATTTCTAGATTTGAATCCTCATTGTTTGGCCAATATGATTTATGACTCATGAATCCTGGCAAGACAGATGATTGTTTGATCTCTATCCTGTAACTCATTCTCTTGTTTACACTTCTCCTAATTTCTCACCAACCTAACTGCATTACTCTGTAAATATTCCCCAGTATTGGATTCTCCTCATGTCATACTTTCAGCCTCTACAAGTACTCAGCACATCATCAGCAATTCTTCTCTGTGGTTTATTTCCTCTAATCATATAATCTGAGATCTTTTCTTGACCAATTTCCATCCCTTACACTACAATGAAATAGCTTTCATGAGTCTCCAGAGATCTGTTCTTAGCCAGATGTCAGACCCACATCCTCTTGAGCTGACAGGCACTTTCCACATAGCCAGCACTATTTTTCTTCATAAAACCTTATCTACTAAGAGCTTGTGCTCATCCTTCTGGTATTACTGTATCCTCTCTTCTGATTCATCCATGAGGATTCAATGAGATACCTTCTGTCTTCCACTCCTTATGTCCACATTAGCTCTGTGTAATCTCATTTGCAAGGACAGATGCAACTGCTCTCTCTGTGTTGGTGACCCCATAAGCTTCCAGTTACTATCTTTAAGATAAACTCTTTCCTATCCTTCCACATAGCTATGACTCTCACCTGAGAAATACTGATTATTTCAACATGGATAATGTACCATTCATTCCTCTACCCTTGACAATATTTCTTCCAAATGCTCCTGGAGAGATCATTTATTTGGCTTGACATTATGAACATATCCCTATTTCTTTGAATTGGTGCACGCATTTGCTTTCAAGGGCTTTTGTTATCTATCTGGACTTATTTATCATCTCTTGGTACCATTCAGCATTGATACATTGACCCTTGCCTCCAAAGTTCACATGATAACAGCTTCAGTTGTCCTTACATTACATTTTGAAATATGCCTTTGGGTTGTCTCCACTTAGCAGAAATTTCTCTCCAGTCTCATTATTCTCCATAAAATCATTTGTTTGATATGATGCCTGCACATAAAACTTGACCAAATCTGGGCCCCTGAATATCTGATCACTAATATCAGTGCTCTATCTCCACCTCTCTGTCTTTAGCCATAGGTTCTGTTTCATTTAGTATTGAGGCAGAACCTGTCTTTTTGTTTAAAGTCTGTAAAACTTAAAATAATGACGCTTTGGTTCACAACAGCAGCTTCTGATATAAATGGCAATATAATTAACAATTACTAATGTAGAAGAGGTATTAGCTAGAAATGTACCCCTGTGCAGTATATCAACCAGCTCTGTAGCACAATATATTGTTTTGAAAGCAAGGAATTAAAAATTCTTTCTCATATATATTCTATTTCAAAATAATCTATTGCTAAACTTGTCTATTTTCTGAATTGCCTGGTAACAATTGAGAAAGCAGATAGAGCAGACTCCAAAACAAAGCTGTGACCCTATCCCAGATTGCAAAATTGCAGACACATGTTTTTTTAAAAAGGAGAAATAAACACGTTATTAAAACATTTTCCAGGTCAACATGGTATAAACACAAAGCAGTTGTCTTGTATGGACAGAGTATAAATACTACAGAATTCTAGAAGCAGATATTGCAGGAAGCTTACATCCATTTTCCCTATTTTTCCATTATTTGGGACTCTGATTTTATAGTGTGCTACACTCACACTTGAAGAGTATTACAGCCACTTAATAATACATTACTGTAACTGTCCTAGAGGTGAATTTGTCGGAATGTTCATCTGGATAAATCTTATGGACAAAAAATTGAATGTGACTAATTATTTCTTAGATAGTAAGTCCAACAAGAAAGATAAATAAGGGGTTTTTACTAATTCTAATGCGTGATTTGTGTAGACTTTTGATCCACGGAGGGAGGACAGATGGAAGACATTTATCACTGCAGAAATTGTGCTGAGATAACAAACTCACCCCTATTTGTTTGGTTCCTTATAAAATAAACAAACACAACAATGCAAGTGGTAGCTTATGAAACTTCCTGAAACTGGCAAATCAAAAGAGAGGTTCTGTGACCATATTGAGTTTGGCACAGGAATAAACATCCTTCACACTGCGAGGAAATCACAGAAGCGAAGCCAAACTCCATTCATGGGGTTAATCTTGCCTATGTTTTCCTGCCCAGATCTCAAGTGTCTTGTGTAAGCTATTGTCCATGGCTTCCTGCAATAGTCAGTAGGTAAAGAGAGTGAGAGAGGCTTTCAGAAAGTAATTTGCTCCACCTGCACAACACATTTGGTTCTGAATTTAAAGCCCTCCTCCACCACTAGGAGAAAAATCTAGATGAATGTCTAAATTAGATGTATATTTTCAGGGGCTCAAAGTGAGATGAAAATTGTTCTACCTACCAAGAAGCAGACAGTTTAGATTAAATTTTGATCACAAAATCAACAAATGCAGTTTCCCCCAGTCCCCTCTTGCTCTGTTAGTTGCTATATTTAGTGCTTAATACATATTTGATACTTAGTACATAGATGTCATGTTCATTTGGTAACAGATACTGACACCATGTCACTGCCATGGGTTAACAGCCTCAGCCATTCTTTATAATCAGAACAGGCATTCCATCATAACTGAAAACATAACTACTCTAGGGCAGAGATCTGTGACTAACTCATGAAGTCATTCCATTTTGTAGCAATGTGTCACTGCACTGTAGAGGATCACCTTCTGTCTTCTAATTTTCTGGAGAAGATATCTCAACATGTTTGAGTCAATGAGATATGCATGCCTTACAGGCATTATTCCAAATATTTCTTTATTTAATAACTATGGAAAAAAACCAATTAGATTTCTTTTGAGAGGTCAGATAGTTAATAAATTATGTTAACTAGACATGCAGCTAAACTTTAAAACCCAATCCAGAACATCTGTAATAGTATGGCTAAAATTTTAAAGGCTGCTCTCAGCGACAATCTAAGCAGGTGTGATGCTTCCTTGCATGTGGAGTAGCTAGAAATGTTTTTAACAGATGCTGCCAAACATTGTCCCGCCTTTGCAAAAGAACTAATGGAGTTCACACTGGAAACTCTTAGGCACATGTGCTAAATATATTCAGTGCAACTGCTGAGTAAGTTTTCACTTCTGCAATGATAGTCTGCAAGATGGTGGTTTCAATCTTCTTTACAATTTAAGCCCAGGCAATTTTTCTTTACTTCAGGGTTGTATTTTAAGATTTTGTGAAAAATATTAGTAATCGACTACTGGAGAGTGTCATACTTCCTCTTTGCTAACCAGATGTCCATTAGCTCATTTCCACAGTTCTTTCATGTGACTAAGAACTTTTAATTGGTGTAGCCTAAGGAAGCCTATAAAAATAAAGGAACAAATTGCCCTGCAAGAAATAGAATATTTTTAGTACTTATGTAGATCTATGTTTATTATTACATCTGTATCACTTACCTCTCTGCATTAACCCTCTTGATAATAAAAGCTTGGATCCATTTATAAATTAACTGAATGCACAGACAGAATGCAGATTAGTAAATGTACTGAAAGAATAGTCAAAATTGGCACCATCTGATTCAGCCTAATGTTTAGTGTGTCTGGTGAATAATAATTTCTTCTATGTGAAGAAATTATGTAATTTCTGTGGTTTACATTTTATTAAAAAAAATTCTTAAAGCAGTGGTTTGTATTAGGGGATGAAAAAAACATTTCAGATAAAATAATAGTCAAAACAAATTTTTACCTCAGACCTAAATTAAGTCTGAACCAGAATACTTTTGAATTCAAAACAGTCTGGAAACTTAAAAAGACAACAAAAGAATCCTATTTTCTGCCTTTATTGTTGGATCTGAAGAAAAATTCAAATCACGCAACCCAACTTAGTACCAAATTACTCAATATCTCTTTGTCTGGTGACTTCAAGGGAACTAGATTAAGATGGCCTCATAATATGTGATGCCACCCAAGTAGTTTGGACATACTGATTCCTCTGTGTTATCATGGCATGTCCACACATAAAAATTTGACCTTATCAAGGCTGAGAAAGCTTTACCATTCACACCAATGGGATCAGGATACTATACTTGTTATTTTTTGGCTAAATGCTGCCAAATTTGACAATCACAAGAGGGACTTTTTTTCATTGCTATATACAGGGTAATCACTTTAATGCATTTCCCATTGCTGTAGTCTTTCACCTAATTTCATATTTCTACATTCTTACATCCTCGTAAAACATCTTCATATATTTATATCTATTTTATCAGTTAAGGAACAGATGTACTGAAAAGCAAAACAGCTGGCCTAAGATCAAAAAGATTGTAAGACTCAGTGGCAAAAAAAAAAAAAAAAAAAAAAAAAAAGGAAAAAAAAAAAAAAATTTAAAAAACAAGGGGAAAAAAAAAAAAAAAAAAAAAAAAGAAAGCAGGAAGAACAAAAGCCCAGATTAGCCACAGTCGCTTTTATATTCCAAGAAACTGGTAAATTCCCAACATCATTGCAAGATATTCAACAGCTGAAATCTCTCTTCATTCTTCTGGAAGACTTCAGTGACTCAAAACCTAGCTCTGGAAACTACAAATGTTTGTCTGTAAAAGATTTTCAGAATGGACCAGCAAATTACACCATCAGTGATTTTCAATGATGGAAGACTTGTATGTTTTCAAGTAAGAAATTACACTTCATAATACATACTGAAATTATGAAGAACCAGTTACCTTCCAAATGAAAAGTCTCAAATTCTAGGATCACCAGTGACTGTGGTCCCTGATCTATGATATAATTGCAGTTCAGATTGTTATCATACTGACTAGGATAGTTTGGAGAGACAATACGACCTTCAGGGCTCGTGAAATTTGCTCCGCATCCTGCAAACAAATAAATAAAGCACAGTTATAATCCAGGTGACATTATTATTCCGGGTTTACAGTAAGAAACCCAATGTACACAGGGACCTCACCTCTCCTGGTGAAAAAACCAGGGAGAGCAGCACATACCACAATGGTGAAAGCAGGTCTTACACATACACAGAGCAGTGTTTTTGGGAAGCGTAGGGCCTTCCCACCTAGAGTGCCACACTCTTGGATAAGACCAGACCCTAGGCCTGCAGCCCACTGACCAGAAGGACACAGCACTGCTCTTCCTGTGGGCGTGGAGCCTGCACATTTCAAAATCCCTTAGTACATACAAATGTACCTGAATTGGAGGGGAGGGTTTTTGGGGCACAGCAGCAGTTCAGCCTTGTTTGAAAATGCCCACATTAGTCTAAGTGGTGCCATTCTTGTTTCACGCCTGACATCCAGGAGAATGCAGTCTGCCATAAGGCCATCTCCGCACTGCTTTGCTATATGCAGAGCCAGGAAAGGTTTACCACCCAGAAATTTTCAGGCACACAGAACAGTTCATTTTCACGGAGCTCCTTTGGATCCTAATGACATGCATGGCCTTTGTTTCTCTTTTTTTAAGACAAAAGCTTAAAAGAATGCAGTGCACGGTGAAATGCTGGTGTAAGACTAGGAACAGGCACATGAAGCCTATGACTGTCTCCACTAAGAGATTGTTAGATGTTACTGGCAACGTTAGTGCAAACATAAAACCAAAAGTGGTTTCAATTCAGAATTCTGAATGCTTCAATAGTGTTTCCCTCTAAGTACTTAGTTTGTCACTGTTTTAATCTGAATCCCATGAAGGGCAAGTGGTTTCCTTTGGCAGCATCCTACAAAAAGCCCCAAGCAATCAACAGCAGCTGAGCAGTACCTTTTCTACTTCTGGTGCATTGGACCATCACAAAGCACATGCCATTAGGTTAAAGAAATGTCTTTTTAAGAAATGTAAAGCTTTAGTTTCCATGTAGTTTAACTATCAATTTTTAAAATTTAAAGCCTGATAATTCTTTTCCGCACACTGGGAAGGCAAAGGTGGCTGAGAATAACTACAAAGTTAGGGCTGCATCTTGGGCAAGTCCAACACTAGAGTTCATTTCATTCAGTATGGAAACTCTTCGTTTACAAATCTGGGCAGAGGCTTCAATGCCTTGTTGGACCAGGGCCTGAATTGCTACACACAGGTCAAACAAATCCCAAACAGACCAATAGAGCAGCCATCTGGCTTTAGTATTACTTACTGCTTGTGAAAGATGCAGAGAAACCTGGCGCAGGAGCATCCTGAGACTGAAATACTGTAGTTATCACATTGTTCGGAGCAACAACAGGATCAGGAGCTGAACTTCCACATCCTGTGGCTAACAAAGCTGCTGCTTCTTCATTATTTCCTTTCCACACCTGGCAGGGCCAGATTGGAAATGGTTTAGTGCTTTCAAAGCCTAAGTAGTTTGTGGGAACTCACCAGGAATTACGTATGCAATTTTTCTTTCCATGGGCTTAGGGTAGGATTCATCTGACACTGAACCTAAGGGATCTAAATTGGAGCTAATTACTACAGTCAGTGGAGACAAAAAGGTTCCTCCAAGGAGTGAATCACAGTGAATAGCTTAGGGTGCCAGGGGCCCCTAACAGGCATCTGGAGGTCATTTGCTTGAACCCCTCCTGGTAACAGAGCAAACATGGATCAGGTCCAGGGGACAAGAGAAAAACATTTTATGCATATCATTACCTACTTCCATTTTGTCTCTGCTTATTTAACTCCACACAACCTATGAATATGCATATCTGTGCATACAAGGAATTATTTTGCATTCCCTTGTTCAGTGACAAGTATCAAATCAAGTAAAGAGTTAATAAAATAATAAAATTAAAAATATATATAATAAATAAAAAACCAAAATTTTTTTTAAAGTATTACTTCAACTGCACCAATAGCCCATTGAAGCTCAATCAAACCATGCATCCAAAAAAGCACATGCAGGTTTAGGTAGGTATTTAAGTGAAATCCTCTTTAGCTAATTATTTAAATATGTGCTTGAGGCTCACAGTTTAAGTACTGAATTTCAAGACAGATGTAAAATGAAACACAGGTATAAATGTTTGATGTTTCTAAGCATTTAAATATTTTCCTGAATCATGGTGCTTATTGACAGGATTTAAAATGCCTGTTTAAATAATGAATTATTTACTCTAATTTTTGTTGATGTGTTTGAACCGTTTTTTACTGTAGTTTATACCAAAAATATATTAAATCATATCTGCTGTTTAAAATAATGTGTTTGAAGAAAACTGAGTGGAAATAGTACAACCACATGAAATTGTGATTTCTCTAAGCAACCATCCTTGAAAGGAAAGGGTTAGCCAAGGGTTAGTCTGTAAGTGTAAGCATATGAATCACCTCATTCTTGTGACCAGGTGTTTGAGGCAATGGAGGCTCAAAGGATTAATTTATACAGGCTGCAGCCTGGCCAAGGTTTTGCAATGTCACTATTGATTTTGGATTACTCTCTTTTGGCTGCTATGTAAGTTTCTTCCATTTTTGGAATAAATGGAGGAAACTTATATCGTTCTACAGCTTTTCAGACACCTTCGTACATCTCAAATTGGACATTCAGAAAAGGAAGTGGACATCAAAAATTTCAGATCTTTCTCTATGGAGAAAATCTCCAATTGACATAGTTTTGCTTATGTAATCCAGGGCAGTTTAGGAATTAAAATTAAACACTTTTACTGAGTGGCATTAAGAATTTCATGTTAGTGAAATGTATTGTAACGTTGCATCAATTAATTTCTTGAGCAGGTTATGAAAAGAAAAATCTAATAGCTGTGGGGTTTTTTTCACAGCCTTTAAAAATGAGTGCAACTGTGATTTGTAAGTTGGTAGGTATAGATCAGATGTACAGCAGCTCAAGTCTTCCTACATGTTGTGAAACTATGTTTGCCCTTTATTTCAAGTGGGAGTCGTACTGCTGGGGAGTAAATGAGCACAAAACCACTGAACATAAGCCAAGTGCCTGAGAAAAGAATGACACTGAAAAATTCAAGGCATATTCACTCTATTCTATTGCTTTAAAAAAAGAAGGAGTAGTGCAACCTGGATAGTCTAAAGTCTAAACTTATAAAGAAGTTTGGTAGAATTATAGTGCAACATTCTGGGTTTTTTAATTCACTGGAGTAATTGAAAAGATATTTTCTTTACACTTTATTTTCTCAATATTTTCTGGTTCTGAAATAATAGATGCCTTTTTTATATTTTTCATTTTTGGGGAAGCATGTAGGGTGATGGGACCCTGCTGGAGGAACCCCAGGAACTGATGAAAATTAAAATTATATACAGGCCACTTCACAAAGCACACAGTAAATGGACTGACACAAGAACTTTAGTTTGTATTTCCCAAACTTTGTGCCTTTACAGTCTAAACCATAACAAATGCACAACAGGGTTCTGAAATCACGACTTCTTAAAGCACTGCTCTGCTGATCTAACCTCAACAATTATTTTACCTTCACATAACTGCTCTGGCAGCTTCCATTGCTATCTGGGATCTGGAAGTTACTGTGGAAGTTCATCTCCAAGTGTTTGCTTTCATGCGTAATGATGGTCCACGTGCATCTGCTGTTCATGGGAAAGTTTTGAGGCCAATGAGGGGACTTGATTGTACCATTATCTGAATGAATGATTCCACCACAGCCTGGAAAAAATAGTAACAGATGGGAGAAATGTTCAAATATTTTTGGGTGGTGTCAGCTTTGAATGCTGATGTCAGCTTCTGTGGCTGCAAGGGTGAGAGAGGAAAGCCCTGATACCCACTGAAACTTCATTTACCCCTCTTGAATTTCTTTTTCCCACCCCTGCAGCAGAGAGGTAGTTATACTCTAGAGGTGTCTCCTTGTACTTCACTTTATTTTCTTCACAAGCTCGTTCTCCTTGCCACCTCATAGCCGTTTGCAAGGTCCATCTATATACTCCTGGCAATTTGAAGTGAATATTGCTTTGAAAGAGTGCAGGGGTCACGAATACATCTGAGACCGTGCAGATTCCTCCCCACACCCCACTGCATGCACATTGTGGCAGCCATTCAGAAGAGCACTCTAGGGAAAAAAAACAGTCTACTGTTATATCCTTTTTTCTTCTCACTCTGTAACAAGCAAATATTGCAGTTCCACATGTGAATCTATTCAAGCTACGTCCATTTACCCAGAGCAAAATGGTGACTTCCCTGGTCCTGGCAGCCCTGTGGATCTCAGTGGAATTATGGGGAGGGCTGAAAAACATGCCTTTAAAAATTGCTAACAGATTCATTTATAAAGGGGAATAGCTGGTCATGGCCCTGTGGCAGCTCATGTTTTTATACATAAAAAGTTTAGTTAATTTGAAACATATTTGCAAATACCATGCCAAGAATAATTTACTAGGGCTATGTGTACAGTATGAGCAACCCCTTATTATTTCAGATGCAATGTAGTAAAAGGATGAATGAAGGACAAAAAAAAAGGTCTGTAACATCCTACTTTTTCCTCTTAATTGAAAAAATATATTCTAGCTTTAAAAGGAAGATTTTATTTTTCATTCTTCTATGTGAGAAATGGCAATTGTGTTTAGAAGGATGTGAAGCCAAGTTTTGGTCACACTTACAGAATGTGTGACCCACAGATTCTCAGTGAACAAATGAGAAGAAAGCTGAAGAAAGTAAAATAGGTATATATAGAAGAGAAAACTTTCACAGAGAGAATACTGCCTATGCACATGGCACGTGTAGGCTAATGTCTACTACACCATCGAAGAGTGGGCTTCATTGTGCATGAAATCTCAGGGACATCAGGGAATGGTGTCAAAAACTTGCTAAAGTGACTGTATATTCATGCAAGCACAGACTATTGATATGCTTAAGAAGACTCTCCATCAACTAACTGTGAATACAGCTACATCATTAGTGGACAGAAAGCTGATCAGGATCAGCCAGAAGGTTTGCAGCTGGAGGTGACACTAGGAAGCATATGCCAGCTCTGTACTGAGGAAGGAAGGCACAGTGATTTCTGTCCTGCCACCATCTGCCACATCTACACATGCCTTTAGTCCTTTAGTGACTTCCTGAAGTACACTGCACAAATAGTGAGCTACTTTATTTTTTTTTTTTTTTTTGTAATCCAGAGTGATGATAATTTCAAGAGAAGGAAGGTAGCTTGGAGAAATGTACCATTCAAACCTACATGTATACCACCTTCAAAAGTGTACCAACATCTCCATCACAGTGCAAGAGTTCTAGGCTCTTGTCACACGTGCTCTTTGAGAAGTTCTGTCTGCCTCTCTGTTTTGGAACTCACTTCTTCCTAGTTTTAAGTGTTTAAACCAAATCAAACTGTGGAACAATTGTTATTCACGAAGTGAAATGTCTCATAGTCCTTGACAATAGATAGCACTGCCGGGAGGGTAATGGTGATGGTATCAATTTACAGCCACCAAGAAACTGCCAGTAGGAGGCTTAAAAAATACAAAATAGATCCAAATTTGAATTCACTGTGTGAGATCAGAAAGCACTGGATTAATACTTGAATTTTTTAGTACTGGCTTCTTTCAGGGATCTTGAAGATGATGGCATGCATTTCTTTTGTTCTTTAATGCAAGCTTACCTAAAGATTCTGCTGTCCATGTTGCATAAAAGCCACCTCCTTGAATTGTGTGATCAGAGTTAAAGATGACGACTAGCTTGTTGGAACCAGACCGAATAGTCCCAGGTGAGGTGTTTCCACAATACTTTCCTATGACAGGAGACCCTGGAGAGCCACCATTCAGGATAGTAACAGAATCCCACTCACAAAGTAAATGGTTTTCAACGTGGAAGGCTGTAAAATTAAGCTGCAACACACAAAGGTGACATTCAGGTCCTAAATCAGTCACTCTAGGGGAGGGTTTAGAGCAATTGCAGACAGATTCTGTAGCCATCGTGGCACAATGATTTTTGGCTGCACTCAGAAATCTGACCCTCACTTCATGATGCTTTCCTGCAAGTATTGATTGGAATTTTGCCACTACAAGTAACAGCAGCTACTTAGCTTGAAGAAACAAGTGGAAGAGGAATTAAGATGTTCAAAACTGGCATTATTGTGACTTTAACGTATTTTGAAACTATGTGCTTCAAAACAGTGCTGAGTATGTACAGGTGTTGAACCACTTTCCTGCACTCAAAGTTTCTGTTCATGAAATGTAAGTAGCTATGCAAGCAGAAGGCCTTGAATTTTTTTCTTCCTATTATTTTGAATCAGTATATTAACATTTGCTAAAAATAATGTTAGTTTCCACCAAAACAGAAACAGTTCCATGGTTCGTTTCTGTGGGTCTGGATGTGTTGCATAAACAGACCGGGTTGGACAGGCAGCCTCTGACCCTGCCTCCCTCCCACACTGATGCCATTTGTCCTTGGAGAGATATGCTCACAGGTGGGATTTCCAGTTCAAACATTTAGTTTGCTGAGCCTGTAGACTCCTGGATTTGTTGATGCTGAAATAGTGATGTTCACTAGTTACCGCCTGGCTCTGTTTCCACCAGTTTTGGGGTTTTTAAACCAGTTTCAGGACCAGGATCTCTGTAGAAAAGTTTAGCAAATACACAGTATTTTTCCTGTACCTTTTGTGTGTCTTCATTTTCAAAAGAACCTGTCTAAGACAAAATACAAATTTAGCTGTAAGTGTTTAAATTCAAAACTTTGCCAGCAACTGAAACTGGCAGCTTATACTGGAAAAAATTAGTCTGCCTTCACTGAGCGTGCTGCTACTCAGTTCTTTCAAAACAGAAATCTGCTCTCATTTGATTAAAATTAGTTCTGCTTTAAACTAGTTTTTGGATTAAATAGAAATCTTGTGTTCTACTAAAATAATCCTGTATTCCCTGAAATAGGTACATAGGCAGTGGTCAGAATATCATGTAGCAGAATAATTAGGACTATGGTTTGCATTTCTAACCTTTGCAGTTAATTGGAAGCAAGGAAAACATGATAGGGAAATTAGTGAAAGACATTACATATGAAAATCTGCAATGCATTTTCACAAAACTGCTTTTCAGATATTTTTCTGACCTGAACCATGAATGTCACTGATTGGATCTGTGCTTGCAAGAATCAGTCAAATAATCCAGTGAATTAAGTTTTGCACTGCTTGGCCATAAAGGTAAGATTAAATTGGTCTGTCAGGAGTTTGACTCAAGAAAGTAGCACCTCAGGCAGACTTTTAATACTTATTGGGAAATAAGAGCAACACTTCATTGATGTAATTTGTACCAGAAACCATATTATGTTCCAGATTAACCAGTAAGACACAAAGGTAACTTTCTAGTGGCTTGAAACTTTCCTGAAGAGAAGAAAAACCTTCAGCCTCATTTATTTTCATGACAGTGAGAATATCAATGAACATCTAATAAAATGAGTTATTTCAGTTTTGTAAACATAGAAAGTCATTGTTTAAAGGAGAATTCAGTGCTGTGTTTAGGGATCAAGTTATCCTAGGATCCTTCTGCTTTTCAGAAAGAACAATCTGGTTTTGCTGTGTTATCTTCATTCCCTCTTTTAGGTAAAGTCAATGGGAAGATATTTCATTCCTCCACATTTCTGACTTTCCAATTTTCTCAAATCTGTTCCTCAAAACTCAGAAGGTACTTCTCACACTGTCTGCTGTGCACACAATTGTGACGTTACTCACAGTGATGGTTTCACCTTCAGGGGCTTCCAACACCCAGGAGCAGCGATTCAGATTGCTGTAAGGCTCTGGGTAGTTAGGGCTTGAGATAACTCCCCTTTCACCTGACTGTATACCACCACAGGCTGAAGAAAAAAAAAAGTAACATTTCAATAAATTTTTGGAATTGAACACTATAATCAAATGAATGAAAGATTATTCAGCTTGTAATAGTAGTGAAATATATTTAAGTTGTACTAATAGAGATAAACATGCACAATTTATCTGGGAAATTCCAAGTTTTAAAATCTTTGTCATTGAATAGTGAGTAAAAAGATGCAATGACCTTGAATCTTTGCATTTATTCTGATACTTAATGCAACTCTGCAAAACATTTGCCAGCCGACACATCTGCCTCTTCCACCTTATCTTCCATTTATCTCACTCTTAAGCCAACCAGTGCCATTCTTGGACCAACACAATGAAGCCAAAAAGTTTCTGATGTGTCTAGATAAGCCCCAAGGCTAAATTCAGCTGTGACAGGAAGAGTAGTTGTTCTGGCACATAAATGGCAAAGTGGTGTAATTTGCACTGATACTGCTTCAAGTGGATTTCAAAATGGGTGCAAAGGTTCAAGCAGCAGAATGCATTTCAGCTCTGCTAGCACTCCAGAGACCTATTTGAAGTAAGTTAAACTTGGCTGGTATTACCTGTTACATCCCTATTCCCAAGAGCAACCAGCTGTTTGGAGTGTTGCACAGCATTGCAAAAACTCAAATGTGGTTTGGGGAATGGCAACAGTGAGGCAGAAAATAAATCTGAGAGTTCAACTGCTAGCACATGCATGCTTTAGAAGGATATAAATAGTGGCAAACACTGTGTAACTTTTGAGGACCTCTTTGAGAGTTGATCCCATCATGACTATTCTCTGTATCACTAAATGACTGGCAACATTCCCCAGAAGTGCCTCAGTCAGCCAAGGCAGCAGCCTATCAAGCCATTTACCTTCAAATGTGTAATGGGCCAAGAATCCTTTATCTTCTGTGTTTTCATCACTTACAAAGTGTACCCAGACCTGGGGGGCAGCTATAACTAGTGGCACAGATGGTGCAGACTGACCACAAAGCCTGGCTATTAGCTCTCCATCAGCATCCCCTAAGTAAAGAAAGTAAAAAAAAAATATATACACAACACTTTTTGAGTCCTAAAAGAGCGACAGTAACATAAAGGAATAGTGCAAACATTCAATTCACTGTGTTTTGACAAGAAAACAGAGAAGAGTACATATCACACGGTAACTGATTATTTGTTATGGATTTGGGCGGAGGGTTGCAGTTCATTGCTGAGATCTAAATCTTGGCAACAAAAAATTCTCTCCAAAGCTACGTTAATGATCCTTTTATTATCCTGGACTCCTTTTCTCCCCTTCATGCCATCCTGCACACTTTCATATGTCATATCAGACACACAAAAACCTCACTGTTCTGCCCCAAAACTACAGACCTTTTGGGACACAACAGTGGAAAGAGATGGCGTAAAGAATGCATCACATGGACACCTATTGAACCTTTGTTTTTGTGACATCCTCATTAACATCAACAGGGATTTTGAGTTTTCTGCTACATAGGGATTTGCACCATCCATGAACAAGCTGTCATCACTGCATTAATAGTGGGCATCTCAAAAAAATTTTGCACATCTCAGCTCCATTTGGGGTCTCTTGAGTAACTTAAAGTTGAATTAGACCTTTCCCTAACTACGTATGTGCTGTGTCAAGGGTCCTAAACAGCAGCTGCCCGAGTGTAGTGGTATTCTGCACTGCTGCATCTCAGTGCTCATTAAAAGTTACTTGCCAGCATACACAGATGAATGAGGGTATTCTGCTTTTGACACCAGACTAGCTGTGAAGCTGGAGTTCCATTATTAGTGCTGAAATGAACACTACTATTCAGATGACAAAACTGTGTAGAACAAAGCAACTACACTTGCTTCCCTTTTCTTTGATTGTATTGCCTGGAGGCCTGAGGTTCACGATAAAGTGAGAGTAGTGGAAATGGATGAGTAACAAAGCAGATATATTTTCCTATTTCTTTCTCTGAGCTTTTTTTCTATTATTTCCCAGCTTCAGTGCATACATAGGAGAGACCTGCTAGACTACAGAGCTATGCAGGCCCTGGCTCTGCACAGGACAAACTGACACTATACAACCACTTGCTCAAATGACTGCAAATTTGGGTGTGACAGATTCCCACTTTACGTTTTCACATGTTTCAGAAAGCATTTCCTGGTAAATTAAAACCTGCTCTCTTTGGGACTCACAGGTACAGCCTTTCTGTGAAGAAAACAGCTGCAGCTTTCATGCTATACTTCGCAATAGCTGAATGACTTTCATACGACATTTCCAGTTGCTTGCTCTTGTGGCTAGATAAAGATGCTCAAATATGCAAGGATATTACTGGTGCATAAATCCTGTGATTTTTTTTCCTTTTAAATGCTTTAGTCTGTGTTTTGCAATGCATTCTCACAGGAAATATGGATTTCTTTTTAGAGAATCATCTTATAGAACACAAAAATGGGTCTGAAGTGGGCGTGCAGTCTAGAGGCTATGAATAATTAAAACAATCTTTACTCCATTCCTGCTGTCCCTGGAGATATTTCAGGACCACGCAGAGAATGAGGAGTGGACCAAATAAATTGTTTTGATGGCTGCAAATGCCATCGTTCAAGGAAGATTAAGTGAAATTCATATTGTGTCTTGTAAAGAGAGAGTCAGGTGAGTATTGCAAACAGCAAAATTGTTTATCCCCCCAAGATGTCTATCCAGTTTTCCATTTTCTCCCCTGAAAGAACAGGTGACCAAATCTATGCATTCATTGTTCTGGTAGTGAAATCCCACTTCTGATCATGGATGCAACATGGGAGGCATGACATGAAAACTCTCAAATGTATAGATTCTACAACAGTCACTTTCTGCAAATATATATGAACCAGATTTGGCACAAACACAGTTGTACAGCCAGAACTTTGACAGGCTTTATCCATTCTCCTGCTGAATATACAAACCTATTCGTAGCTCTAGGTAGTCATACTGGCAGTTCTGGTGATGTTCCAAGTGGAAATCCTCAAAAGATATATAAATGGATGAATTATAATGGGAGGGATTTTCAATGATCCATTCACAGTTCAGGTTACTTGTGTAATTTTGGATGCCATCATAACCAGGAGAAGAGAAATTCCCACCTGCATATGCCATCAGGGTTCCCCCACAAACTGCAGAAACAAAATATAGTTTATTTTAAAGCACTAATAATTCTTGTGTGAGAAGATCTCATGGAAATAGTTATGATTCTTGCTCCTTTTTATTCAGGTGTGCTCATATCAGAAAGTGCATGTGCTGCTTAGATCAAAACCTTTTCCATCTTCTTAGTTTTTTATAATTTATTTCTGTGTGCAAGAGAATTCTTGCCTGGAGTCCTTGAATTTATTGGCAAGTCTTTAAAAACACACATAAAGCAAAGAATAATTATTTACAGTATCAAATAAAATATTTCAGCAGTGCTATCAATACAACAAGCATTATTTAATATTTTGATAAAATCTCACTACAGCTTCAGTTTGGTATTGCCCAGCCCTACTCATTACCTAATTCTAGATTCAAGAGAAAATTTTCATGGAAGATACCCTCATGTCATAGTAGGATGCTTGGAGTGGGAGTTGGAAAGCAAGTTCAAAAGACTCAAGGCAGCAGTAGTAAGGCTCTGCCAGCTGCCTCCTCTCTGGAGGCTGGGCTTGCAAAAGTAGGTTAGCTGCACTCTTTCACAAGCTACAATAAATTAATTACCCCTCTGAGTAATAAGGAAGCACTTGAATTATTCAATTTGTCTATAGCACTATGCTTTTTGGAACTTTTTATGGAATAATGTCACTTCAGACCATCTCTTACTCAAGACTAAGTACAAAACAATAAATCAGTAGGGAGAGCAGGGACTGTAATTCATACAGAGGCACATGAAGTCCATTGCTCCCAGAGATTCTCTATTTTTTTAAAGTCTTTTCAGCTAATTAAAGATACATATCTATTCCCATCCAGAGATGTAAGAGAAAAAAAGGTATCAGAGGTTTATTATCTGTTTAGGTAAATTTTTTTTTATATGTGCCAGTACTCTAGCTATAAAATGACTCACCAAAGATCAATCACTTAAGTCAAAAACATACACTACCTGCATCTTCACTAGAGGTATATGAGACACTGAAGCCTCTGGTTGCATGGGACATATCTGTCACCAAAATGACTTTCATTTTGTTTCCAGTGGATTTCACCTCAGTGCCTGGATTTACCTCTCCACACAGCTTGGCCAGCTGCGGAGAGTTTTGCCCAAAGCCATTGTAAACCTGTGGGGTCAAAATAAACTCTTATTACACCAATATACAATCTTATGAGCATCTCCTGTATAATTTAACAGTGTTAAACCATCTTTAATACAAAGTTCACTGATATCCCTCACAGGAGGTTAGTTCTCAAATCTACTCAAAACCTTGCCACAAACTTTCATTGCCTCAAATGGATGAGGCCCTGGAGTAAACATCAAAAATAATTTGCTTATTTTGGTGAAACACACATATATTCTCCCTCTCTCTCTCTCTTTCCTTCTTAAAACAGAAATTGAAATTATTTTATTGGGAAGCATACTGTGTTTTAGCTCAATATTTATATATTCAATCATTTAATAATGCCAGCTACTGATCATAATAATTTAATTTCAAATCATCCTCTTTGTATTCTTGGTAAAGCCAACATCAGCTTTATCAAAATCTTCTCCAACATACTGAGTGCTGGTGGGCATTTCTGATTATTTCACTTTTTGATGATCCAGAGATATTTTGTTCTGTGTCTTTCATGCACCCTTTAGCCTAGAAATTAATTTCCTTCTTTTTACTCTGCAGTGCAAGCAAGGCAGAAATGATGTTTCCCACTGAGACTTGGAATATATTAGAGTGTTGAAGCCATAAAAGCTGGCAGGAAAAATCTTCCTTTAAGAGATCATTAACTGATAAAAAGCCAGCTCCCAAAGGTTTGTCTAAAGCATCTGTGAAGAAAAAGAAGGGAAACATCATCTACAAACCTCAAGGGACAGATAGCTACTTCAGCCCCCCATGCTTGTGCATGGATTGGCTTCTGATCATCCTACAGTTAATTCCCGTGTTTGCACTGCTTATCTGAACAAGTGGGAAACTAAACTCTACCTCACATTCCTGCAATTTCATAGAGGAATCATATTTTTGAGGCATTTGTACATCTGACCAGGTCCAGGACTGTGTGCCAGGTTTGATTTTTTTTCACAACATAATGAGAAATCAAAAATAAACATGATATAATAACCAATATCTATCTTTCTGGAGACGGAGAGTGATACAGAAGTAGAGTTTATTGGGGTTTCCCTATCTTTAGTTCAGAGGAGTCATTTGTTGCAGCCTCTGGCTTTTTCTTTTCCTTCCTTTTTCTTTTTTTTTTAAATTGACAGCAATAAGTAACAGCAGCAGTAGACACCTCCAAAGTCAATAAAACCTGAAACTGACTGATGGTTTTTGTTTCCACAGAAAAGAGACATTGAAAGTTTTCAAAAACCCCAGATTTTTTTTCCATAATTGATAAAAAGACAACTCCAATGATTCCTTTAAGTCTCCCACTCTGCCTGGGCCACAATTTCAGAAGTTCCATACTCCAAAACAAGCAGATCTTTTTAGATGCTCTACAGAGATAGTTTTCTCTCATTAATCTTCTTTTCCCAGATTAAATTATGATTTGTCTTAAAAGCATATATGGACCTGTAAGTGACTTTTCAGCTTTATTACGTCCATTAATTCTCCATAAAGGGATTAGGGAAAGCAGTTTCTGACTCCACACCCAATACTCACAGCCACATAATCTGATGAGCAGCTCCAGTGGTCTTCAGTTTTCATGTCATTAAAGGTTAGGGTCACACGCCGGCCTTCTTCCACTGTGATCCTCCATTCACACACTCGGTTATGTGGGTATAGGTTGGGATAGTTGGGTGAAGTAAATGTTCCAACAGGTGCAGTAAGATCCCCACCACATTCTGAAATATCCAAATATTGGGACACTTCTCAGAGTAAAGCACTGCTTATAGAATTATAGCAAAATAAATCAATGCTGTGAGAAAACGAGATCCTGAGAGGCTGATTTGATCGGCCTACCCTGTCCCTATGTTTGTCTAAACAGCCAAGTTCCTGCCAGTCTTTATCACTCAGTCATAAAAGCAGTTGAGTATTAACTGACCATAGCCACTCCTTTTAGTATAATTTAGTCTAATTTTAGTCTAATTGTTAATAATCACTTTTCTGAAGGGCTCGTCTCAGGCTTCAGAAGTCTGGGTGAACCACAGGCTTTGATGTCATATGATACAAGCCCCTCATTGTGGCAAGACTGAGACATTTCTGACTTTCAGAGGACTGAGCAGAGCTGCACAGAACAAGCAGGGTCTTAAGAGTGAGTAATGATGGAGGATGTATTTTTCCTCTTCTGGATAACAGAGGTAGAGAAAAAGCTTTTAGGTATTTTAAGCAACACTTTTGAGTACAGTTATTTTGTGCTTTTCCTATCTTTTTTATGAATATCAAACTCTGCTGTGAGGAAAGAACAGTTAAAGTCTCGAATATAGAGAGTGCATTTTTTCTGAAATCTGTGACAGAATTTTACCAGCTTACCCTCAGTTTCCTTTTAAAATAGAGTGCTATAGTTTAATGGAGTGTAGTGGAAGTCCCTTTCCTCATGCTCACAGATTCTGCAGAATAGTCTGATCAGTGCATTCACCTGCATTAAATTTTTCGTAATAGAGTTTCTCTTCTAAGTTTGCATAACAGGATCCTAGGAGTGGAATAACATTCTTTTGGAGATTGTTTCCCCCTCTGTTGTTTTATTACATAATCAAACATGAAGAAAGCTTTCAGCTGAACTTTTAAATGAGCTGGAAGGAGTTAAGAAGGGTCAGCAGGAGATTTTTCAAGATTACTATTGCAAAGAATTTCTAAAATAGTAGCCATATTTTGGTAGGACAAGCACAGCATGGACATCTAAGATGGTGAAAGAAGTGTGAAGCAGGAGTATGTCCGTGTCCTCAGTCCTTATTAGAACAGCACTTTGAAGTACTTGTGCTCAGGAAAAGGGGCAATGGGCACAAACTGAAACACATGAAATTGCACCTGAACGTACGAAAACACTTTTCCCTGTGAGGGTCATTGAATTTCCAGAATAAATTGATCTTGCTTATGAAGACGGATGTGGGAAGGGTATGTTAGGACATCCCTTGACTGACTGTTGAAGAAAAATGGCGTGGAAGAGTGTGCTTCCTTGTGCCACTGATGGCAACATCCATTATAGCAGGAGATTGCTTGTTTCAACAAGTTTCAGCTCAGCTGAGTTGTTGCCAGAGAGCTCTATTCATACATCCCCCCCAAGTTTAAATTCAAGAGCAAATACACACCACTCCAAGAACAAGTAATCTACAATATATGCTGTATTAGTGCAATTATGGTCTGTGGTATAAGTTGCTTCCTGAGAGTATATTTCAACCTTACAAATCCAACCTTCACTACTGGAATCAAAGTGCAGTCTGAATCCTCGGGCATTGACTGATCCATCAGTGACAAACTTGACATATGCAAAACTGTCAGAGGTGTCCACAGCATCAGGAAGAGTATTACCACAGTACCTGCCCAACAAATTTCCTGCAAAAATCACATAGAGAAAGACAAATTTAAATCAATATATTATTTATATTTATATTGAAGGGTCACTTTCCAATTTAATTGGACAGGCAGGAGTAAACTAGTGGAATCAAGTTATTGCTGGCATACAGAAGGGTTTTGTTTGCCTTACTTTGCATCAGCAAGCAAGGCAGACACAAGCAAATACTGTACTTTGAAAAGGCTCACTTTGTGCCCAAAGAGAAATGCTTTCAGGAACCTCTGGTGAGGTTTCATGGAAGTACTAGGGAGAGGAAGACAAACACTGAAATAATTCTCAGACCAGAAGCGTTGTATTCTCGGATCTCCACAAAGTCATTTGTGCACTCGGAAGAGTTTTGAATATCTAGGCCTTCTAGTCTGATGGTAAGGTAGTGGCCCCTGGGACCCTGCAGAAACCATTCACACAGCAGGTTGTCTTGATAATGAAGGTCAGGATACCCAATGCTTTCGATGGTACCAGTTTGTCCTATCACTGTCCCACCACAGGGAGCTGCAAAAGGAAGAATATTGTTTGGTTGGCTGTAGAATCTCGGAGAGATGATCTTCCTCCTAAACACGACTTAAAGGTAAGGCACAAATGATTTGTTCTCTAACTGTGATAATAAAACAAGAATTGCCTTCCAATTAAATATCTTCCATGTTTTCAATCTAATTCAATTAATCCTGGTTGCTGGTTTGTTTCGTTTTTTTTCACACCCCCCCACCCCCCCCAACCCTTGCAAGCATCCCTTCCCTTCCTCTCTTTCATATATACCTTATAATTCGAATAAACTCACAGTTTTCAATCTAATCTCTGCCTATGTCCATATTTACCAGAAAACCTTGCAAAGATGTATCAGATAAATGAAAAAGAAATGAAACTTGCTAAGTGTGAATCTAAATTTTTTATGACAGACAAAAGTTGACTTCTGGTTTGGGTCAACAGTTATAGTTCAGCCTCCTTTTTCCTTTCATCCCTTCTTGTTCACTCCTTGTGATGCCTTAGTGAGTAATCACTGCACAGTGTGTCAAACAGCTATTAATTTTTAATTGTCTCTTTCTGAATACTCATTTCTCTGCAGTACCTGCAAACATAAGCTTTAGTAGTAAGGCTCACAGCAAACGTGCTTACAGGTACATGGTGTGATTCTTGGGGTGGTCATGTGCAGGGCCAGGACTTGGACTTTGATTATCCTTGTGGTTCCTTTCCAAATCAGGATATTCTATGATTCCATGAAACAATATTCTCAGGTGGAATTTATTGGATTTTTTTTTACAGTGGTTTCTGTGTCTGTCAGTTACAATCTTTCCATAGCAGTAACAGTTTTGTTCATACTGTCACTTCTTTGATTTGTTAGTGCTTTGTTTCAGGATGACTGGCATTCAGCTAAGATAGTGTACATCTGTTATGGTTAAATGTAAGCTATGGCTTCATATACTAACAAATACATGTATATATACACGTTTCTTCAGTTTTCACATTCAGAAATATGATAGCACTATTTTGGCTTAAGTGTTTCAGATCTAATGCAATCAGCAAAATTTTGTGTAAAACAATATAGTTCACTATTTTGCCTTTGAGAAATTAAGTCCTAGACTTTCCTATGTGAGTGATACTAATGTAATGGCTGTTATTCTTTGAAGTTTATTAGCATTATCAAACCCCAAAAAGTAGTATATTTCTGAATCTGATCAAGGAGTATTTTTTCTTGAATGTTAAAATTTTTCTAGTGCTTTCTAGCCTTGTTTTTGCAGCTTGAGAGCAAGTAACTTTAAAGTATTTCTTTTCCCAGATGACAAATAATGGTTCTCATTGTTCATTCCTTTTCCAGTCCATTATTATGCTGCCTCTGTTTGTCTAGCAGCTTTGTTACTATAGATTGATTTACATTTACATAGAGAAGCTCCTAATTTGTTCTCCTACTGCCAGTTCTTAGCTGATCTTTGCATTCGCCTTCAGAACCCTGCTCATGAATGTTACACTGAGTTTGCATGCTGAAAATCAAACCATGTTACATTACTTTATCCACACCGACCTTATTTCTACTGCTCCTTTGATAACTGGCTTTGACAGGAGGTTATCCAGTAGTTGTTTTCTGCTGCTGGTCTGTGAGCACTTTCCTATTAATATTTCCCTAATTTTCACCTCTTGCTAGGTGCAGAACACGCTGATATTCTGATGCCTTAGCTCTAACACTAACTGAAAGTGGCATGTACCTGTCAGCCCATCTCATGGGTCTGATTTAAGCCCTATTACAAAAGCCTAACATTTGAGACCAAAATCTTCTTTAAAATCATAGAAACTGATAAGTGCAAGCATTACCAATGGAGTATTTAGCATTGAATCCCGTGCGTGTGGCACTGCTGTCAGACCTGAACCTCAGGTACATGACAGCTCCTGAGGATCTCTGTGAGCCTGGCATCAAACCTCCACACAGCTTGGCAATGAGGGGAGCACTGGAGTCGGCGCCGCTGCGCAGCTCTAGGTAACTGGAAGTGCAGCTGGAAGAGGAGAGAATTTTCTTTTCAATGTATGGCAGTATTGGTTCAAAATCATTCCAGTACATGCATAAAGCTGTAGTGAATTAGATTGGTTTCCATGCAGTGTGACCAGGACAGAATCAACAAGATCATAATCCATTGCATTTATTTAATGATTGAATCAAAAGAAGTGCTAGAAACATTGAGAAAGATTAATCTAAAACTCAGTCTATAATCAGATCAGATATGACAGGAGCAAATTCTGGGCAGGGATACGAACAGCACTGGCAAAGTAGCTGGGACCATCTTTAATACATTTTTTTGGCAGGGTTCAGATTCAGCAGATATTCCCTACTAAGTCTCACTGATGAGTGTTGAATTAAGGGACAACAAGAGGACAGATTAAGGGAATAAAAATTCAGTTCTGGGATCTAATTAGGTGGGCATACAAAGACCCAAAATATCTTAACCATAAGCTTTGTCTTCAGAATGGTGCAGTCTCCTTGAAGCCAGAAAGGACACCTTTGGGATTCTCCATCCTTCACTGTTTTTTCTGCATGTGGTTTCACAGGCTCACCTTTGCCTTACAGTGAACTTCATCTAATCAATGAAGTTACATCAGCTGGAAAATAGCCTTGTTCTATGCTTCAGGCAGGGCGTGCAAAATGTGTAGACCCACAGCAAACCAGCAGCCAGGCAATGGAGGAGGGAGGCAAAGTGTCATGGTGGCAGTCTATTGGCTTTAAAATCACCTGAGAGTCCAAATGACTGAAAACCTGAATATGAAAGGACTATAGGGCACAGATTTTACAGAAAGCAAGTTTCTGCCATGGATGATTCCACTTTTTCTGTCATATTGATTTCTGTTATGCATTGCAAAGTGCTAGGAATGCAAAGCAGTAACCTCATAGCTTCAGTGATCTCTCAAAAATTTCTTAACCCCATTTGATTTTAAACATGGAAGTGTTTGATCTCTGGGAGGAATTAGAGAAAGTAACAGATAAAGGAAAATCAGAATGGAGTTTCTGAAGAAACATAGGCAAAATAATGTGGATGTATACTTTGGTGAAGGTTCAATATAAAACTGATCTTCAAATTGCAGCTCTACTGCATGTCCATTGGGAGCAGTTATGGTCCAGACACAGTCAGCATGCGGAGGGTAATTGCTCGGGTAGTTGGGGGAAGATGTATATCCACTGGGGTTGAAATCATTGATATAAATGTTCCCTCCACAGGCTGGGAAGGAAATGATCACCAATAAAAAACAATATGAAAAGGAAATGGGTGAGGCATCAAAAATATGACTTATCACTATATTCCAACACAGTTTCCTTTTGATGCCATATAGTTACATCAAAAAACAAACATATTTTATTGCTTACTGTGGGAAAACATTTTAATGAGGTAGAATGCTATACTCCTGTGCTCCTGCTTACCTAGCCCTCCTTGTTTCCAAATGTTCAGGGCCCTGAATTAAATTGTATTATTTCTTCCTTGGATTGCTTCTAAAACAAGGACAAAACTCATTTCTTGCCTTGTTCCTATCCCAATTCCCAAGAGCTAGGAAGTCCACAAGTCAGATGATCAATATTTCTGTGAATCATTCCCAACATCTACTTTCCAAGAACTGAAATGTCTGTTTGAGATAATAATGAATGTGTGAGGAATGCCAGTCACAGAAAACATGACGATTTGTTCAGGTCCTTTACCTAACAAAAATATCTTTATTTTGACCAGAACATTTCTGTCCCAAACCCCCTCTTATATTCTAGCAATACTGGTTTAACACAATTCCATAAATTGAAGTGGTAGAAATGCTATTGTACAGCTCCGCCTATTCCCCTCACAAATCCTCTAATGTAATGCTAATTCTTTGGGGCAGCAAGGATAATAGGCAGAAATCAAGCACTTAAAGATTTGAGCTGATTGACAGGTTGCCTTAGTTGTTTAGATATACTGTTTAACAGGTCTCTGGGTGTGCCAAGTGGCGTGTGTTACAAACACAGTGGGATAACTGCAAATGCCAAGTTCGTGATTTACTCCTGGGACCTGGGTCTCCATTTTGTTCATTCTGTCAAAGAAAGTTAGCTTTGGCAATTAATGTTATTTTCTCAGTTGGGAGTAAAACCTGTGAGAAACGTTGCCACCTTTTTAGACACACTACCCTGAAAAATTCCTAACTTCATTTAGCACTTGCACTGGGTACTAAATGTTCAAAATAATGTTCTTGTTTCCAGGAGATTTTTCCTTTCCTGTATGAATTTTTGACATCTCTCTTTTTTTTTTTTTTTAATCTATCTTTAATATCTTCAGGTTCTGTGACCTGACACTCTTTAAAAAGGAGAAATTCTGAATGTCAGATCAGAAGTCATGCATTACAGGACATTTTTGCAGACATCTGATTTTACCAGGGTTGGACCTTAGAACAAAAATATCCTTTAAGAGGACAAACGTCAAGTTACATGTCTGTAAGTTGCAGAATTTAAGGTTGTTATCTAGACTTACCTAGACTCTTAGCCTCATATTTCAGTTTGAATCCTTGACCCTCATTCCTGCTGTCAGAAGTGAAGTGGACAAACAGCTGATTGTCTGTGGTGTACATGGTAGAGATGGGGCTGCTTCCACAAAACCGTCCATTCCCTCTTCCAGACGCCAAAGGTGGGGCAGCATTATCTAACCCATTCTTCAGCTAAAACAGGAATTGCTAATGTTACTCAAGCAAACAGCCCTGGAATGTAAATTTTGAGCACACATCATCTTAATGCTTCCAGCCACAGGGGAAATTAATAAACTAGTGATTATCTAGAGAGTGAGATAGAAAGAAATATCATCTTTGGTATTTCTCTTTGGTGTTTGCACCCCATGACATCCTGAGCTGCTTTACTGACCCTGAAATCTGTAAGGTTCAGTAGCTTTAACAGCTTTGAGGATTTGGTGACCCAGTCAATAACCTCACCTCTACGTAATCGCCAAGGATGCAGGAAGTATCCTCACTCTTAACCTGGAAAGGCTGTTCAAAATGAACAGCAATGATAAATCCAGTGGTTACCACTACATGCCAGGAACAATTTAGATTAGGAGAATAGTTTTGAGGGTAGTTGGGGGATGTTATCACACCCCTGCTTGTGTGCAAATAGCCTCCACAACCTGAAAAAAAAAAGTTAGAAGTTGAAGCAAAGAGAAAAACACAAACATCAAATATTCACCTATTCATTTCAAGAAAAACCCTGTATCCTAAAAGATGTGATGGGTAAAAATAAATGTTGAAATGAGTTTATGAAGAGCTGAGGGGCATATAGCAATGCATATGATAAATGATCTCCCAAAACACAAGCTTATGGATTACAAGATGACACACACAAAAATTCCTGACAGTGAGACTGTTGTCAGGCTTAGCAGATGAATAAGCAAGCAGCAATGTCAAGGACCTCCCACGGCATGAGCTTATCATTACCCTGTCTGAGGACATTGCTTCTAGCTATGGACCAAAACACTGCCATCTAGTCCAGCTGCCAGTCAGAAAAACTTCCCCTGATTGTCACAGTTGCCCTAACACCTTCTTGGTGCCTCAGCCCATTCAGGGATCTCTTATCATTCCTGAGTGGGTGTGGGAGGACTGTTGCTGGAAATTGCTGACATTCCTGCTAGAATTTATACCGCTTTCTGCATTTGTCTTTTCCTTCTTTGAGTCATTTATTTCTCCCTCTTAGTTGAGCATTCTTTCACCCTTCAGCTGAGCTGCTATAAACTTAGACATATGCTTTTCTTCCTTCTGAGAAGTGACTGGTCTGGTTGAATCACGCTTTGTGCATTACATTGCTGGGAAAACAGCAAATTTTACCTTTGTAGAGTCAGACATTTATTAACACATATTCATGAGAGGTGAATAATTAGATGTGTGATTAATTAGATTGTAGACAGCTGTTAATCATGCCAGAGTCTTTATCCCCATTGTTAGCAGCAAGGCAGACATTTATCTGGGGGAGAAGAGAAACAAGCCTTACTTTTGTGATAAGAGGCATTAAAACCAGCTCCTGTGACACTTGCATCCGACATGAAGTGGATGAACATTGCATCTCCAGTTGATCTTATTGGCCCAGGAAGTTCTCGTCCACACAGAGTAGCCAGTACTGGGGAAAGACTATTGTCTCCTGAGATAAAAAGAACATGCTAGTGTTAAAACTAAATCAGTCCACATCAGCCTGTTTGTTGCTGTGGCACTTTCAGGAAGGTGCTTTTCAAGACCTTTAACCCCTTACAGATTTAGAAATATTTTTATAGATCGCCAAAGATTTTGCTAGACTTTGCTAATTTTATGTTAACTAGCAGAATGTCTCAGAATACAGGAAGAATACTGCTTCAGGGCATGTTCTCATTGCTGTCTAGATTGCTTAAGCTCAGTGGAGATGAGAATTGGAGGCATTTGGACCTTGGATCTCTACTGTATCCTGTAAGGGTAGGGCATGATTGGCTTCTCACCATCTTTGATAATAAGTTTGTCATAGTTGCATGAGTTGTGAGATTCTATGTCTAGGCCCAGGATATTGAATTCCACAGTGGATCCAGGAGCTCTGATAAGCCACATACAGTCCTCAAGATTTCTGTAATTCATTGGCCAGCCAGGTGAGAAGAGGAATGAAGGTGTTTCTTCAGTTGTTACAGCCCCTCCACATGCGCCTGTCATGGACAAGAAGACAAAAATAGAAAGCATCCTCTTTTTAAACAGAACACTCCCCTCATGTAATATAAGATAATAGTCCTATAAGCACAAAGAGGGCACAGTGCTGATGTGTGTAGTTACAGTAATGCAGGAATTCTTCAACTTCAGTTCAGATTGGAAGTATAAAACTTGAAAGTCCTCATCTGTGAGGATGTTCCTGTGCCACTTGCTGCAGCAATGATGTGACCTATTTTACCATGAGGAATATCTAGCAAAAGACCTAAGTCCACAGTTTAGCATAAGTTGTTGTGCTGTTTTCACATCACAATAGCCAATGATTTAGAATGGTTTTTCAAGAAGGATAATTTTCCATGAAGGCATATCAATGTTTAGATTTAATGAAATACCTGTGTAAAGAAAAATTATCCTCTAGCAACACGCTTATTTTTTAGAACACTACAAATTAGTATATCTGAGAGTCCCTAGAAATTGTTTTAAAAAGCTAGTAAAATGCTTCATTAAAGCGTCACTGAAAGCTTTCTCTCATTAATAGCTAGAGCTTTCTCTAGTGGGGAAGTTGGTTTGGAGTTCTTTAAGTAAAGTTGAGTGTATCACTGGCTGTATCACTTGTAACTGTGCAATCCACTGAAAACCCACCTCTAGCAATGGGCTGTGTAACAGCAGAAGCATCCACTGCATACCACTCCAAAAGAAAGCCTTTTCCAGTCACAGATGAGTCTGACTGGAACTGGATTGTCATCGAACTGCCAGAGGATGCAAAAGAAGCAAGGTCTGCACCACAGTATGTTTCAATAAGACGAGAATGAACAGTGGGCCCATCATACACCTGCAGAGAGAAGAACAGTACTGTTCCTCACAGAGCCAGATTTTCATCTGCACCATACTCAGCAAATTTCCAAGGAGAAAATTACCCTCTTTAAATGAGTGAGGGATCTTTCAGCAAATCCAAGTTAGCAAGAAACCTCTCTTATAAAAAGGAACAAATTATATGCGGTTAAATGTGAAACTTTCACGGAACAAGGTTTTGAACGGAAGCCATCAAATTCATCTCATTCCCTATCACAGGGCTGCTCTTTGGGGACATAGAATGGCATCCCACATTAAAAAAAGTCCACAGGTACAATTTTGATCCTTGATAGGGAAAACAACTCCATGACATGCAGTGAAAAGAAAAGGAATTACTTTTCTTTTTTTCCTTTATCTTTTTTTCCCCCCACTGAGGAACATATATATTTTAAGTTCTATCAGACATTTATGCAGAAATATTTTTTTTCATTGTATGTATTTATAAGCCAAAATCTTGGCTGGTTACAAGATGTTTCTCCTTTGCCACCTTTCAAGACTATTTCGTTCTTGTCATCTACCACCCAGTAAAAATGTCCAGTAGAGAAAGCTAGGAAATATTAAATAAACATTAACATTACATGAATGATCTGATCCTTGAGTCAGGTTAAAGGTCAGGCTGATTTACACTCACTAAATGTCTAGCTGGTTTAAGAAACTAATTTTGCTTTCCAAGGGACAAAGAAATGCAGGCTGAGTTTGGAGAAAAAAATACTGGTAATGTATGTCATGAGATGAAAGATTAAGTTTTATTTCCCTTTTGAACTAATATTACATTTGAATATCAGTAAATGAATAATGAACTGAAAATATAGAACTAATATGAACTTTCTCAAATATAAAAAAAAGGGTAATTGATTAATTAACTGCTTAAAAAAAACCCAAAAGAAAGCAATAAGAGATTTACCTCATTTAAGTGGTTATGTTAGCTAAGTTCAGAAAAAAGTTGTGTCCTACATCGTTCCATTTTGCTTAGCACCATGAGTGCTGTATTGAAGAAGCCCCTGCTTATTGCAGGGGGGTTGGACTAGATGGCCTGTAAAATTCCCCCCTTTCCAACTCCAAACTATTCCCTTACTCTATTTTTTAACCTGGCTAGACTGTAATACAGGGGAGTACAGATAAACAACCAAACTGGAAGAAAAAGGCACCTTTCTACCGCCACCAGCAAAATTACTGATGCAGAGAACAAAGAAGGTGCAAGTAAAGGATTCCTTGTAGGATTTTAAAATAACTTTATGTTTAGAAACATTGAAATGTTATTATCCCTGTTGTCCTTAACTGAACCAGCACACAGCAAATTTCAGTCATTGCAGGCTTATTTTTAGTACATTTCAAACTTACAGATTGGAAATATCTGTTAGGGAACCAAAGAGTATGTAACTCTTCCTAAAAATAATAATTACTGAAAAGATAACATAGCAAAACCAGTAAGTCACACCAAATACTTAGAAATGCTTCCCATTTCTTTGGTAGGTTTCTCTATTCATCCATTTTACTAAAGTTGATTGAAATAAAATAACTTCTCAGAATGAAATCACCTTTAGATTGTCATACTGGCACCTCTGATGATTTTCGATATCCATCTGCAGGATTTGGCCATGGATAACTTGTGAAGCATTGACGCTTATCCGCCACTGGTAGTTGGAATTGTGAGGGTAATTTCTGGGCCACTGTGGTGAAGCTATTTGTCCTCTGTCTCCCACAATGTCATTTCCATACACTGAAAAACAAGACAGAGACAACTAATGCCTCTAATTCACAAAGAGTAAAAGAAACACTGGGGCCCATCTGACCTGATTTACTTAGGACTAGACAGTGCTGTAAGGCTGTAAGACATGTCTCAGACAGTCCTAAGATGCACATCTAATTATTTTCTTGTTTTCAGGGCTGCAGTGTTCCCTTTTCTGAAGGAAATTACCCATTTGAGCCATGTGGGTCTAGGTGTAGGAGTGGTGGGAAGATAACACATGTAAACTCCTCCCTAACCCTGACTGCTTTGTGTTCATTTCTACCCAAAAGCATTAAAGAATTTTTTTTTTTTTTTTAAATGCCTTTGCATGTTCTGGTAAAAATGCTTCTGACTCCATTGAGGTCTGAACTATTGATAATTCTGTTTGAAAATGAGTAGTTAAAATCTCAAAATAAGGAAAATTATTAGAAGTTTATCTTGCATAATCGGAATGGCTGTGGACATTTAGCTTCAGCAGTCTGTTCATGCAGCAGAATTTCCCTTTTTTCTAGTTCCTCTCCCTGGTTGATGGCATCTAGATCCAAACCAGAAAATGGACACTGTCATACTCAAAAAGCAAACTGGAAAGCTGTGAAAGAAATACTTTTTTCTTAATTTGTCAATTGCCTAATAAATATTATATACTTACAAAATTATTTAGTATACTTACATGCACATGAATTCTGTTCTGACATGTTTTAGAGCACCCCTTTACGTTCAGCAGATATTTTACAAAATAATTTTTAAGTGAATTTAGAGTCTTTTTGACATCAGCAAATATTTTCTAATAGACTTTACAGGGCCAAACAATCACTTTTTAGAATCATTTCGGAAGTACTATGGAAGAACAATAGTTTTCAATCATTACATCTACTTACGGTGAGAGAAGGTGGCCCTGAAGCCAACATCCATGCCTGAACTGTCCGAGACAAATTTGACCCACAGGATATGTCCAACAGTTGATGTATAATTTGAAGGCAAGGAGTTGCCACAGAATCGTCCTGCCAGCGTGCCTGTATCGTTCCCTTCACGAATCTCCAGGTAATCTTTGGTGCAGCCACTACTGTTCTCCACCTGAAATGCTCTGTTTCAATAGCAGTAGAAGAGCATTAGTATGCATATGACTGGCACATACTTCAGAGTGTGGCCTGCCAGGCCATGAATCCCACTGTAACTGGTATCCTGCTGCAAGAGTTAAGAAAAAGGCAGCAACAAAACCCTCATCACCTGCCAAGGCCACCAATACAGGGGTCTCTCTTTCCAGCCCCTTCTTTTATAACAGAGCTTCAGTGTGCAGAGTTACTCAGTTTAAAGGGTTCTCAAACCCTTGTAAAATTTCTTGGTTTGCCAAGAACAACCAGGAAACACAGAAAGCCGTGAGATACAATCCATATTTTTAATGTAAATCCAATGAGTGTTGGGTGCAGAGAATATTTTAGCCCCTTCATATGTGTATTATTTCAGCACACTCTGTGGTGAGAAAACATTTGCTGATTTAGTTGTAGTTAACACCTCAGAGCTCAGAAATCCCTTAGCAGTTTCTCCAGAATTATAAAATATTACTGTTTCTCTGGCCTCACTGAGTGTCACATATCTGGGCGTGCAAAATAATAACAAGGATTGTTATCAACTCTTCTAAACTACCTTTTACCATAGAAAAGGAATGGGATGTAGTAATCAAATGATAAATTTTTAATTATTGCAGCAAGCTGAATGCTAAATATATTCTAAAAATCATTATCAGTTATTCTAAGTGAAATGCTTTAATGCAAACCAAGATGCTTTTTAGAAGCAGACTATGAATATATAGCAAAGATTCCAGAGAGTGCCTCTAATAACCAGTGCTTTAAATATTTGTGCTTTCTCATTTTCTGGTAACAACTTCTCCCTTTCAGATTTGAATGTAGCCATATGTGTTCAGCATACCATGCTGTGAAATGGTCCCAACAACTCATCTGGATATATTTCAGAACAATTTAAAGCTAACCCTCACATTACAAGACAGACATTTCACTTCAGACTGAGCTGAAGAAAATGAATTACTTGTGGCAAAAAAAATTTTATAACCCCCTAATAGTAAATGAAATAAAACAAATAATGCTTTCTAATGCAATTACTCCATGCTTTCCAGTATTTTCAGCTTGCCTTTCAGCTATGTGTAACTGAAGAAAAAGAATTAACATCTACTCAGTGTCACTTTATGTAAGTGAATTATATGTTCCACAGAAAGTTTCTGAGGAAAACTAGAATTTTGGTTTGCTTCTGAAAAGTTATTGTTTATTTTGCAGCATTTTGAAAAATGTTTTCAGGCTTTTGGAAAACGTTTTGGAAAATGCTTTTAGGCTGTAGTACTTTTTCTCTGCTTCAGTGAGTAGAGGAGGAATACAATGTCCTTTTCATTGCATTAGTGAATCAGTACATGCTTAACAAGTTGTGCTTTATGCAGTCAGCGTGTTACCAGAAAAATTTTCCTTTTGTTCTGATTAACTGCAAATGCAGGTTTCAGAGTCAGTTTTCTTTTCCTGCTCATTCTTGGTAAGCTTTGCTAAAGGTCAGTGCTCTCTTTCTTGGCAGCAGCCACTGTTTGATGCCCGGAAATGGAGCAGCTCAGAAATCTACCTCATGGGTAAAGAATGATCTAAAAGCCCTGGTAAAGGACTCCACATTATTCTCCACATGACTTTCCTGTCAAAAATGTTCAAAGGAAAGTTAGTCTGCTGAAGGGAAAACAAAATTCAATCAAATATTCTCCTGATTCCTGTTGTAGATCCTCAGTTTTAACTATTGGAAAAATTTTGAAGAGTTTAATATCAATTTTAGAATCCCAGAATAGAATCATAGAATGTTTTGAGTTGGAAGGGACCTTAAAGTTCAAGTAGTTCCAAACCCCTTGCCATGGACAGGGACTCCTGCCACTAGACCAGATTGCCCCGAGCCCCATCCAGTCTGGCCATGAACACTGCCAGGTTTGGGGCATCCACAACCTCTCTGGGCAACCTGTTCCAGTGCCCCATCACTGTCACAGTGAAGAATTTCTTTCCAACATCTAATCTAAACCTGTCCTTTTTCAGTTTGAAGCTATTGCCCCTTGTCCTGTCACTACAGTTCCTGATGAAGGGTCCCTCTCCATCCTTCCTGTATGCCCCCTTCAGATACTGGAAGGTTGCCATGAGGTCTCCACACAGCCTTCTCTTCTCTAGCCTGAACAGCCCAAACCTTCTCTGCCTGTCTTCACTGGGGAGGTGTTCCAGTCCCCTTTTCAACTTCGTGGCTTCCATGTCTTTCTTACACTGGGAGCAACACAACCATATGCATATTCTGGGTGGGGTCTCATGAGAGCATAGTAGAGGGGCAGAATCTTCCCTTGACCTGCTGGCCACACTCCTTTGGATGCAGCCCAGGATTCCTTTGGCTTTCTGAGCTGTGAATGCACATTTCTGGCTCTTGTTGAGTCTTTTTTCATCAGCCATCCCCCCCAAGTCTTTCTCTATAGGGCTGCTCTAAATCACTCCTCTGCCCTGCCTGTGGGTGTATCTGGGATTGCCCCAACCCAGGTATAGGATCTGGCACTTGACTTTGTTGAATTTCATGAGGTTTGCATCAGCCCACCTCTCAAGTGTGTCAAGATCCCTCTGGAGATATAACCCTACAATGTGTGGAATACCTAGGCCCTTTGTATTAATCAGCTATATAATAAACACTAAAATGAATCTTTACATTGTAAATGTAAGGAATTTCCTTTGTAAAGAAAAGGCAGAGTGATGCTAAATTTCCTCTTCTTGTTTATAAGTGAGTGAGAACTGGCTTCTTCAGCATCCCATGCTGCTCAAATAACAAACTACCTATTTATATAATGTCATATATGCCTTAATATATGCAATGACTAAGACAGGGAAACACTGATTGCAAGCTGCCACTAACCCCTGCTGTGTTCTCTTTCCAAGTTACTCTAAAAATATGTTTCAGTTTTATCATTCGGTAATTACATTTCCTAATAAAAACAGAACATCCTTCCTTCAGGTCTGTTAAAAGCTGAATAATAACCCCTGGCAATGCATTTACATGAAGGACAGCTGGAGCCGGTTGCCAGGGGAGCTGAGGATTGTCCAGACACACTCGCTGTTGAGAGGATATGGCTCGGGATAGCCAGGGCTGTTGAAAGCTCCTCTGTCCATGTGGAAAGTACCCCCGCAGGCTGCAATGAGAAAGAGACAGTAAAGGCTTGGAAAGGATGGCATAAAAAAACCAACAAAAAAGCTTCACAGAGCCAGAGCACTTGCTAATCAAGGAAGCATTTCTCCTTGTCTCTTTGTTCTTTGCTTGTTGATATACTTGCTGAGACCTTGGCCAAAGAGAGGAAGGGCAACAGGGAAGGTTAAAAAATTGAATGGCGGAGAGAAAAAGAGGTAAAGGATTTGTTCTTAAGTCAGAGGCATAAGGAAGTAGCAGCTGTTGTATGGACTTACATGATGATGATGCAGCATAGGTGGCATGGAAGCCCCTGGCAGTAATGTTGTTGTTGGAGATGAAGTTCACCACCAAGGCATTACCAAAAGAAGTGATAGGATATGGAATAGCAGTGCCACAGTAACGGCCTGAAAGAGAGCAAGCCAGAGAGGGGGGAAAAAAATGAGTATTCAGCATGTAATTACGACAGCTAATTTAACATTTAGAGTTAATGCCTGACAACAAGCAGAAGTAGCTTTTGTTGCTTACAATTGCAGTTGTTAATTCAATCTACATAAAAATGAAATATTCCATTTCATTTGCACAAAACTCAACTCTTGTGGCAATTTTTTTTTAATAGAAAAAGGACCTCCTGCTCTCCAGACACCCTCGTCACTGGTTATTCTGTCATTGAGTTCCCTCAATGAAAATGAAAAAAAAAGAGAAATTACTGCCTAATTGGAAATAAACCCCCCAGAAATCTATCAAATATATCTGACAGCAGTTTCCATTTCACTCAATTGGTTTCTGATGAAAAAAAACAAGTAAAAAATAACAGACCTGTTCTCTTGTAATGGATTGTAATATGGGGATTAGAAATAGGAATCACGATCTGGCAAAAAGGCATCTGAGAGTAATAAGAAAAATAGCAGCTAGTGTCATAGAATCATGGAATACTTTGGGTTGGAGGGAACCTTTAAAGGCCATCTAGTCCAACCCCCCTGCAATGAGCAGGGACACCTTCAACTAGATATGGCTGCTCAGAACCTCATCCAGCCTGACCTTGAATGTTTCCAGGGCATCTACCAATTCTGTGGACAACTTGTTGCAGTGTTTCACCACCCTCATTGTAAAAATTTTTTTTCATATATCTAGTTTAAATCTACCTTCTTTTAGCTTAAAACCATGACAATCTCAATAGGTCCTTCTAAAATATTTTCTCCATTTTCCTTACATGTCCCCTTTAAGTACTGAAAAGTCCTTTTGTCAAGTGAAAGCCGAGGATAGGAGACCAAAAAATGAATTCTGCTCTTAGTTACAAACCGTTTACATTGACTGCAGCCCCACTCTCCACAAAGGAGCATGTACAAAAGTAGAGTAAGGGAGAACATAGTAAGACACAGATATTTTGAATTTTCCAGAAAGGAATTAGAGGCAACCCTGGGGATACAAGGAGAGTTGGGACCATCCTGTGTTCAGGGCTCTGAATTTTGCTGCTTCATGCTGCTCCTGGCACTTGAAGAAGATGATTCTGTCCAGAGATGTCAGAAGAAAGCTACAAAAACTCAGGAAAGAGCAGAAAAATTAGGCTTTCCACAGCTTGAGGAAAAATCATTCTCTGCTCCCAGAAATCTGCAGCTTCCTTACCTGTGTTTAGCATGGACTGCAGTTATTTGCTGCGCTTGTGAGTTATATGTTTTTGTATAGTTAACTGGGAATTCAGTTTAAATTGAATTGCTTGGTTCCCAATATTGTTCAGCTGAGGAGGAAGGAAAAGGCAGCTGGAGTCAACACCAAACTGCAGGTTAGTAGGAGCATAGTCAGAGCCTGGGAGTACTCTGCCATTCACACTGAAGACTTATTCTCCATTCTCAGTTTCCTCTGGCCAGAGAGACCGAGGAGATCCTGCTATCAAAGAAAATCCATGAAGCAGAGGCCATGCACAAAAAATCTTCTCCTGCTTACCTTGGGTGTAGTTTTATATATACGAAATACACAAGGGAAAGGTACCATACCTTGAAGAGGAGCCTCATAGTTATTCCCGTCCAAAATCTCCACAAAATCCGTTGCACAGTTTTGTCTATTGTTTTCAACATCGAAGTCAGTGAATGAAAGTGTGACGTGGTTGACTGGCAACAGCGAAGAGTAAAAATATAGAAAGAAGTTTGTAATTTCACAGAGAAATAATTACATGTAAACAAATGTTCCTTTTTACCCTGAAGTCAATCAGTCCCCATAAAGCATAACATCTGAAGTGGTTTTTTTCATTATATGTTGAATGAATTTGATAGAAGTGCATTAACTGTTACTGCAAAGGTCCTGGTAAATGTCTTCACCTTTCAGTACTCTCTAGTACAATCAACGTTGGAAGGACAGGATTTAACACACACACATGGGTCTAAGTTTCCTTGTATCTGGACAACTTATTATATACTGAAAACTTTAGCAAATACAACATGGAAAATCTACAGACATTCAGAAACAAAACTTATTTCTACACACTCATGACCTGCTGTCCCTTTGCGATCTATACCATAGATCTGGACAAATGTGAACTGCTGATGCCCTGCTCCAGGCTTAGAAAGAGCCGCTTCTTTCATCACATTGCAACATTCCATACTCATCAATTGGACTGGTCAAAGGATCATTAACTACCCTCAGCTATACTTGTACAGAATTGGATTTTCCACACTCTTGGACTGCAGGCTATATCATGAAAAAGAGGATTTCTGGTTCAGGGTATTTTTGACTCTCCTACTACTCTTGCTTCTCTGATATAAACAAAGGTGAAGTCACAGCTGGCAGAAGAGAAGCTGTCCTTGACACTGGTCTGGGACAGTAGTTACTACTGGCCTTAGGGCTCCCATGCAGTTTGAGTGGGTCAGAAAGAGTCTCATGATATAGATGACAACTAAGTTTTCTCCCACACTGACCAAGCTGAATTTGACACAAATATTTTGCTTCTCATTGGGCCCCACTTAATTGGCTCTCATAAGCTGAAATGACAGAGGTGGAGCCAGCACTGCGTTCAGCAGGGTGCCGCTCACTGGCTCAGCTGCATACGCGTGTTCCGTGCTCCTTTGTGTCCTGTCTGGTCAATCAATTACAGCTATCAATGCAGATCCTCAGGATACACAGCAAAAAGCAAAAACACAGTGGGTGGCCAGAGCAGGAGACTTGTTGGCCTTCCCAGTAAAAGCAGAGCAGGAACTCTGCTGTGGCCTGCCATTGGCTAAATCTATCAGATATGCAATGCAGTGTGTGTATGCTATTTATGTATGTAATGCTGTGTGACGGCGTAATGAAGCCATGTGGAGCTGGAACACGAGGCATGGGCTGGTCCTGCTGGTAAGTGGAAGAGGTCACTGCTTCTTATACAGCACTTTCATGGTCTCTCATACTCTTGTAATTCAGGAGACAGCAGTCATATGTGAGTTTTCAATATGAATCCAGGGGAGTTTGTCTTTAAAAATATACGTTGTATAGGTAAGGAAGAGCTTTGATGATCTCCTTTTCATGGACACCCTATTTGTATAAGTAACTATGCTAAAAAAAGTATTGCTTATGCCCTGATTTATGTTTTGGTGTTTTCTTGGCAAATTGATATTTGTTTTATAAACTAGAAAAATAAACTTATAAATATGATTGAAACATTCTATGATTTTAACAACAACGGCTAAATATAAGATGTACAGCTGAAGTAGAATAGTTGCTATTTAAAATTAGGATACCAGAACACTATTACAGGATTTAACACATACAAATTTTTTTAGGAATCTTATACAATGTAAAGATAATAGAGGTTATTAAAGGTAGTACCAGTATCTGATGGAAAATATTTGGTGTTTTATGATCAATCATAAATCTATGTAAAATTATGAATAGCTGAGAGTGTATCTATGCATATAACACCAGTTTATTTATGTATTTTCGTTTGTATTTGAGATTGAAATTTCTAGGTACCTTTTCTCATTATTCAATCTATTTTTTAAATGTTAGCAGCATAGATTTCATGTAACACAACTCTGGTTTGAAAACTCCAGACCAAAATAAGTTCAGCAAAATACAAGGGCTTTAATTATATGTAAACCCTTAGATTTTCTCACAAATGAATCCAGCATCACATAGTATTCAACACCTCACTTATAATTGTAACACTTCAGTCACAGTAAATTGGGTAAGATGACAGAGTTGTTAATTGTTTTCCTCACTATGCACTAAATCTTTTTCAGTGAAATCTGACTTGTGACAGGCTGGGAGAGCCACATTCATCAACTACCAGGATGCAGAACTTCCTAAAGAAATAAAGGAGGAATTTTGCATTGTTATTGCAGAAAAGAAGATGAGGATGTTAGTCATCCCAGCTAACTATAAAAGATGTTTTTACTTACATGGTTCCTGAGCCTGAATAATCCAGCTGCAGTTCTGATTGTTTGGGTATTTGGCAGGATACAGAGGAGAGGAAATTGCTGCCCCAACTGAATCTGACTCTATGAAACTTCCACATGCTTTAGAATGAAACGCAAAGATATAGATACATATATAAATATTTATATATACAAATTACCTTGTTTAGGTTCTCTAGTGAAAATGAATGCATAAAGTGTAACGTGGAACATCAGCATGAAATGAGGAAAAAATCCTCAATATTATTTAATCAGAAGAAGAGACTTAAGGATTAGTTCCCAGCACTGGGTGCACTTTCTTGACCTGGATCCACAAGCCATGCTGCACCTGGCTGACCATCTGCGAGAAGCCAGAGTAACTTTAGACCTGGTAGTTTTCATCTCTTCATAGCCCAGAAGAGAAATCTTGGGGCCAAAGTAACTTGGTTCCAGGGTAGTGCAATATACCCATTTCTCTGGTCATTTGTCTAGGTTGGCAGCTAGGAAGAAAAAAAATCATAAGTAACTGTCCACAACCTTCCAGCACCCAGGGATGGCACCACATTGCATTGGCAGGATCCTCTTGTGAGCTGTGTCAGCAAAACTGCAATTGTGTGAGGTGCTGCACATACCCTAGAGCTTGGCTGGCAGCAGAACTTTGGCTGACAGTGCTGAGTGCTGCCATGCCTCATCTCTGAGCTCAGTGGCTGCTCATAAACTGCCCAGGTCAGAGTTTAACACACACCTGCTTTGAACTGCAGGGTGAGGAGGTGAGTACCAAAGAGTGAGATTCATTTGTTGTGCTGTGCTGCCTGAAATACCAAACAAAAGATGAGACTTAACTGAGTTTTCTCAGGAAGAGGGAAGCTGGGTTGCTAACATCCTAGGCAGGGAGCACTCACTCACCAGACATGGTTTGTGCAGTACTAAGTCCAGTAAACGTGTTCTGAGAAAACTGAACAGATTAGGCTTTCACAGCGGCTAGCCAGAAATGCCTAATTAGCTATCTAACTAGTATCTCAGTTACTGAGTAATTGAGGTTTTTGTTGATACAAAATCCCCCTTTTCTTTTTAAATTTTCACAATATTTTCAAAGAAAGAAACATTTCTGGGAAAAGCAATAATTTATGGTGAAAAGAATCCTGAGAGGAAAATAAGAGAAACTGATTTTCTCTACAAAAATTAAATGTCTGCATCTTGGGGAAAAACTGTTGCCAAAATTATTGAGAAAAAGTGAAAGCAAATCACCAGTTATCAAATAGTATGTAATTTCGTGAAAAATTCTGCCCAGTTGGTGTCATTTTTCATTAAAAAGAAAACCATGTAAAATACCAATTAGTCCGCCTCAAATTGGATAGTTGATGTTTGGCAGGGTGTGCAGGCCTGAATCCATGGACTTCATCAACAGCACCACACAGAATTCTTTTATAGCTTTTCAGATTCATGCGCATGGATGGACATATAAAATGTTATTTTGTCACTAGGTCTGTGGAAACTGCCAGTTGCACATTTTTCTCAGGACAGTTATGGACAGCTAACCCTCTAGGGAGGAAGAATAAGAGGCAGTTGATGTGTGCTAGATGCATTGCTACAAAAAGTATGAAATCTTTTTTCCCAATTGAAGAATCTAAGTTGATCTTCAGACTTTAAGTTCTTTAATCTGTAATTTGGAAAAATTCATTCCTGGTGAAGATACACACTGCTGTGCTGCATGTGTAGAAATGATACTTTCCATTATCAGCTGTGCTAAAAGACTGTGTCTGATACAAAGTGGTGATTAGACAAATATGCATTAATGTAAATGATGAAATTACCCTCAGTGAAGTGAGCACTGAAGCCCCTGTGCTGGATGGTTGTATCAGAGTGCAGTCGGATGTACATCAGATTCTTGGAGGATGTGATAGGAGGAGGATGCTGTGTTCCACAGAGTCTTCTAAGAAGTGGTGCTTCATTGTTAGGACCATCAAATACCTGTTATGAAAAGATCAAATGAAGTATTTTCTTTCAATGGGAGCATTGAGAAGACTTTTATTTCATTCTCTCTGTTTCATATATTTTGATCCTGATATAATCCTGCTATGGGCAGTGCAAACAAACTGTGCATTGCTTATCTTAAGTGGCAATTTCCAAAAAATGTGTATGTTTCATGTTGAAGCTACTGTGACCCTTGTAACAGAAATGCCTCAAGCAAACATCTTCTTTCATGTGTACTGGGTATGGAAGCAAGTGTCCTTTAACAATCCAGATATTCCCATACATTTATTGTTTTCTGTTAAGGGCTAACATAAGTTCCTGTGCAGCTTTCATTCAGTCAAACCCTACATCTTGCTTCAGTAACATTTCTAAACTGACCCTAACATGCAACTGGTGCACCAGTGAGAGCTATGACTCTGCATAAAAGGTCACTAGGATTATGGTTTTAGGTACATNCAATTTCCAAAAAATGTGTATGTTTCATGTTGAAGCTACTGTGACCCTTGTAACAGAAATGCCTCAAGCAAACATCTTCTTTCATGTGTACTGGGTATGGAAGCAAGTGTCCTTTAACAATCCAGATATTCCCTCACATTTGTTGTTTTCTGTTAAGGGCTAACATAAGTTCCCGTGCAGCTTTCATTCAGTCAAACCCTACATCTTGCTTCAGTAACATTTCTAAACTGACCCTAACATGCAACTGGTGCACCAGTGAGAGCTATGACTCTGCATAAAAGGTCACTAGGATTATGGTTTTAGGTACCCAGCATCAAGGATCAGAGTCCTGTATCCATGTTTTATAACAGTTTTAGAGTGCTGAATTACACACATATACATGAAGTGCTATTTAAGCAGAGAGTAAAGAAAAATTGAAAAAAAAAAAAAGGAGGAAGAAAGCAAAGAAAGTAAAGATAGGTTTACAAACTTCACTTTTAATTTTACCACAAATGCCTTCCTTCTCTTTTTTTCCCCCTACAGCTGATAATTTTGTTTCCTTCCTGTTTCAAAATCAGGAAGAGAAGGACAGAGAAGTTAGAACCAACTTAAGCAACTTCCAAATTTTGACAAGAGAAAGCACAGAGAGAGAAGAATGGCCACAGCCTCAGTCTCCCATTAATCCTTCCTAGCACTCCGGTAGAAGTGATTTGTTTCTGCTGTGTTTGGAGCCATGGGACAATCTCAGAAGTGCCTGGTTTCAGAAGTGAGGAGTGCTGGAGCTCCCAGCATGGTTGCATGACTCACAGAGGAAGAGCCTTTGGGCTACTGGGCAGCAACAGCAGATGAATTCAGTTCCTGTTTCAGCATTAACGTCCTGCCCGGCCATAGGCACATCATTTAACATAATTTATGACTTGAGAAAAATATGGATTAAAATGTGGGTAGGAGTACTTGAAGATGGAGCCAGGATGCTAAAAGCTAGATAAATGCCATAAGATTAGAAGACATGTACTTTTTATTGTCTTCTTTTACTTCAAAATGCCTCACATTCTAGTGAGTCTGTGCAAGGCCGCACCAATGAATTAGACATTTTTAACTAGACTGTGTAACACAATGCAATGTTTCTGCCTCCAGTATTCAAAGGCTTTTGAGCACACCAGTGAAAACAGCAGCTGAGAGAAAGATGACCTGTCTCAAATAAACCTCAGAGCTAAGAAACAAGGGACAAAACTCCTGCTTAATCCCCTGACATACCCTACACATAGCCAATGCTGTACTCATGAATTAAACATTGGCCTGTGATTCTGTGAATACTAGCTAGCTGTGTGGAATCTTGTGATGGAGTTTTAAGTCTGCAACGCCTGTTAAAATTAGTACCTGGTAAAGACACCCAAAAACATCCATCCATTCAACCTTTTCTTCGCTCTTGGAAGCCTGCCACAATCAAACCTCTAATACACAGCATGCAGTGTTTATTCTTCCTCTGCACATATATTCTGTATATAAATCAGACTGCCTGGAGTTAAAAACCACAAACCATGGAATGTGGGGGGAAAAAAATAACCCTTAGGAATTAAGGCAGTGTCTTTCCCTAGACAGTAGTGAGAGGATTTTATCTGAATGCTAGAACTGAGAAGAAGCATTGCATCGACAGAGCATAAGGAGAGGGCCTGACTGCTCCTGGTAGAATGCTGGGTGTCATTGATCTGTGTGCCTCTGCCCAGCTGAGGATAGAACCAAGAAGATTTCAGCCCTGAAGTTAGATCAGAAACCACAATATTCACACACTCAGGAAAGAGTTGTGTCTCTGCAGTTTCTTAAAGTTATTTTTAAAACATCTGAGAAATGCATTTTTGTGGCTACATGAGCAAGGAAAACTGATGCATCTGCTTACTTAAAAGCCAAGTTTTCAGTTGCATTGTGCATAGCAGCAATTCCCTTTCCACAGTGAACATAACTGACTCATTGCCTTCTTCTTCAAACGTGTACTGAATGTCGCACAAACACATGACAAAAAGATGTCAGATTTTGTCTTCTGAGCCAAAAAAACTGCACATATTTCTAACTGTTCTCTCTTGAAAGATCCTCTTTCCCAGCACCTGGAATAAATGAAGTTGTACCTCCTTGCTATCTCCCAGAAGCTTACATTTCTACATTCCTGTGTACTACTTGTTATAGTGCAACAGGAAAGAAAAATAACATTTACTTAATGAGACTGACTGGACAGAACAAACTATTTCTCCCTCCCCTTTTCAGGACCTTGTGCTACAAGCACTGCCTTCTGAGCCATGTCCTCCTCTAGTGCCCAAATACTTGAAACTCTTGCTGACCTGAGCTCCTGGCATAGCATCAGATACAGTACTGGTTAAACACGGTCCAAAAATACAGCAATTGGTGCATTCACAATTTCTTTCCCTCCATTTTCCTTCAAATAAACAAATTTGATACAAGTACACAGAGGCTGGTACACAGAGAGGAATTAAAAATTTACTCAAGGATCGTGACAGTCGCAACAAAAACTCTTCTCAAAGATCTTATGCTTTCTGCATAATATAACTGGGTTAGACCTCAGAGTAGAGAAAGGCTATACACCCTCATTTAGCAGATGCAGAGATGGTCATCTGTTCTGAGAACAAATAAGAAACAAAACTGAGGTGCAGAAACAGAGGACTCAACTAAATTTAGAAAGCTAAACGAATGACAAATGTGCTGTCTGTGCTCTCCCTCCATTGGCTCTAGAGGGAGCTCAGGGCAGTTATCCCATGATTTACCATCATAGGCTCAGAATACATTTGGCTGAACCTAGATCTATGCTCAGATTCACATCTAAAATCACTGAGCAGAACTGAAAAATGCACTGGGCTTTATAGAGTTGCAGCATAGCCTAGAAGCAGCAGACACAAGTATTTTCCCTCTTCCCACTTAGCTCACCTAATACATGTGCAGTGGAAAACCTTAGAGGAAAGAAATACATTTTCATGTGTCCCCCATAGAAAGGAATTTATGGTAGAAATATTTGAAAAAAAAAATTGAGTCATAATGCAGGAAAAAATGAGTGGATCCAGAAGGGGGACGGTGAAGGAGAAGACTGTTGGTACACTCAAGGGTGGAGGGAAGCCCCAAGAGAACTCACAGAGCAAATAAAATCCATACAGATAAGTAAAACCAGAAAGAAACAGAAAAGGGTGGAACCACTGTGCTACTCATACATGGTAGTTGTTCCTATATTAGGGAGAGAAAAACAACCCACCTGCTTCCTCAGCTGCCTGTATTTTCCATTTACACAACTTTTGGAATGCAATTCCTAAACCAGTCACAGTCAGACATCTACTTGTATTTTCCAGCTACTCTCTGGCCCCTCACTCTGTTCTCCTATGTGTGAGGCATAAGGCAAGTCTTGGAACGAGGTGAACACAAATCACATCTAGGTGTTGGTAACAAGTGATTCTCCTATTATTGGCATACCAGGAGTGAAAGAAACCCCATTTACTCCTTTCTTGGCCTGCTGGGTCCCCTACATGAGCACTGAAAAATTCTACCTCATACACCAAAGCCTCAGACCCCTTCATTATCTCTTGGCTTAAAACCAGCATTCCCCCTCATCAAGTTTCAAACCACACTGCACTTGGTGGGCAGTGATTGATGTCTGCATCAAATTTGAATCTCCAGTTGTGTTTGCACAGCTGGGGCTGATGGGCAACTTCCTTCTTCACCACCCCCAAAAAACCAAAAAATAGAAGCAAACAACAGATTCTCCTATAGCTTTGGAGGACAAGGGGTGTCACTGCACATGGTCTGCAGGCAAAGAGCTCTGGCACAGCGATCTCCTCTGTCCACTGAGGGAATGATTCTTTTCAATGATTCACAACTCAGTGTCCTATCCAGCCACTGGTAAGTCTCCCAAGGTAATGAGAGACTTGTGGCTGCAGCTGCAAGGAGCTCATGGAACCAAGTACTCCACAAAGTGTTTAGATACGTGCAAACATCCCTTGGCATCAGGTCTAGAAGACCTACTCCTTTGTCATAGCACAGAAGATTTGAAAGTTCCTTTTCAATGGTCCCCTGATATAGTTAAAAATTTAAATAAAAAGGCATAACCATATTTCCTTATGCTTCATAACCAGAAAAAAAAAAAAAAAAGAACAGTGACTGTACAAAGATGCTTTGTGGCCAAATGAAATCTTCAGTTCTGCTCAGCAAAACGGGGGCACATTTCCTTTTTTTCTAGTTCAGTACAAAAAAGCTTTACAGAAAAGAGGCAATGTTAAAACTGATGCTGTTTTCAAGAGTCTCAGTTCCTGCCAAATTGAGTTCTTTGTGAATGACAGTTTATCAAGGAGAGGAAAGCTGGATTTTGGGCTACAGCCACTGTGCTCTAACTGACTAGAACTGATCACACATGCCTTTGTACTGAGTGAAGTGCAATCTGACATTGAGGGTCAGGATTTCATGTCCCTGATCCCAAAAGGCCAAGTGGAGGCTTGGAGAATTTTTCGTTGTTGTGCACTGATTGAGCAGCAATTTGAATTTCTGTGACATCAACAAAAGTTCCCAAACCACTAGCAATGTGAAGCTTTAAAGAGAGCAGTGGGTCTAAGGAAGCAATTAAACAGACAGCTGAGGAGCACCTGAACACACAGTATATACATAAAGAAAAACAGCCAGCAACAATTCCCTCTGGATGTAGACTCCCTCTCTCCTGAGTTTGCAGCAGAATGTGGGCAATCTGCAATATATGTCAGCAGCTCCTCCTATGGCTTGGAGCAAGCTGTGGTAAACTGCACTATAAATGGGAAAGGGTGTCATCATAACAGTCATCTATGTATGAGGTTATTTTGCAAGCATTTCACCAGACTAATTAAGGAAACTTTTGAAATTTCTTTTGTTACTTACTTCAACATTGTCATAGTTACACGAATTGTGATTTTCAATGTCAAAATCCGTGAAATTCAATAGGACTCTGTGGCTGTGGTCAACTTGGATGACCCAGGAACAATCTGTGTTGTTATTATAAGGTTGAGGATAGTTTGGAGAATGGATTTCCCCACTTGTAGCTTGGAAAATACCACCACAGCCTGAAAAAGACACAATTAGTTTTAATCACAAGCTTTTCTCTTTTATGCTTAGTGAGAATCCAATTCTATTTTTAAACTGAGAACACCTCCTTCTTTATACTTCCTACATTAGGCTTTTGTAAGATGAGTGCTACAATTGTTGAAGTGTCCTGGCTGCAACAAAAATCGATGGGAATTCCTATCAGGAAAGTATAACATTATCATTATAGTTGAATATGCAACAACACTGCTCTGAGTAATGTAGCCCGAAGCTGGTAATAGATGTTATAAAGGTTGAAGCATTAATTCTGATATTCCTCTATCCTACATACTGTAAAAGCAATCCAAAATACTGTTCATATGAATGCCACAGACCTGGCATACTGAGAAAGCAATAACTAGGCCTAGCTGAGCACAGGGTGAGAAAATTACACCTTTACTGAGAGAGCTGGGAGCTCCTCGTTGCTCATGAGCAGTGCAGCAATTGCAAACCTCACATTTCTACTTCTCTATCCATGAAATTGAGGGTTTCCTGAGGACTTCACCCTCAGATACTTCTGATCAGAACAGATCTAGTGCTCATGAATATCTAAATAGCCTGGAATGATAGATTCCGTGTGGGAAGTACCAGGGATTTCAACAGGACTAACACGAACAAACGGGATGGAGGAGGGAGAAAGAAAGACATTGGGATTGCTGTAGATGGAGGCAGCCTGCTGGAAAGATAAAAAACTATACTGTTATTGCATTCTGGTGAGTGGGTATTTTAGAGGCCAGAGGGGGGTTGGAGTATAACAGGCAATACACTGTAAAGGAATGAGAAAGCTTCAGGGGGCCTAAGTAGAAAAAATAAGCTGCCAGATCTCAGAAGAGGATTAATTCAAAGAACTATTGTAGACTTCTTTCATTAAGAAAAGATCTTGTGCCTTTCTCATAAAACTTGTGAGAGAGGAGAAGTATAAACCTTGACAAATTAATGAATCAGTGTGCTTAATCAAGCAAAACAGCAAGAATTAAAATTTGCCTTTCGTCACTTTTCATTGCAATTATTTTCTGATAATTGCTCTTTTTATAAGAACTCCCATGTAGAGATATGGTAGAGTCTTTTAAGCATATCTCTTCTTTTATTGATTACCAGTAAGGCTATGAACAGCTAATCACATTGGGGGTGGATGAACCTTTTAGAGTTCAAGTATTTACTAATCACTCCAAATATTTTTGGAGTCCACTGTGTTCTTCGAGTTAAGCCATGCTCTCAGATATTTTTCACTTTACCTTTTAAAACCAAAAGCATCATTCAGTACTCTGTATGGGTAAGTGGGTGGAAAGAACTGATAGCACGCAAAAGTCCTTTGCTGATTTCAGGAATGTCTTGATTAATTATGTAGAGAAGAGACCCCAACAAAATACATAAATAGGCCTAGGTTTCAGATGATCAGACAATTTTTAACTCTCTGTGTTTTTCAGCATCTCTTGGTGTTACCAAATTCAGTATCACCCAAATTCTTTTTCAGCTTTCAGTCCTGCGCTGTTTGACTACTTTAAATGCTTGCATGGCTGATCCTCAACTCTCAGAATTCCTGAATTTCTCATGGCATTAATCAGTATACTCACCACCTGGATTTTCTTGCCAGGAGGCATTAAAACCTTTGCCTGCCACTGCTGCATCTGTCTCGAAACGGACAATGGCTGAATTGCCAGTGGTGGAGACTCGCAGTGGGTTCTGTGCTGATCTTGAAACACACAGCTGGGCTAGCCTAGGAGAGAGGAAATCTGGGCCACCAAAGACCTAGAAATGGAAGAAATATTGTCAAAGTTTTCCAAAGAGAGTGTCTGCCACACAGAGTACATAAGAACGGTTTCGTTTTTAGGAGGAAAAAACCAACCCCATCTGTAATTATTGAAAATTATTCAACATTTTAAAATGTAAAGCAGCTAATAGAGTCATTTTCTCTGCAGGCTTACTTGGTGCCTGAACCACCTGTACAAATCAAGTTTAAAATTTTAGATGATTTCAGAATATTCTTGCAATAAATAGAATTTTCTGTTTGGGGACTTGGCCACATTCTTCTTCCCTTTCCCTCCAGAATTAGCACCTTGTTTCTCTGGGCATATAAACCCAGATTTTTTCGTGTGTGCTTGTGCAAACGAACTGCTTCTTTTTGCAGGAAATGGTGCTGATGATGTGCACCATTGATATTTAGAGGCATAGTTAAAGATGATTTTTAAATTGGGGCTAGATTTCATCCTTCCTTCTGACAAAACAAAAAACCACTGCAACTTTATTTACTTCAAGGGCAGCATAAATATCCAAACTACTGGATTTGGGTCAAGTAAACTACATTTTAATAATGTTCTTTGGAAGCAAGGATATATAGCATACATATTCGCCAAAAAAAGACGGGTTTTGGCTTTTAAGAGTAATTATGTCTTACTCAGAAGAGTGTGCCTCAGGCAGTCATAAACCAGAGAACCACCACTCTTTTAAGCATCACAGCAGTATTATGTACTTACAATGCATTTTTAAACCAAGTGAACTGAATTAAGTGGCAGTGCTGAAGCCTTGTTAACCCTGTTTCTTGTTTTCCAGAAGGGACGTAGGATTTTAGTTTGAACCCATTTATGACTGGTGGAACTGGCTCACCTTCCCTAGTCTTCCCTCTCAAAGCAGAAGAAAACACACATGCTCAGTGCAATTTCCAATTGACATGTGATTTTGGTGCCTAGAGCCCTCAACGATTGAATTTTCTTGGCTTCCTGCATGCTAATGAAATAGCACCCGATACTAACAGTCTACCACCTTCCACTGGTTTGTCCCTCATAGGACTGCAGCTGCAAAACTCAGCTTGACACTAACCTTGGATGTGGAAACTATAAAACAGGTACACCTAATAGAGAATATGCTGCTGTCTTTCAGCAACTGAGCTAGTAATAGAAAGACTCTAATTCTATAAGCATATATTATATATAAATCCTAAAACTAAACTAGATAACAGCAAGTTCTAACAACAAAAAAACCCCAACCCAAAACAACAACAAAAACAAACAAATAAACAAACAAAAATCCAAAAGCAGAGAATAGGAGTGTAAGGCAACAAATCCCATCAGAATTTTCCAACAGTAGCACCTCAAGTCCACTCCAAAATTTAATAGTTTGGTAAACATCAAAAAAGTTAAAAGAAGCAATCCATGCATCTTTCTCAAAAAGTGACAGTACTGTTAGACACAGCTTTATATGTGACCTTTTCTTCTATGACCACTTCAAGATGAGGGGAAACTCAATATTTTAATAAGCTCTGTCAGACACTTTTTAACCCCAGAAGAAATTTGGGTTCTGTCCAAGCTGAATATCTGAGCAAGTCTAACAAAGAGCTGAGCTAGTCCCTCCACATACAGGGCTAAGTGTATTGTGTTGTTACATAATTTAATTAATTGTGTGCTCGCTAACTGCTCATAGGGCCTGACACTGCTCTGATCTTAGAGATATAAGAGAAAGAATTTGGTTTTAACTGGAAAAAAAATTCAGTGACTCCAGGTTAATGTGAGACCTCAGGAACGGAGGCTTGCATCCCCAGAAGAAATAAGGAATTAATTTTTCTATAAACATCATAGTCTGTTAGATGTTCAAAAGACAGTATTTTGCTTTGGTGGCTGATAACACAGGCTTAATAGCTTAAACATTTTTATTTTGACCGAGACAGCAGTTTTTCGCATTCTGCAGGGAGGCTGTGTGACTTGAATGGATAATGGCTCCTCTGTCCAACTGATCGTCTCAAGGCATTCAAAGGAAGTCACTACGGATGAAATCACAGCTCAGATTCAGAATCTGTAATGAAGCTGTCACGGTCTGGGGAAGAAGCCTGTTTGTCCGCTGGAAGCTCAGCGTCTTCAGAAAAATCTTACTGCTTGGCTGCTCGTGAGGCCCAGTGACAGCTGCATTTGTCAGAAGTCTGTTCAAAATGTGAATTTTAAAATGTGTTTGTGGTACATTCCCTGAGTCAGAGACACAGCATGAGAGCTAGCAAGAACATATGCTCTTAATCATCTCAACCAGCCTAGGGAAGCTATGTGGCAGAGGAAACAGCAGGAGTTTCTAATATGCATCTAATAAGTCTCATGGACCGGCCTCTCACATCATCCCTGGTGCTCCCTGGGGCTTTCTGCACACCATGGGCAAGGGAACCAAACCCAGCTCTGACATAAACCCTGCTGATTTCTGCAGCATTACCTCAGAAATTAACTTGGCCCTAGCGGAACACTTCGAATTGACCTGTTGGGACAGAATTGAGGATGGGGAAGAAACATTGATGGAAATCTGAAGTTTGTGGGTCTCCTTTACATTGTTAACTGTTCAGCAACAGCTTCTGCACAGTTTCAAAATAAAAAGCAGTCAGAGGCATGCTCTTTATAGTTAGGAGTGTATTTTCTTTTCTCCTTTAGGCCAGTTCAATTAATCAGATGCTTTCATAAGGGCTGGAACAAAAACAAGTTTGAGTGTTTCCATGACAAAAAACAATAAAATATTGTATTTGGCTACAAAGAGAAAAACCAATAGTTACCACATGAAAAAAGAAGAGGGAAAAGAGAATGGATGGAAAGAATGAATTCAAGGGCGTGGTTCATAAAGACTGATAGGATGTCTGAGCTGAAAAAAAATATAGAAACATCTAGTCCGACCAGAGTACCTGATCCAGAGATAAAGTGGTATTGGATGGCCTAGCAGGGCCGCAGGACACTGCCATAAAGCCCATGGTTTTAATCTGTTCTTATCATTTGCTTCTGCCCCGTTAGCTCCATTTAATGTTAACAGTCAGCATTCCAGACTTATGAGCAACAGAAAGCTGTTTTTATGCGGTTGGTCACCCTCATGACACAGATTTTCTGGGAATAACACTGATCCCTGTTCAGATATAACTTCCAGCAAAGGGAGAGTCTGGCTTTGACAGAGAATTAAGAACTATGGTAATACCTGATGTTTCTTTATATTTAAATGAGAAGACCAGAGCATTTAATAGACTCAGAAGTGCAATAAATTGACAGTCTTTCCTCCTTTTCAGCTCAGAGATACATCTTGCTGAGGCAGAATATATTTATAGTTTATAAAAAAAAATCTGGTCCATGCTAAGGAGAGGATATCATAATTTATGTGTCATAATTTATTCAAAGCAGACATGGTAATTTTCCTCTATGAATGTATTTTCAATGGAAGCCATTTAAAAATTACTTCAACTCTTTCATTGTGTCCAAAATAATGTCTTCTATTTCCATGAAGCATTTCTAGAAAACATCTTTAAGAACAATTTTAATTTGCTTCTGGATGTTTATAAAATGAATGGAATTTGATGGGGAAGAAAAAAAGACAGAGTGCAACAGTGTCATAAAACAAACAGGGAGAAAGATTAAAGGAGAATGTGTCAAACACTTGAGCCATGGGGATAACCTGAGGATTTCACATCAAAAAAAAAATAGTGTAAGTATTATTGCACAGTTGTGGTGAAACGTATGGCAGTCCTGGGATACTGACATGGAAATGACAGCTTGTTTAAGAGGCATTTTCAAAGGAAAGGGAAGGGAGACTTGCTGTGTTTCACAAGAACAAGTATGCTTCAGACAAATGTGCAAGAGTGACATATTCAAGAAACTATGGTATAAAAATGAAGTTAGCCACAAAGGTGTGGCAATGGGAAAAATCTCTTAGAATTTTCTTAAATTCACCGCCAGCTCAAAGGGATGAGGGTGTTCCTAAGCAAAAGCTAAATGCATCCAGGAGAGCAACTTTTGCGATTACTGGGAAATATTTATTACAAGACAGCTTATTTCAGGTAGCAGACTTAATGGGACATGGAGAGACAGCAGAGTGCAGAGTTACTTTTGTACTGGTTTTGACTTCCTATTAAAACTGGAAAGTTGTTTGACATGAAAGAAAGCAGGAAGCAGTAGAACTTACTGCTCAGAGATAAGGAAAATGTGAAATCAGGAGAATAACCACGAGAAAAATCAGACTTCAAAACCCCAAAGAATACTTAGACAGGATACTTTTGGGAAGATAATGTGAGAGACCTTTGGAACCTTAGTGATCACTGAAACACACTGTATCAAAAGCACACCAGGAACCTCTTTTTTTTAAGTCTTCAAACCTAAATGTGTGTGTGGTTTTCAGCATGGACATACATAGACAACTACAGGAAAGAAGATGACAAGATAAAGCAGCTTCTGAAAATGGCTAACCATGGTTTTTTTTCCCCCACTAAATCTGAGTCATCACTTGTTCTATGCAGACTATGTCAGTCATGCTATGAATGAATTTTATAACAAAAGCAAGAAAATATGTATGTGGAAAGGTACATAAAGCTCCACCGAGTGCCTGCAGTTTGGCAGGGCAAGCTTTATGCTGCCAGGCAGGACCTTTGATCATGCACTAAGACATGAACCAATTTTCCCCTGTAAGATGATTTATGTGTAGGTTATCTGCCAGCAGATCAGAGACGGGTTGGGAACTGGATGAACCAAGGTCAGGAGACAAGTAACTCAGAGCATGCCAGTTCTGAGGGCAGGAAGGCAGGGGAGTTCAAGCAGCAAGGTGAGCATCTGTGCAGATGAATCAGTATGGTTGGAAAGAAGCAAAACATAGCAACTAACCTGTAAATGGCAAAGAAAGGAAACCCAACACCTAAGGTGAATACCTTGCTCAGGAACACAGAGCAGCAAACTGCAGGATCCTGTTAAACAGTGTCTTTAAGCAGTTGGTGTCCGGCAACCCACTCAATTGGTTTTAGGCCAGCTACCTTCCCAGTCAAAAAGTTCTTAAAATGGTTGCCAACCATCTGTACCCTTGCTGGATCATGATAGCTCCTGAGCAACCATCTGCAGATGTAGGTATTGTCCTTGGACTATTCAAGAAATGGTCATCCACAGCAAATTTAGATTTGGAGGCCATTTAATGGATTCCTCTGGGCAAAAGAGGCATAACTGAAGGCAGATTAACTTCAATCTAGTAATTCTGGGCACAAAGAACAATGAAGATGCTATACAACAGACTTCATCAATACCCAAACCAGCCAGTACAGGTCACCTACTCACAGTCTACGGCGTCAGCAATGTGACACACAGGCACACTTGCCAATGCTACCTGACGGAGAATTCATGCAACAACTTCCTTACACTCAGATCCTACAGAAGTCCCAAAGTCAATAGGATACTCAAAGCACAGTGTCCATTTGGTCAAGACTTCCACTGCATTGATAAGCTAGAGAAGACTGTTTCAGAGCCAGAAAACTGGAGTTCAGTTACATCTCTCTTCTACTCATACAAATTCTTACCTATCTATCTATCTATGTATCTATCTACCTATCTATCTACGATATATTCAGGACCTGCTTTAGTATATAGGTTAAATTTCCATGAATATTGCTGATTAGTGTGCATTAAGTAACATAGTCTGGAGAAATCGAAGCTACTGATGTGGGAATGGGCAGCAGTGCACAGGTGGGGATGCTGGACAGAAATTTGTCTAACTGTATGCTGTATCACATCATCCAGGAGAAGAGGAGAAGAAAGGCTGCAGCAGAGTGGTACAAGTTCTCTTAATCAATCTTTTGGGTTCATTACAAAAACATTGAAATGTCACCCATGTAATAACATCGACAAAAAGTCCCAACAAGTGTACTTTCATTAGTGATCTCAAATGTCTCTAGTGAGAGCAGTTGAGAAAGTCTATGATTCTAAACAAGTTCTTCCTGAAATTATTTCCTATCCTTTCTTCCTGTACTGGAAGTCTATTCAACTCTGTTAGCTGAGATGGGTCACCTGGTTGCTTACCGACATGAGCAAAAATATGTCTTATATAACAGGGTCATCCAGTCTTATGGATATCTTAAAGGTCAGTACATCCTTAAAGAGGCCCCTTTTCTCCTTTTTCCACCACCCTAAGATGACTAGGATATTGCCTCTTCTTCTTTTTTTTTTTTTCCTTCCGAGTGCAAAAATTCTGGATAGTTTTCATCACCCAGGGTTATAAATCTCCTCACATTCTTGGAAGGCCCTACACAAGGCCTCACCTGAGTTACCCCCACAGTGATACATCATATTGCTTTACACCAGGAAATTATCTTCATGGTACAGCACCCTACACTTAGTTCTTTGTAAAAGGTGGGCTTTTTAAGACTAAGTTTTTCAAAGCAGTTTTGTCTCTTGTCAGGAAGCATACAGTGCTTCCTAACATCATAATTGGTTAAGGTATAGTCACCAAAGACATAAATGCAAAAAATAATAAGAACATTGTGGCTTCTGTGACAATACCAGTTGAACATAATTGTAACCATAGCAGAAACGGGAAATTGTGGTAGAATTGTTTGGTCTGCATCTGCAGTTCTTGGGATTTTCTGTTCCAGACCAAAATGAATATAACTTGTGTATTTTAGAGGAGTAAATCTAATGCTCTTACCTCCAAAACATCATAGCTGCAGTTGGGGTGATATTCAATGTCGAATTCCTGAATGGTGAGTTGAATGCTGCTACCAGGCGCTGTGTGGATGTACCAGATGCATTCCCTATTGCTTGGGTATCTGGTGGGGTAGCCAGGGCTGTGAAATGAACCAGAAGGGCCAGATAGTTCTTCTCCACAACCTGACAACAAAGCAAAGTAGCCTGTCAGTGAGGAGCTCTGGAAAAACTCACCAACAGCTCTGTGATAAGGACAGGCAGTAGCACCCATTTCATAGACAAATGTGTCTTCCAGCCCTTCCACTGGGCTGGAAGGTCTGCTCTGTCACAGGGAACCTGGGAAGAGAATGGCAGGCTGGAGCTGTTTGCACTGCCTGTGCAGGAAGCACTTCACCTCCTGTTTTGGTACGTTTCATACCAAACCTCAGCATCTGCTCTGACTGCTGAACAGACTGAGACATGGAGAAAAAAAGTGACACTTTTTGTATTGGCTTTTAACTTTATCAGATCTAGAAAGCTAAATCAGATCCATTCCATCCTCAGCTCTTACTGACTTCAAATAATGCACAAGCCAAATTATCATAGGGAGATCTTCCTATTGTTGTAAAAATGCAATTTCCCACTGCTTTAGAAATCATAAAATTAAAGACAATGCAATTTTCCTCAGCCTACTGAGCATGATTACAAGCTGCCAGGTCACAGTGGATAAACCAGCTTTCTGACACTTGGTGAGTTTATGTTCTGTTTTTTATTCAATTGTAACAGTGCAATTGTAAAACAAGCCATGTTTGAAAAGTCATGTATTTTCTTTTTAGATAAGAAAGTATTGTCCTAACACCACTCCCCAGACCCTGGGGTGACTAAGTTCTTACACAGTATGAGCTGAATTGAAAAAAAACAGTAGCAAAACAATGGATGAAATGCAGGCCCTGGTTTAACAGGACAAAGCAGCTGAACATCTGAGACTAGTTTTATCATTGCTTTATGGAGATGTGGTAAGTGTAGCACTAGCCTGTCTTTAATGAGTTCCTGGGAAGATGCTATTCCTGACTTAGTCCCCAAGTTCAGGCATAGGCAGAATAGGAAGGCACAGCAGCCCTCCCAGTTTCAGGGCAGATGTAGATCAGCTACATTCATAGTAAAACTTTACCTTTAGAGAAGCCAGTAGGGTGGCTATGTATCTGTCACATGCAGAAAGCAAAAGGATTCTGTGTTTGATTTGATTTTGTGTGTGCCACTCTGCCTTCCAGCAGCATTTTTTTTTGCTCTTTACATTACAAGCCCCCCAAGTGTTTCATTTAGACACTAATCTTTTGCTTACATAGAATTCACAGGGTCACTTGAGCTTTGTAATGACCACACTCCATCAATCTCTTTGGCTTCATCTCCAGAGGAAAGGATCTGTCACATAGCAAAGCCCCAAAATACTCAACAAAACCATCTAACAAACCATGAGCTCTAAATTCCCAGAGGCAAATACTGTGGTATGTCAGAAGTGATAAATAGCATCTGTATCAGAGCCTTTATTTATAGGAGATATTTTATAACATAAACCAAATAAACTACCCCTTTGATCTGCTCAACATATCCACGAAGATGTGTAAAACTCACATGATCTCTATTAAATCTAAGAATAATTTGCAATTTGAACAAGGTGTCTGGCTATTGCTCTGCTTTACACCTTTTTTTTTCAGGAAGCTGCAGATCAAGATCTTCAATTAAGTGCAAATATTTTCCTTAACACCTTTCATGCCAAACTTGTGGCTGCTAAGTCCCAGAAGCATTTACCATCATTTCTACCATGGGGTCTTTCAGCTTCACACAGAAAACCTGACTTTGGCTTCCTTGTAGTTTCCTATAGGAGTTTTGGGACTGCAAAACAAATCTATGAGGGGAAAGAGCAGCAGGTCTGAAAGGGAGCAAAGCCATAAGAATCTATTTTAAGCTAAAAAAGGAGACATCTAAATACAGATGTGAGGCCATGCCAGCTATGTTACACTGATCTCTCAGTCCATCACACAGTATCCACCAGAACAACACCTTTTAAACAAAAGAATTCCCACAAATCCAGGTAAGCCTTTACACAGCTGAAGTTGACTCACAGGTGAATTGGCACAGGGTTAGCTCTTCCCTCTTTTGCCCACCCTGCTGCACATGATGCAGCTGGAGGTGGCTTGCCCTGCGGTCACAAAGCTACATTGCCAAGTTCCTGGGCATCTCAATCTAGCAGCTAAAGAAGCTTTTACGTATACTTTAAACCAATCCTGCCTTCCATCCCTATGGAGAAAAAGGCAGTGCACTTCCTTCCCTGAGGCTGCCAGCACGGGTAAATCTTAAGCCCCGAAATTTTGATATCCATGAACATTTTATCAGTGGGCTGGAGAGGAAGAAAGCTTCTAGGTAAACCACCATCCCTTTTTTTTCCCAATGCCATTAGAAGATGGCCTATTTTTCCTCTAAAGAAACCAGGTCGTTGAGGTTTTACAACTGGAGAAAAAAAGGTGTCATCGTTGGGGAAGCCTTACAGTGGAATTTGCAGACTTTCTTTCCCCTCAGCTGCTGGAATTACACAGCCACTAAGGACAGACCTCAGGAGGAAAAAGCCGCTTCGCCAGCTTGGGAAACAGAAAGATTTCTCAACAAACAGACTTAATGTCTCGGCTCCTGAGGGGGTGGGAACAGGGAGCAGGGGAGTTTCAGCAGCAGAGAACAAAGCCAATTGCTATTTATCTCAGCCTGCAGAAAGCTGGAAACATTTAAAACTTAACAGGCAGTTATGACTCAGCTTCTCCAACTGAGAGTTTCCTGATAGCCACAAAAGCCGTTTTTTATTTAAACCCAAAATGGCTCAGAGGAGTGGAAAGCTTGTGTGCTCTTCTTTGAGGCACAGACCTTTCTTCCATGCAATCCTTGCAGGTAGCATTCAGATTACTCACACTCCCTCTCCAGAGAGGTTTGTATTTCCTCTGAGCTCAATCAACATTCTCTGGGAGCACATGAGTAAGAAGGTCAAACTGTTTTTAATGTCCCATTTCTCTTCTTCCAACTAAAAATGTTCTTTTTTTTTAAAATTTTTTAATTGAGTGATTTTTTTTAAGTGCGCCAGTAAAATGGAGGTCATGTTTAGGTCTCTGAGATTCATTTCTTATATGTTGTTTGCAAACAGATCAGAATTACTTGAGTTTATGCCTAAGCATTCACTGACTAATAGATGAAAAAAGAACTCACTGATCTTTGCAAATATGTGAACTTCACACCTGAATTTTTTGACTGACCAGCATATGCCACTAGAAACCTCCACATCAGAGCAGAAGCAGTATCTCTGAACTCTCTGGCCAGCTGCCAGGAAGTCTATGCAGGATGTTTCTGCTCTTTATAAGGGTGAGGTAAGAAACAATTCTGTTGTGCTTTTCTGAAAATATAGATGGTAGTTGATTTTTAAAACATATTTACATAAATACTTAAGAGATTAAAATGAATGTTCCAAATTTAAACTCACTGGCTGTATTATAACACCCAAATGAGAAAACTCAAATAATGAACTTTTTGAAAAGCCTACAAAACTTTGATTACAAAGTTACATAAATAATTAATTACACTAATACAAACCTTCTCCCAATGTTTGTATTTGTCTGCAAACATCAAACAAAAGTTTGATTCTATTCAAATAAATGGAATTTGTGCTGTTTATAGCAACAAAGTAAAAAAATTTGGTCTTTAGGGATAAATAAAAATGCAAAAGCAGAACCTATAAATTGCTGCATTACTTCAACTCTCATTGAAAAAACAGTGAATAATACCAAACCATTCTGCTCCTAGTGAAACATCTTTAAAAGATTTTCTCAGCACAGAAATACAGGGTCTTGCTGTGTGCTGTGAAATGCAGACAGCTGCACTGTGGAAAAGTTTCTTGCAGCTGAACTGCATACAGCATACGACCAGTTTGTTACAACCTCCTTGCAGTAATTTTTGACATTTCAGCCCTGCAGTTAAACAGAGAAAAAAAAAAAAGAAAGGGAAGATACTCTTTTAGTAGTGTAAAGGCCCTGGAATTCCCTTGAAAAATGCTGAAAACTACTACCTACTCTGGTGTTAGTTGCTAGGAAATCAGACAACAAACAGAAAACTGAGGAAACATATATTTGGTGGTTTTGCTTTCCTCTGACTAAAATCTACGTATTCATTGAAGATTGTGCAAGGGATGATTTACAGATCTTTCCATATTACTGCCTGTCTGGTTAGCAGATGCTGTTCATTAACCAAAGAAGAATCCCAATTCTCAGAAATAATAATAACTGAACAGAAATGTTGTAATCTGTGGAAAACTCTATTATTTGCAGGGTTTTCAGATTTATTCATGGGTATGTTTTAGCCACATGCTAGAAAAATCCCATCCATAAAGGTTAAAGTGAACTGGCACTGTTCCTGTAAAATCAAAGTTGGGGAAATAAAAGGATACAGAGTTTTCCCGTTGTGGTTCTCATGGTGAAACATTTCACTAAATGTGAACTGACTCTAACTGCAAGGAGCATGTACTATAAACATTTGCCTTTACTACAATAATACTTGCATGAAGTATAATTTGGATTTGATTCTGAAAATGTTTGCTCTCTTGGGTAGGTTTGGTTACAGAATATTGTCCAAATGGGTGAAGTAGAATAATATATGTGATAAGGGTTTATGCAAGAGAGCAAAAATTCAAGTGAGATACTGTTTTGGGTTTCTTCTGCTTCCTGATTTGTTAATATCAGACCCTGATCATCCTTAGACTTAATATGACAGAAAGACACTGAAAAGGAATAGTCATTTTTGGAAACTGAACAAATGGAAGTCTGTCAAAGGTTACACAAGAAATCAACAACAGAGCTATGACTCAGGCTTAGAAAATCTGGACCTCAGCTCCTTTGCTGACCTGCAGTGTGATATTCTCTTCAGCAGCCCTAATGGATGAGTGACAAATGTTTGCAGTGAATGGCTTCTGCACCTTCACCTAACCTCTGTTTCTGTAGTGCTTCTCTGAAGAACTATCAAACTATTTAACATTTGACCTGACACACAGACTGACAATGTGAAACAGAAAGCAGAATAGCGGGTGCAAATTTGGACTATGCTGAGAAGAGACAAATTTATAAGTTCTATTGAAGATCAAGCAGTCAAATGAGTGAGCTTCCAATGAAAGGCAGATGTATATAGAAAGCAGTGAGCCCCTACACGCACATTGCTTAATAAGGTAAGTGACAGGTCCAGGGACACATATTTATGTGTCTTCTCAGATATGACAGTTGTCACTGGTGTAATTTTGCACTGAGAGACCTTTGCCCTCTTGGCCTCCTGAATTTTTTTTTTTTTAGGAAAGCAATCTGATTGGCATTGCATCTTTGCAATATCCAGACTGTTACCACAGGTTTGTTCTTTCTCAAAGGGCTAATATATGCCCCCATATATATTTGCTTATATTAAGCTTCCTAAAACAGAGTGAAAGTAGAACAAGCACCTTGCAGATTCAAGCTTTCCACTGCTAAATAATCCTCTTGAGGCCTTGACTGCAGAAGAAAACATTAGTGATTTAGCTAAATCAATTCTAAATCCATCTTCATCAATGAAAGCCCCTTAGATGAACAATGTTATTTCATAACTACAATAGTTTTTAAATTTACTTATCTGCACTAGAGCTTTCTATACAAGTTAAAATTACATAGGACAATTTGAAGCATAAATAACAGCGTTCTCCTAAGATCAATTGCTAATTCTGTCTTTGTGAAAGCCTATAGGTTTTCAAAGAAACCACTTTTTAGAGTGGGTTTCCTCAACAGCTAGAAAGATCAGATGCAAATATTTTAAATCAAAACAGTTTTATTTCATTTGTGGTAGGAAGGGCTACTCAAATCAGCTATCACTGAGGTAAGCTTTTGTCTTTTTTTGACCATCTCACAACTGTGAAAAAGCTGCTGGGAAGAGTGTCTGAAGCAAACTGTATCAGGCACATGGCAAATATAAGTGCTGCTCTCTTTACCATCAAAACACATGAATGTCCTTGATATATATCTCATAGAGGCTTCACAACTGCCAGTTCAGGAGCAGATGGACAGCCTGAGAAATAGTTCACAGCAGCTTGAACTCTAGAGCACATTTGTCACTTGAGCAGAAATAAAAGCTCTTCTCTCAGCAATATATGTAGCTCTGTTATTTTCTTGTCAGGTGAGAAGTTACCAGATCTGGGTGTAGATTTCCCTACGGATTTGCCCTCAGGGAAGAAAGGACCCAAATGCTTCACTCTGAAATACCCAACTCAAAGGCTGCATCTCCTCATCAGTTCCCCTGGACAAGGAGAATTTATCCAGTGAATTTTTTTAAATGTACTTGAAAGATTTTCAGGAGGGATAGGTTAATATAGTACCCTGACCACAGGGACATATCTAATTTTGACCACAGGGACATATCTAATTTTATCCACTCTAGGCAACAGACATTGTAGCCACCAAGAGCAGGAGGAATAGCTGTATTTGCGCATGACACCAATGGAGAAAAAAAGAGGAAATTTCTGTAATGAACAAAAATATGACAGCTATGGTCAGCCCTGGAGGAACTTGCACTCACATTGCAAGCTGTCTGAAGTCACAGCTGTGACATTCTGAGCCAGCAATGACATTCCCTAAGAGCCAGGCCTATCTGACCCCACGGATCCTGGTCTGCTGCTTAGACACAGCCCCACATTAGCAGTCTGGGCCCTGTGCAGCATTAGGGTGGAGTTTAGTGTCCAGGAATTAACAGAAGGGCAGTGCTGTCTGACAGAACTGAATGTCAGTGCAAAAAAGGACTGCTGAGGGGTGGGAAAGGAGGGAAAGCACAAGAGTGTTTACCATGCAGGCAGATTCTGGAAAGCTTTCAGAGCTTTAGAAAAGCAAGTTAACCCAGCACCATGGCTACTGTATGGAACTGATGTCATCTGGCTGTGCATAAAAGCCTCCGCTTTTTCTTCTTTTGTGCAGCTCCAGAATGACGTCACCCCAAAGCACAAGAAGGTACCTTTGTGCTGCAGCCCTTCCCCTGCTGGCTCCTGCTGCACATCCCACTCCTTGCGCGTGTCCCTCCCCTACCCAGAAATGCTCCTGCATTCACCCCGCTGAATGCAAGGCACCTCTGTGCAGCCAGCAGAGCCGCTGGGAGCCTTCGAGCTCCAGCAGTCTGTGGTGGGCGCAAGGAGCCTCCATTCAAACCATGTGCAGCAGGCCCTACACCTCAGCAACCCACAGGGGTGCCTCTGCAGCCCACCTCAGCTGCTTCACAATGCTGTCAGCCTGAATGCTGCAGGCTGATTACACAGACAGGGCAACTGGGGCAATTTAATTATTTTCAGGGTCGGAACCCTTTGATGGGATGTACAACGGCACACAATTTAATCTTGTTAAATAAGCACAGTGAAAAATATTACATTTGTAGCTTCACTTAGGAAGAAACTGCAAACATAGTTTGCTGTTGTACAATCATTAACAGATTTGTTTATAGTTGGTGTGCATGCTTGCCTGTTTAATAAGGCCTGTGACAGTTTTCATGACATTCAAGAACAAGAAAACAAACACCCAAAGCACATCCTGGCCAATGTTATTCCATGCAGAGTAATGGGGCAGGGGCAGCTGGAAGTGGACACTACCAAAGAAAACAAGCACCACTAAATTAAACTAGAGAGAAGCCTGCACAGAAAACAGAAGTCTACAGAAACGGGCAAAACTGAGGGCTGAATGTTCCCATTAGAAAGCCCAAGTCACTCACAGTTACCCATAAGAGCATCTATCTCCTGCTCAGTACAGAAATTCTGGACACACCCCTCATCCCTGTGCCTACTCCTGGAAATGAAAGCATATTTCACTAACAGCTCTCAGTCTGCAATCAGCTGATCTTTGATGGTGTACATATGCAGAAACATCCACTGGGAAAGTATGAGAAGAATTATAAGGAAATGCAGTAAATTTAGAGCTGTAATGGGTTATTTCTATTTAGATAACACAGAGTGCCATAAGCTGGGACTCCATTACACATACGGGGAAGGAAACCTACTTTCCCAGAGGAAAGCTGGCTAACTTACCATCAACATGCCATAGCATCTGGAAGCCACTTCTAGCATTCAGTCCATCAGAGTAAAACTCCACATGAAGGCTGGTCCCTGTAGTGCTCCCTGCAAGTGGAAGAGACTGTCCACAGAAAGTGCCTATCGGGTTGGATTGTGCATCAGGACCATCGTAGAGCTGAAATGAAAAAAAAAAAAAGTTAGTGAGCAAAAAGAAGCTCCCCAATTTAGCAGCTCCCCAGTTCTTAATGTTTTGTACAGGATTTAAAAAAAAAAGCAGTGACACTTCTCCCACTGGCCACCCTTGCATAGCAATATGAGCCTAGGGAGTGTGGAAAGATTTGGGTAAAATAATGAGTAAATAAAATGCCAATATGTCTTTAAACTTGGCTGCACATTGTGTGCACTAGGAAGGGTTTGCTGTTTCTGTTTTGGTGTGTATTGGGGGTTGCTGGGGAAGAAGATAAAGGGCAAGTGGCAATGAACTGAAATAGAAAGAAAAAGAGGACGTCATGGGTCTGATTTGCCCATGCATCTAAGGTGCTCAGTGCCTCCAAACCCCTTAGTAACAACTCTTTACATCTTCACCTCTTTAAGACTGCACTCAAGTGATATGAGGACTGCCTGGGCTTCTGGTGAAGAAAACCATGAAGTCAGCTTCACAATGGCCTCTCACATTAGTGAGGACAAACTGAAAACCAGGAGTAAATCTTCAAAAACACAAGGAAATTTCATTTGTGTTTATTTGTGCTTTCATAATCTCATGCTAGAGTCTTGCTTTGGAGGAAAACTGGACTGAGCCATGCTTCTGAAATTTCATTTCCTTGTTATACTCTATGTGCCGATATTTTGACAATCTGTGTGTTGTCAGATGTAGCCAGCCTGAAAATCTTTCTGTTCTCTAAATACATATGAGAAATCCTCCATTCCACACTTAAAACGTTGCCACTCTTAAAGAAATCCTAAATCAACCAAACAATCAAAACAACAAAATGCTAGGGAAATATTTCTGTATTTAAATATTTAAATGATATCTGAAGGTAGTCATGTACTCACAAGTAAATGAAAACACTTAATACATATTTTGTTTGGGTGATAGCAGATGCTTAGAGCTTTTAATCTTCTTTACATTTGTTGTCTCCAGACAGGTTTAAATGGTCTTTCAAATTCTAGTTTTGTAACTTTTTTCAAATCTAGCAAATCACACTGAACATACCTCTCTGTTCTCACCAAATACCCCATGCCTCAGTGTCATTTTTCAGGTGCTAGGAATGTAGTTTTTGCTAAGCTAGTAAAAATGAGATATTTTAGTTAAATTGCCTTTGATTTACAATATCAGATTGCTGGTTATTTTCAAGTTATGACTTGTTTTATTATTTCTACCTTGGTTGCTATGATTCTTAAAGTTTAGAGAAACAGCAACCCCTGTCCTTTACTATCACTTTGCGGCAGCTCATCTGATCTTCTGTCTCACAAAGCGTATCTTCCTAACACAACCCAGCAAATTACTGGCACAGAAACCATGTCTGAACGTTCTCATTGTGCATTTTTGGCATGTTTCCTTTCAGAATTTCAACAAAAACTTTTCTCTGTTCTGAAGCCATCACCATAAAATTCTCTCCATGCAAAGAATAAAATCTATGACCTCTAGAAAGACAGTAAAGGTTTATTTATCTTTGCTCTCTATTCAAATCTCTTTTCCAAGTATCTTTGATTCCACTAAGAATTCTGCCACATTCAGTACTCTATAACTTATACAATGGAAGTAGGACATTACAGCAAATATTGATTAACCATGCTAGCTAATTTTTTTGCACACATTTTCTGGCAGACTCACATATGGGAATAAGTAATTAAACCCTCAGCCTTTCTGTTCAAGATGCTTGTCTTGCAGAATCTTCAGAAATCTTGTTATTGATTTAAAACATATTTGGGTCCAAGAAATCAACTCAAATGGTTTCAAATCCTCTAGCAGACAGTCCAGTTTAAATGTTTGTTTTTTTAAATAATAATAATTTAAAAAATTGAGTTAGTTCTGCCAGAGGTTAGGGGCAAATTGCAGGAATAATTCTATGGTACTATTCCTTGGCCTATTTCATGACTGGTGACCATGAATCTAATACAATTAAAGGCTCAAAGCAAGCTAAGTGTATTGCAACTTGAGAAATATCACTCTATTTGGTATGATTTCTCTTGGTGAAATCAGAAGAGGTTGAAAGTTTCTAATTGCAGACACATTGCTGGAAGTGATCAGATGTGTTTGAAAATAAATATGAAATTGTCATAAAGATTAGATGGCAATATGTTGAATATCAATCTGTATTCTTTCCACATGTAAAATTTGAAGGACCACCTGATGAGCTGTTCCATGCCCAGAATTTCAGTTATGACCTTCTTCCAAGCCATGGTGAGAGCTTTACACATTCTTTCAAGGCATAAGTTCAGTAAAATGAAATCAAGTCAGATACAATTAGATTTTTTAATAGTACTTCCTCTTACAACTTTGTGGTATATACTACTCATATTTCTGTGGCTTCAAGCCATAGAAATTTTACACCAGAAAAATATGAATGGTGAAGAATGAATCAATGAGGAGATCATGCATCTGAACAGTATGTGCTAAAACTGTGCTCTGAACAGTAGCTAAAACTATGTCAAGATTCATATTCACAATCTGCCATTACCTCTTAGTGATTACAAATGAAAACCCATTCTAAAGTACCTTAAAACTCAACCATACCTAGAAATTTCCAAATCCAAAAACAACAAAAAAAGCTTCATACGTCTCCTGCAATTTGATTAATCAGGGAATGTTATTTTTATCTAAGACAGAGAATGACACATTTGTATGTCATTTCCTCTGAAAACAGTCCATCAGTTTTGCTAGACACAAAGAATGGTTACTATGGCAATCACTTCATGCCGTGCTGCCCCGTGGGTTTGAGTTCAGAGCAGCATTTCACAGGGAATTTGAGAGCCTGGCCAGCTGTAACTCATTGAGAGAGGCAGAACCACGACTGCTGGAATTACAGCCGGGTTTTTTTGAGCTGTCTTTCATTTCTAAATGAAGGGAACAGCTGTGTGTTTTCACAGGGCATTTTGAACTTCTCAAACCACCTTTTGCTCTCATACAAACACAGGCAAGTGAAACTGAAGCTGAACACAGCTCTCATGAGCCACAATTTCTCTTCTGATCTCTGAGATAGTGTTTCTTGTGTAAGGTCCTACTTTGTCAGCTGTGTTATCTTAAACTGCTGCAAATCGAGGGTAGGTTCTTCTGCAGGCAATATGAGGCAAGATACTCCTTATGATTGCATAAGACAATTGGATTTTGGGGCAGTGTATTAGTCAGTCCTGTACCATACTGACTCCAGGAACTGGTGATTTGCCTCCCTTCCAGCTCCCTATTGGGAAGAAAGTGCCTGCTCCCCTTCTGTGTGTATATTGGTTTTGTAATATATTTATTTTTTCAGACCTTTTAGCCTCCACCAGAAAATCCAAGCACTTCATAATGATTTTGGCAGACAATTCAAGAGGCAAAACATGCAAACACATGTTCAGATCCTTAGCCTCTCCTTTTTAGCCAGAGCAATTGCCCAGCAGCAAGCAGAACGCTCCATTTCATCGGCCTGCACCCCGGCACTGGGCCCAGGTGGGCTGCGCTACGTTCAAATGAATTATTTAGTAGGCACGGGCTCAACAACTGTGAGAAGGAACTCCTTACCAGGCTGCCTAGGAGCAAGTGCATAAGTTGACACGAAGGTAAAAAGGGGCGGTACCAGCCCTCCAAGGGATGAATCAAGCTGTGTGACGGCCCTGCAGCCAAGTGGCAGCCAAAAACCTTATGCTGTGCATTAGAATGAGGCTGGGAAAGCAGGACTAGCAAAAGCTGCAGGAAGGGTTCGGCTTGGGTAGCTTTCCCAGGGGGGACACCATGGTCACCAGCATTACATTTTGGCTTTTCTGACTCTTCAGCCTGGAAATATGTCACTAACACCAATAATGATGCCCCGGAGGCCACAGCTGTTCACTTCTCTTTGGAAGAGCAAAGCAAAAGGGCATGACCTGTGTCACAGAAAAGCTCATTGCCAGAACTGGAGCAGGGGCTCAAGGACTGAGCTGACTGGAAAATGAAATTTCTCCCTCTGCTTGGAAGAAATAAAGATCGAGAAAAAAAATGGGGTAATTAACTTTGAATGTGATCTATTTGGACATACTTGAGGTAGGGACAATTTTCTAGCCAAGTGCCTTGTCAAGCTTATTCCCTCTTGCAAAGTGAGCCTTTCAGGCTGGCAGTGAGACTCCACCTGTTCAGTTTTTCTGACAGAAAACTGGGGGGTGGAGGTGGGGGGAGCGTTAGGGCAAAATACCAGTTTTCTCTTTGACAACTTTATTTCTATGAAAAGACATAGCTTTTTTTTCATCAGGAAAAACAATACAGAGGAAAAGCCCATGCCTAATCAGCTCTGGAAAAAAGCTGCTTATATACATAGGTTCATCATAACACATAGTCTTGATCAAGAGGTGATAGTCTTCAAAAACAAACTTTCAGTTTTGTATGAGGGGAAAATCTATCCTACAAATACTGACAGTTCTCATTTTATTGTACTGTAAATAATACTGTCATCAGATGTCATGAATTCATCATAATAATGAGCAATTATATTAATAATTGTCTCCAACTGAGTCTTGAAACAAACTGTTTGCTGTCAGAAAACCTTTATACAGGGACCAGCAGCAACAGTCCTGGGCTGTATTTGCACAACTCAGGAAAGGAGGCGTTGCCTTGGATCAGACCCACAGAGCTGTGAGTGTCCCACCCATGGTCAGAGTCTCTAGGCTGACACACGCAAATATCCCTTTCCTCTTAGAAGTGGGAAAGCTGATATGGGATTGTTTGAATCTAAACACCAGAGTCACTGATTACAGGTTTCTGAATAGCTCTTCCTGAAAGGAAATGAAAGGAAAGGAAATTTTGGAAAGGAAATTTTGATGGCATTGCAACAAATATATTACCAGAAAACAAAAAGAAGCAAAAACTGAGCAATATAATCCTCATCCAAGCAACAGAATGCACTCCAAAGAGAGATTACCATTAATGGTTAAAAGAAGCATTAACACCAAAAAAAAAAAATTAATTTCCAAGCAACGTATTTCCTTCCAGGAGGGATAGACTGCAAACTTAAGAACGCTCAGGTCTGTCAGCCAGAGGGAAAACCCAAACAAATTAAAGCTCCAGGATATGGCCCAGTGTGCTAGCTGAGTGCCACAACGACATTGTTTCACAGAAACAAAGGCAGCTTAAGACTTTGACAGACTGACTGCATGGAGCCTTGACACTTCTGCACCAACAGGAGAACAAAACAAGGTTATGTTTGTGCTTGGATGATGAGAAAAGCTTGCAACTGCCACCAGAAAAAGGCCCTCCTTAAGAACTCATTCCAATTATTATTTTAATATGATTATTTAAATATGTTTATGGCCTAGATGACTGTGATAAAAGTCCTTGCTCTGATCGCCACAATCAACTTTCTTGTCTCCGCGCACTGATATATTTTCACTAATGAACCATTTTATTCCACAGTGCAATGGAATTTGACATCAGGCATCACTTACACATGTAGGCATGCTAGTTAATCTTGCTGGGATTTATCTAACATTTGGAAATAAATAAATGTCTATTTTTTTAATAATAAGACTTTTATCTGACTCTATGTTTTTTCTTGTAACCTGAGCCTGAAATACTCAGAGTCCTTTGAAAATTTCAAGCAGTGTTAAAGTCCACATTACTGGACTGATATTTTTTAAAACAGTTTTTCCTTCTTAAAGATTTTTAACTACAGTCATATCTGCTCATTCCTGTCTTTCTAGGGAAGGTTTATTTCTTCAAATTATATTAAACCAATATTTTTCATTAGAGATGAAGGAATTATAAGAACGTAAGAAATGCAGGGTGTATCTTTGGATAAAATTTTAAAATTGTTTTAGATATAGGAGTAGGGAATAATTCCTAAAGAGAGGAAAGCCAAGGAGACATTCACCTAGTCGGTACATCCCAAGATCTGCACTCAAAACCTTATTTGTTCAGCATGCCATTCTAAATCTCCAAAGCTGTATTGGGAAAGCACCTCCTCCTAATCTGCATGCTGTGATGGACAGAATCCAGATGAGTCCCTAAAGTGTATCTGCAGCCTTTGCTGACCAAAGGACTGCCTGGGGATCCACGCCTTTGTGGCAGTGGGATCACGTTCCTGGTGATGAGGCTGTTGCTATTTTGGTAGAGTGCCTGCTTTCCTTAAAGCTCAATTTCCTCAGAAATTGAGGCGGTTCCTCTGCAGCAAGAATCCACTCGTGGTGGAGGGAACAGGACTGCTTTTGAGCTTGGGACAATATTTCCAAAGTTATTCTTCAACAGAAAGCTGTTCTTGTGGAAAAAGCTCCTTACAGAGGGAGGGGCTGGGCCTAAGGACCCAGGGGGATGAAGAAGTGTGCCTGCTCTGAAAAGCCCAGGGTGGTCTGAGCAGTTTGCAGCACTGCTGACTCGAGCCCAGTGCTGTGCTTCTCCTCCTGTGCTTTGCCAGCCCAGATGAACTGAACTGTAAGTGGAAGGAACATCACACTGATACCATAAGGGACCAGAGAGGGCAGGAAGGGCTCTGGAAACTCCCCCTTGTTTGAGAAAATTTGCATCATGCATATCTATGGACACTATGGAGAGCTGTGGCTTGGTCTCAGCAAATGGAGACAGAAGAAATGGGAAATATTCCTGCCTCTTAGGCTTTCAGGCTTGCTTATGGGAACAATGCAGGGGGTGCACATGACCTTCTTCAAAATCCAGTGTGGTTTTTGCTGCGCTGTCTGGGGTCTTCCCTTTGATGAGGGGAAGCTTTGACTGATTTAAATGGAGTTTCTCCAACCACAATGTAATTTTTTTATTGCGACGCCTGTGCTGAGTGTGATAAGCAGACAGTCTCACAGATAATGGCCAGGCTTTCCAGCAAAATCTAGAATACAGAAGAAGAACCAAGGAAACAAGAATCCAGCTACAACTAGATGAGTCCCAAATATTCTATCTCCAACAAGGGGTGTGCCCACTACCATCATGTGGTGGTATTTCACAGTCATTTCATTGTACTATGCTTTTTTTCTGAAGGAACAGGCTAAGTCACATTGCTGTGAGCTGGCAGGGTGTGGAAAACACCAAGTCCACGAACGTCTGACTCATTTTGAGTCCAAAAGAGGAGTCTGTGCTGGCTTCACTCGTGCTTCTTGTCATCTGAGGTTTCTGTAGGTACCAGGAAACCCTCTCATCCCTACAAATTTAGCTGTGGCGAGGGGTCGAGGGTTTTGTGCGCGTTTGTAATTTTGCTTCTACGTAACCTTTCAAACAGCAAAGCCAAAGCGTACTTTGATTCTGGCAATGCAGGCAATGAGAAAAACAAAAAATCTGAGTCCTGAGCCAGTCTTGTTTAGGGTGGGCAGCCTCCTTGGCCTGACACTCTCAGGTCTCTCATTGAAAATCAGTGCATGGGCTAAGATTTCATTGTGTACCAATGGTGAAGCCTGACACAGAAATCTGAGGAGAATTGTGACTTTCATCCTTACAGTCTTACACTGAAGGATTTCTTGTGGAGGCCCATAACCCCCTGAAGGAATTCAGGGATGTGCTGGTGTGCTGCCAGCTTGCATGATAATAAGTTAATGGATACCTCTGCAGCCTGGCCAGTAGGCTGTGATTTGATGTCTGTGTGCAGGACCTGGGTGGGTATATTTCATACATCATCTGCTTCTCCAGGGCAATGTGCTACCAGTGACATTTTGTAAATCAATGCATGGCCATAAGAAAGCCATTCCCTGTGCTTGAAGAATTCCTGCAGCACTTTAGAAAGACACACTCATAAATAAAATGTAATAATGGTAATCTCCTGATAAAGTTTAAGCATATTTACTATTTGTAAGAAGGAGTAAAACTAGAAACAGGGTAAGATACTTTTGTGTTAAGCTAATAAAAAAAGAGGATGACCAGATGAGTGTGAGCGACAATTATCTAATGCAGTATTCCCAGATGGAGAAAAAGGATATTATGGCACATCCCTGGAATGCTACTGTGGTTTAAAAAAAGGAGGGGAAAAAGACATATCCTGTTACCACCAGAAGGAAATGAAACAGTTCTCAGGAGCAGATGCCATATTAATTCCCGTATTCATTTGATAATATTCCTCATATAATCATGCAATGGCATTTTAATCACTTTGAGCCTAATTGCTGAAAGGGTCTGGGCTGCTTAAATACACTGACAGTAAGCAAGCAAGGCAGTGCTCTAGTCCAAAGTGGAACTCTGTCCTGGCCTGCAGCAAAAAAAAGGCATTTGTTGTTATCAGACATTTATTTGCTCTCACAAGATGTTCTTTTGCATTAACCCAATGATAATTCCATCACTGACAGTAGATGCACAGACCAAAGGGGTGAAACTCAAACAGAGAGCTCTGAAACTTGTCTTGCTGCCTGACAAAATATCTGCTTATCAGGCTGCTGGCATTCTGCAAAAGGCTGGGCCAGGTCTTCCCTTGTCCTGGTACTGTCCAAGACAGGGTTAATTTTTTGCAGTAGGTGGGAGGGGGCATGGCCAGGACACATGGATTATTCTGTGCCACCTCACTTCATTGCCAGGGCAGGGGACAGGGCCAGCAAGAAGGGGCTCCTTCTGGCCTGGGAAACCTGGCAGAGGGAGCTGTCTGGTATTGTCTGTTATAGTTTGAGAGATTTTTTTTGCCTGTATGAATAATTTCTTCTCTTATGCCCTCTGTCATTAATATTGTTGCTCTTATTGTTAATTTTCTTATCCTAACCCTTGATCTTTGCCTTTTGTGCCTCCAGCTGGAGGGGGAAAAGGGAGCAGTGTGTGGCTTTAGTGGGAGTACTAAACTGGAGAATACTGTTCCTAAACCACGACATCCCTGTACTCAATAAAAGCAGATGCTAAATAGACTGGACGTCAACGGACAGTAGTACTTTTTGAGCAGAAGAACAAAGAGGGAGATTGTCACTGAAAGATAGAGTGATTAGTGGTTTTCAAATAATATTTTTCTTCTGTAAAGAAGGAGTATATTTCAGTTCTACTGCAGGACTCTGATCTTCAGGGCAAAGACATGACATTCTCCTTATTTTGCCTCCCCAGAGATTATGTTCTGCCATACCAAATAAGAAGGTAATTCATCATTAGGGATAGGAAGTTAAATATACGCTTGTTCAGCTAATAATCTGATGAATGTAGAGGAAAGAATGACATTTTTATATCACTGCCTGCAATATCTCACTAGTTACAGCCCCATGACTCCTCTAGAAAGACTAATGTCAGGTTATTAAGCCAAGGCACAGCAAGCAATGTAACTTAAAGACCATCCAGTCTAATTACAGTTAGTGTAGCATCACCAGTAAACAGTCTGCTATTTGATATGCCCTGAATCTTCTTATTGTCACTTCTGCACGTCTTTATCAGAAGCAATTCATCTCATATTCTTGCAACTTCACTGCAAAACTCCTTCCGAAGTGTCACACATCCTATGAGCCTTACTAGCAATGAGCCAACATCCTCTGACACGACATGAAACACTGCACAGTGCTCATTTGCTGGGAAAGTGCTCATATGAAATTCGTGCTAGAGACTGACATTATAAAAAACTGCAGTTTTGCCTCCCTCCCACATTGCCCCTTCTCGGTTTCTGGCACCTACACACAGAGGGAGAGAATTGCCACAAATTCAGAAGAACAGAGTTTTTTCCTTCCTACTTGACACAGGTATAAACGGTTGTATATGCTAAAGTGGTGGAGCTGCAGGCCCTGCCCAGACCACACCAAGCTGGAGTCACCCAATGCTCCCTGCAGAGAGAGAATGCTGCTCACCATGAGTAACACCAGCCAGCTGGTGGAACAGTGGCATGGCTGACAAGAAGCATCCCATGATCAAAGGAGAAAAGGAAATAGGTTACACAATACACAGCAGACTTCTCATTGTACAGCTGTGACTGAATTTCAGTCTGGGACAGCCATGCACTGTGCTGGTACTTGTACTCACTGGACATCTGACTATATTTTTCCTGTCCTTAATGTGAAACGGTTATTTGCTCTAGGCATGATAATATCTTTGGTAACTGAAAATCACTAGGAATACCCGTGTGTAGAAATTTTTGGTTTTGACATTACATACATAACTTCTGACTCATATGTGGACTAAGCCATGGAGCAAAGAGCAAATTAACTGTGTATATCTGACTGAATCAGTCATGAGGCAAAATGCTCTTCTTATGTGGGTTTGGGTCAGAGTGTCAGTCGTAATTAAACACAAAGCTGAAGAACAGACCCTTTTCCAGTGTGGAGACTGGGGCCAAAACCATTGTGTCCAGCAAGCAAGGTCCAGCAGTACTCAGGAAAACAGCTTGCTCGGTCTAGCTGTCCTCACCCCACCAAGCACCATGATTTTCCCCTTCATAATTCAGAAAGATTTCAAAAAAACTAGAGCTTTAGTTTGAGACTATAAAAATATGACCACATGTCCATAAATCTGTTTCTCACACTAACTTTTAAAAGCGGCTCTAATACTTCTGTGATTTTTGCAACTGCCATTTCTTGATTGTAGCTTGCTAAGGCAGGTCATGTCTCTGCCATAATACCTCTGTAATATTTAGTCTTGACCTTTTGCATCATATACCAGTTTTCCTTACTCCTTCTGCAACTAAAACTGTGATCATCACCTAAACCAACCTAACAACTAGCTCTCGTCCCTCCTGTCCCCAGCCTCCCAGCAATCAGGAGGAAATATTGTCACCAAGCCTGCCATCTGGTAGCTGTCACGGAGCAGCATGCAGATACTGTCAGAGCTGCCACAGAGCTAAGAAGACAAAGAGAGTATTGCTGTCTGCTGTAAGGGCCTGAGGTGGAAGAGCTGCTGCACAAACCCAAAAGGAGATGGGAGAAGGGACACTTAAAATTCCCAGGGAAAAGAGCACTTGATCAGCACCAGTGGCCACTCTGGTTTATGAGGACAGCTCTACATGGAAAGTGTCTGACCAGCAGCTTCCCATTTCCTTCAAGAAAACAGTGAGGGACTCTGGCCTGTAGTCCCTGCATCACCTACTTTGACTACAGTGAACAGGTTTATGTCTCTATTATACTCAGCAAAAGCATCAGATCTGCTCCTCTTGGACATCACTGCAATGAAGGAATCTTAAAACTAACATGTTGCAGAAAAGTAATTTATTTTAGTTGAATGTTTTTGAGGTTTCTTTTAATGATCCTTTTTTTCCAATTTGCAGCAGTGTCAGACTCCACATGGATTTCAAACAGAAAAGTCTCAAATATCTGAAGTCTGCTTAGAAAGTGAACTGTACACTTGGTCCAGTTGATTCCCCCTTTCCCCTACACCACAGCACACTCCCAGCCTTGCCAATATGTTCCCCTTTCGCAAGATGCAGGGTGGGAGCAAACGCTATTCAATTCCCTGGCTGGTTCAACCTTGTTCTCTTTTTACACTATGGCACATATTTGTACAGCATGCAACAACCAAATGAGAACATCTTTTCCAACTGGTGTTTCTAAATGGCATTTGGAGAAAGATTTGTAAGTCATGTTACATGAATTGCAAATAAAAGCCTCTTTAAAACACTTCCACGACTCGTATTTTCCCCTTGTATTTTCTTTTTTATACCTCTTTCAGTCTGTATTTTCTTTGATTGAAAGCACTGAGAAACTGTTAAGCAAAGAGTGCTCTTGTCTCCTCACTCTCTCCAATATGTTTTATTTCTGTTCTTTTAAGTGCTTTGGATCAGGTCCTTGCCTCTGGCACCATTCCTCCACCCCTGACTTATGTCTAGAATAGTGCCTTCTGGCAAGTTTCTTGCTCCTCACAGGCTGGCTACTGTGTGCAGGGCTCCTGCTTTTCATGGGTCAAGGCCTTAGGCATCTTGAGACGAACACTGGCCTCCCCACTTGGCTCCAATGTTTCCTTTTCAGCCTCCTCACAAAAACAAACCAGGGCTTAATAGTTAGTTCTCAATACAGTGCTCCCTTGTTTATTTTCTTCACATGTCTATTCTTTCTTTCCATTCCTGGCCACAAAGAGAAGAAGCTGGAAGAACATAATTTTTGCCAGTTTACTACCAATTTTGAGCTGTGAAAGCTGCCGTACCAAAGAGGAAGTGAGGGAGGACATCTAGAAGGAGCAGATTAGGCCATCAGCAGGTCTGTTTCTGAACCTTCTGCAAGATCCCAGTGTAAGTATCTCCAGAAATGCAGGTACTATTCCATCATCCTCTCCTTGGTTGTAAGAAGTCTTCTCTAAAATTTCTCTAAATTTCAGTTCCTCTTTTGCAAAAACCTAAGTAGAGCACAGGGGCTACATGCTGGCATCCTGTACAAGGGTGAGATCTGAAGGATGAAATAGTCCAGCAAAACAGCAAAATTGTAGGCAGGAGATTATAATCTGCAGTATAGAGTGATCATGACTACCCTCTACATTCTACAGTACTAAGTACAAAATTGAGAGAAAATACCTTTCAAGAAAACGCTTTTCTTGTCCTTGAAATATTTTTTTGAGGAAATGAAAATAAAAGGTACTTGGCTTTAGATTGACTATATGGTTTCATTTGCCTAAAACCATCACATTTTGTTTGTGGATGCATTCATTCTCTTTTAGACACAGATGAATTATGAAAAGTATAAACAGGAGACACAGCAACCCTCCCTTTAAAAACCTAGAAATTAAACACGTCGAAGTTTTTGAACATTCCCCACTCCTTCTCAGATAAAAACAAGAGGAAAATAATTTGGCTCATTGCCTTTTTGCAACCCATTTACTAATCTCAGGATTTTCCCTTCTTTGCATGAAGTTGGAATCATGGCATCTCACTTTGCCCATAAAAGGCAGTGCATCTAATCTAAGGTGGTAGCTAGGCTGTACCAAACTGAGGCACCTGCAGAACGATTCATCCTCTCCAAGGCACACTTCTGTCTTAAGGTAGCAATGCTCCACACCCTACTGATCGCTGAGGAAACAGGTTAAATAGTTTGGATTTAACACTTGAGCTTTAATGGTTAAATTTAGATAAGATAAATTTCCCCTTGCTCTTCTGCAATCTTATTACTTTATTGTTAGAGACTTGATTTTTCTTGTTTCTAGAATCTGGGCACATACCTTCAAGAAGTCACGATCACAGTCAGATCCATCTTCTAAATCAAAGGCTGTGAAGCTATAGTTGAGAGTGTTCCCCTTGGTGGTTTGGATAGTCCAGTTGCAGTGTTCATTTAATGGGTAATTATTTGGATAATTTAAACTTTCCAATATGCCATGGCTACGATTAACAGTCAGCACTTCATGGCAAACTGAAAAAAAAGTGGTAATAGATTATGTTTGTACAGTGTTATTAATCCAATATCTCAAAAGTTACTAATTGAAGTTACTGATAACATTACAAGGTGAGAAATATTTTTATTCAGATTAGAGAAGCATTGCAGAAAGAGAATGGTGACCTATTGAAGAACATATTTTATATGTTTCAACCAAAATTCAGACTTTCTAAACTTGAATCTTTCAGTATTATCATGATCTTTTCTGACACTTGCAGACCCATCAGTATATATAATATACACATATTTTTGGGCAGTTTTCTTTAATTCTAAATACATAGGTATTCATGAAACACAGTTTCTTTTTTTTTTTTTTAATAACTAATTATAGAAATTTACCCTGTCATTTGAAACAGTATAAGGAGGTGCTCAACAAATATTGACTAATACATAAAAGTGGTTTATTTCAGCTAACTAGGAAAAAATTATGATCCCTGGCTAAAATAATCAATGGAAAGTACACTACTAGTATTGGGCTTTCTAGCCCCAAAAAGAGAAAGTGATCACAAAATTTTTTAAAAAGGAACTATGATTTCCCTTGTGAGACATTCAATAGCATCCTAGCATAGGAACTGGACATTCACCTGGAATAATAAGAGCTTTCCTTGAAGCGCAGAGAAAATGAAAATAAACTAAACTAGATAAAGAACAAAATTACAATTATGGCATTAGGTCAGTGAGTCTCATTTTCCTGTATCCACCTTTCCCTAAAGACAAAAAATATTAGTGGCAATCCCTTGTCTGGAGAGAGCACACGGTGTGTGTCAGCAGCAGAGCAGTGTAATGCACAGGGAAGGGGGCAGGAGGCAGGCAGCAGACCAGGCTCTTTGGGCAGCAAATCTACAGAGTCTGAACAGCAGAAATAGCTGAGTTTCACTTGCATAGCTATTCTATTGTCTGTCACCACAGATACTACACCTACTTCCTGCACATTTTTTTTATTCTATCCAAACGATTTAATGAGCAGCAAGGTCTGTGTTTTCAGTATTTCAAAATGTTTGGGGTACAGCTAAAGGTCAGGCGGAGTGGAGTGGAGCTTGCCTGCAAAGCTGCACTGAAGCCTATGACTTTTTGAAAGGGCAGGACAAAGAACACAAAATGGGTTTTGAAGAATGCAAGACAGGTAAGAGCTGCCACCCCCTGCCATCAGGATTTTATTAGAAACATATCAGGCACAAAGGTGCCTTTGAATGGTAACTTGATACCATGTTTTCCTGTGCAACGTTTTCCAATTAATCATTACATTTCTTTCATGTACATGTAAATGTATCTGGTATCTAAGCACCCTTATTTTATAACATACTGCCTACATAATTTTAGCTTTTGGGTGAGCCATTAAAAGCTTTCTCTGATGCATCTTCAGGAATTAAATATGAATGTAAATCACTTTATCTGATAGCTCAAGTTCTACATCTGAGTGCTTTGAAAGTGCTCTTTCTGTTTAATTAATGAAATGGAGGGGGAACCTTTTCTAATATATCCTCTTGACATTGCAGTCTGAAAAGTACATGGTAGATGAATCTGTAGTGATGTCTGTAAGGAATGAGGGAGCCAAGTGTCCCTCCCTCTTCTAATTACTCTGTGTGTCAAGTATGGATGAATAGCTGTTTCATAATCCATTTACTATTGTCCAAACCTAGCACAACTTCATGTCTACAAACCTCTAACAATCCTTATCACTTGTGTGTGTCATACTTAGAGGACACAAAGATGTTTGCAAATCACTTTGTATGTGATGAAATTGCATATCTTCCAATGTGCATTTAACCATAAATAAAGCATAAAGTGTATAAAGAGAAAAGTAAACACCAGGACTATATTCAAGATTATGACTGGGAATAAAATAACTTTGTCATATGTCTTCTTGTATTTTTCTCCAGATGTTATTATTCTGATATTTCTGGGGTTGTACTATTTTACAAAAAAAATGTTTGCAAGACAAGTATTATCCTTACCACAAGATGTAAAAAATGAAACTTCAAAAAATGTTCCCAATAGGCTAAATTATCCCAAGCACCCCCAATAATGCAGCCTGGCTGACAGAAACTCAATTATCTTTTGTCATCCTGTCTCAAAAGCAGCTCTAATATCAGAGAATCTTGCTGTGTCTGCCTTCTCTTTTAAAAAATCAGGAGCCTGAAGGAGCAGGAGAGCAAGAATAGTCCAATCTATCCTGTTACAGACATCCAGCACTTGCTATTCTGAGTAAATCTGGAGTGGTAAGTGCCACTGGTGCAGGTAATAGAAATAGAGCCACCTTACCAGCTTTCTCCTAAGGAAGAGATAATCTCCATCCCAGGTAGATGGGCAGATAATTTTTGGCTCTCTGTGTTCTGTAACAGTACCAGACTAGAGAATTTGTGTCGGTGGTATGCTCTATACACTTTACTGTGCTCATAAATATGTAAGATCATGGGCTGCAAGCAGTTTAATAGACAACATGAGCTGTAGAAACATATTCTCATCTTCTTTCACTTACTTACCCTGTTTGTATTTGGCTAAGAAACCCCCACCTTGCAGACTGTTGTCTGTCCTTAGTTTTACATACACGCTGTCTCCACTGGAACGGATTGGTTGTGGTATCTGATCCCCACAAAATTTACCTAGCTGTTTAGCACTGCTGCTGTTGCCATCATAGATCTTTAAAAAAAAAAATTAAAAAATAATAAAGCTGATGACATTACAAATCCTATTAATTTCCCCCTGATAAATGTCTGCTTAGAGAAATGTTACTGGATATACAAGAGGTTAAATTCCATTTCTGCTCAGAGGAAGCCTGGCAGGCATTTCAGAAACAAGCAAAAACAGGAAGCCAGTAACTGAATACTAGCGGGTTTTTAGGGGCTTAGTTACCAAGAGGGGAACACAGCAGTCCATTCCAAATTTATTAAAAATATTCAAATAATTTATGCAACAATTCAAATATGAAATTTGGGATTAACAATACGGTTGTTGGCACCGCTGTGTTTTTTTCCACTTAATTTACTAAGAAAGCATCCTAAGGCCTTGGTTCAAAACACTGAAAATTTAAAAGATATAGACAGATTCTTGTTTCTATCTATCAGATTCTTTCTATCTAGACATAAATGCTTTTGTTACCAGCAGCTACAGACTTGCCTTGCCTCTCATGGCTCTGTGATATGAAGGTAGCACATCAACATGGAGCTTTCCTATTCTGGGTCTGTTCACTTAGGAATATTTGAAAACCAAGGCCCTATGTTTTTCCTGGCCTTTGTACTCAGCATACTCAGCTGCCTCCTATGAAGTAAGGTGTTCCAGGGGACCTACCGCAAGGTAATCAAAGGTGCACTTCGGGTGATATTCTAGATGGAACTGCTCAAACTGGATTTCAAATGGACTCCCCCGGTTTCCTTTGAGCAACCAGTAGCATTCTGAATTGTGGTAATATGGCATAGGGTAGTTGGGAGACATGAAGATGCCTGAAGATGTTACCAAAGTCCCACCACAACCTGAAAATGGCAGAGAAAGCAAACCAACATTAAACAGTTAGAAGAGTAAAGAATTAGACATGGTGTGTGAGATTCTCACTACCGACCTCCTTCATATGCCCTGAACATCTTTGGTAATGCCCCAAAAATCTGCATCTACCCATCAATGTTGTAAGCAGAAGACAGCCCACAGCACCTAGAAATATTAACTACCTAATTTGAAGAGTGCTTCTGATAGAGAGTTAACCTTCAAATTAGAAACCTCTTCATTAAATCCTTAATTACTGCTTTCCTAAGCATAAGAGAAAATTGAAGCTACTTTATATCTAGGGAATAGTATGCTCTTCTCTGTGGTAAAAAAGAAAGCCCAAGGATCAAGAAATATCCTTGATCTTAACAACATGCATACATCTCACTATATAATTAGCAGACAGACTTTAGAAGATGGGAAGCAGAAAAGTTGTGGGGAAAAAGGTGAGAAATTAAATACAAACAAAAGATCAAAAATGAGATGTGTAAAATAGTTCTATACTTGATGCAGTCATTTTACCTGCTGAGGTACCATCCCACTCTGCTGAAAATCCCCTTCTTGTGCCAAATATGTCACTTACAAACTTTATCCACAGCTTGTTACCATGAGAGATTATAACAGGAGGCAGGTCTGTACCACAGTATTTTCCAAGAGGAGGAGAAGTTTCATAGCCTCCATCTCTAGAATGGTAGAGAAGAAAAATCTTTGGTCAAAGAGAGATACCATGAGAAATGCTAGCAAATCAAAAATCTTGTGATTCTTTTAGACTTGGGAAAGACTAATCCTGGCTCTTCATCTTCCACAGAAATACTGCTACCAAATACTGAGTCTTGCTACTTGCAGTAATGAGCCCTACCACAAACACCTGCTTGCTGGGTATGTCACTCTCTCATCTCAGCAGCCTGAGGGTGTGTCAACACAATGACAGGCTTGAGAAGTGTCTCAGGTAGACTATATTCTCTATATTCTACAAGCTGACAATCATTGGTGCAACCAAAGGTAATCTTCTAATTTGAAGCAGTAATTTTCTCATTGCTCACTGTTTAGCCTGGCACAAACCTAGATGAGCGGACTTATTTTTTAAAAAAGTGTTTATTTGCCACACAAATGGGAATTTATTTCTGAATTCATTTCAATGATGTTACGCACATTTTCAAATATTTTCTTAGTCTTCAGAATTGGTTCTACAGCCACTTATTTTACTATTTTTAAATTAAGTAATATTTCCAGTAACATTTTTTAATACTGCAATCAGGATACACAGTTAATGTTCTGTTCTGCCTCCTGCACATACCTTACGGGAATAAAAAAGATGGTGAAAACCTGCTTATCAAGTGCTTCCTGGCCTTGTCTTTAAGCCTTTTCATACTACAAACACCCTACAAGACAGTAGGACAATAATAGACACATTTATATATCTATATTGGTGTGATCTTGCTATGATGCTTTTTAAGTGGACAGTAATACTATCAATTGCATATTCACAGATTTTCTGCTGCTTTTGAGAAAAATTTCTACTTAGCCTTTGCCACTCTGTTTTCTTGTCATCCTCCCAGCTTAAACTACTTGCTGCTGTCTCATGTTACTGGCAGTTGAAGAAATGTGCCAGAACCTCCCCTCACTTGCATCTTGGACTCTGCAGCTGTGGCCACATGAACAATTTTCTTGATAGACTGAATGCAATTTATCAGAGGACACCTCAGGACAAGAAACGAGAGCGGCACCTCACCTAACCTTGTGTAGCTACCCCATTTAACAGTATCAGATTTGAAGAGACATTCTAAAAATCCAGTTATGACAGCAGCAATGTGCTGAGTTGCATTTAGAATTGTCTGTCCATATCTTAAAACCTGTTTAATGCTGCTGAACTATTCACAGTGAAAACAGAGTTAGATTTATGCTATAAATAAGTGTTTTCAGTTCCTAAGGTGAAAAAGTGAAAAAAAACACCCTGTTTACAATTTGGGCCATCCCAAATTAAAGTGTTAATTGTTAAAATAAATTTAGATTAAATTTAATCTCAGATTGTTGTTTTAAAAAGAAAAAAAATGAAACTCTTTGCTTAGAAAATATTGAAAAAGTTTTTCAGCTTTTCATAACTTTCTCCAGTTTGTATGTACAGCTGAAAAAACCCAGCTAATTTAGCTGGGATTCAGAATCTCAAAAGTGCAACTTCAGCAAACAGATTTCTGTTTGGTTTTAAAAAGAAGGTACTACTTGCCAAGGAATAACCCATACAGAAAATCTGGTATAACGTTCAGGATGGGCTTTATCGTGGTGCTCAGTGAGGTAATGGAAACTCTTAGCATGCTCAAACTGAAAAAACACACTGCATTCTGCAGATATGGTTCACCCAGAGAGCTGGCTCATGAGGACCGGAATGGGTCCACCAACACTGCAAAGTGCAAATCCATCTGCAGCCACACAGTGGAAAGGACATGCACTTGGTGCTGCTATACTGTAAGCAGGTAACCTTCCTGCAAATATTAATTTCTTCTATTTGTCTCTGTCCTGTAAAATTTCCTAGAAATCACTAGGTTAGCGTCCTAAGTTTAATGGTGATGCCGGTATAGAAAAATATAGCACATTATTTACATGCTCCTCATGTTACATCGTAGAGTAGCTGCTGTCTAAAGACTATAAACATAAAACAAAATATAGAATCATAGAACAGCTTGGGTTGGAAGGGACATTTAAGGCTCATCNTGCTTTTGATGCAGCCCAGGATACTGTTGGCTTTCTGGGCTGCAAGGGCGCATTGCCAGGTCCTCTCCAATTTTTCATCCACCAGCACCCTCAAGTCGTTCTCCACTGGGCTGCTCTTGATCCGCTCACTCCCCAGCCTGTACTGATATTGAGAATTGCTCCCAACCAGGAGCAGGACCTTTTACTTGGCCTTGTTGAACCCCACGAGGTTCACATGGGCCAACTGGTCAAGCTTATCCAGGTCCCTCTGGATGGCATCCTGTCGTTCAGGTGTGTCAACTGCACCCTCAGTTTGGTGTCACTGGCAAACTTGCTAAGGGTGCACTCGATCCAACTGTCTGTGTCATTAATGAAGATATTAAATAACACTGATCCCAGTACAGACCCTTGAGGGATCACTTGTCAGAGATCTCCATCTGCACATCAAGCCATTGGCCACTACCCTCTGGATGTGACAATCCAATCAATTCCTCATCTTCTGAACCATCCACCCATCAAATGTATCTCTCTCTAATTTAGAGAGAAGAACGTTGTGGGGGACTGTGTCAAAAGCTTTACAGAATTCCACACAGATGACATCTGTAGCTGTTCACTCATCCACTGATGTAGTCATTCCATCACAGAAGGCCACTGGATTGGTCAAGAATGCCCTTGGTGTAGTCATGCTGTCTATCTCAGGCCACCTCCCTGTCTTCCATGTGCCTTAGCAGAGCTTCTAGGAGGATCTGTTCCATGATCTTCCCAGGCACAGACGTGAGGCTGACAGGTCAATAGTTCCCAGGGTCCTCTTTTCTATGCTTTTTAAGAATGGGTACAATGTTTTTCCTTTTCACCGGGGACTTCACCTGACTGCCATGACTTTCCAAACATCATGGAGAATATGTCACAAAACAGGCAATAAAACTCTTTGTTTCTGCACTAAGGAAAACAACCCAAATGCAGTGCATGGGAACAGAGTCCACACACTCCACCTGCTCTCAGAACTGGACTTTATCAAGTGGGAAAGCTGACAACAGAGCAGGATGAAGGGAGGAAAAGGTAGCCTTTAAAGCTCTCTGGTAAGTCCTTTTTCCCACACTGACAGCAAGGTGTATAGTTAAAACTAAAGATTCTGAGCATGCCTAAGTAGGTTTGGACAACTTACATGGTGATCAGTACTAAGGACAAGAGAAATAATTAGCCTTGCCTGATTTCTACATAATCCTCTGTGCAGCGTTTATTCCCTTCCAAGGTGAAGTCAGTGAAGTGCAGCACAATCTGTCTGTTTATTCCCACTGTGATGGTGTATATGCACTCAGTCCGGACAGGGTAGTTACTGGGGTAGTTTGGAGATGTTAGCGTGCCAGTTTCAGAAGTGTAGTCGTGTGAGCAAACTTTAAAAATAAAAAGAAACAAAGATGAATTAATTTCATACGTCTGGTAAATTAACAGGAAATTTCTATTTTCAACAAGCAGAGGAGCAAACATCCTGTGTTCCTGTGCATTATAACTCTTCCTGGACACATCTTACTGCTGAATGTCAACAATATAAAGTAAAACCAGAATTCAGCTGTTTCATGGGATTTCTTACATTTGAGTTGATTTTGTTCAGCTTTTTCCAGAACACTGTGTCTGTAATAAATAGGCATCATAAAAGCAGTTTCAGCTGCCTAGATGGTTTTGTCCTAAACCCCAAGTAAGCAGAGAAAGGAAACTGAAAAGGATGTCTTGCTGAACACAAAAGGTAGGATTCCTGAATTTCTGAAAAGCAGTGGTGATGGAAACTAAATATAGTTTCTAGCTATAAGGAGAAACTACATTGTTTTCAAGCATTCCTCATGATCAAACCTGGTAGAGGAGATTTTACATCTAAATATCTTTTCCCATTTTCTAGGCCATAAGTGACAGTAAGTGGTATAATTGTTAGAATTTGAGGACACAACAATTTTACTTAAGGTCTTATATCTAAATCAACTACATCAGCTGCAGTGTAGCAATGTTTATGCTTAACTTCTTAATTGCATAACAATTTAGGGGGAAGGGATTGAGCTACACTTCAGGCCCTTCGTGTCTCAGGTTGGTCATTTCCATGTCTGTTCTCTATCCATTCTAACTCCTGAAACACTTTTGCTTTTAATGGTGTATTTTTAAAGGGGTTTGTTTGCATTCTTGGTCACCTAGAAGGCCTATGTTGAAAACATTTTCTGCGGGATAAATACTCCCAAAGCTAGCTCTCAGACTCATGTTCCTAATTCATCATGGGGAGAAAAGAGAAACGGGACACAAAAAAGGGTCAGTAATTTTCTTCCACTGGCTTGTGCTTTGGTATTGACAAGTCAAAAAGATTTCATGCACTAGTTTACCTAAAATCATTATCTATTAAAGTCTTTATCTCGAATTTTAGTCATTTAAGTGTTCCACCACAGATATGCTTTAATGCACACATATAACAAACAGGTTAGTCCTGATCACCAAAAGAGCCTTGTGCTGCTTTGTAAATCCTTATAATGCCCTGGCTGTGCTACCAGCTCCCATGGTGTTTTGTGATATGTAGGGCTTATCATCAAACCCCAGATCGTTAAGTCATATGATTTTTTGAGAATGCTGCCTGAAGGGTTAGAAATCTGACTTAGAAATCTGTCACCCAAGTTTTCCTAACAGACCACTACAGAAAAAGTATTAAAAAATTAAAAAGAAAATGTGTGTATATTTATTAGGTTACTTATTTTTAAATAATTATTTCCTCCTGCTTTTGGAGGGATAGGTGTCTGACTTGTGCATATTTAATGATTAGAGCTCTTGCAATACTGCCATTATGTACTCAGAGGCTGAGAGCAAGAATACCAGCTTTCAGCCTGGAGAATAGTAAAACTGGTGTGCTAGATAAGAACTCTTACAGTAAAATTAGCCAGAATTTTTTTTATCAGCCCTTTTAATAACAATTTCCACAGAATTGTCCAGGTTCCCTCCCTCACCAAGGTTTTTCTTCTTGGGAGGAACTCAGATAGAAACTTATATCCCAAGTGTGCTGTTTTAAGCTGGATGGTGTGTACTGCTTTACATTTCACTTAACAATCTTCTTTATGAGCTAAGGGGTGATAAATAGAGAAGATGGAACAGGGACTGCCTTATAAATGTTAGAGTTCTGGCTACAGAGAAACAAATCCAAGTATAGATGGAGTATGCTGGCTGCTATGAGGATTTAGAAAAGCATAAATGAACCCATGTTTTTTGACAGCCAACTCTTTTCTGGTAACTGGATTAATTCATGCTGTTCTACTTTCAGCAGGAGAGCTGGCACTCCCCTTTAGCACTCATCTCACTAACAACATTTGGGGGTGTGCTTGGGCAGTAACAGACCCTTCAGTGAACACTTAGCAAAGTTAGCATGAAAAAAGTGCTCTGACTCCTTTGCCAAAGTTCAGAATGCAGTCTAATACTATATGTGATTATTGTATGTCTGGAAATAAATATGAATTCAGTTTAGTTGGAAAGCGGTTATTACAGCTCATGAAAAACAGAAGGAAGCAATTGTTGAGGACAATCACACATCTTGCTTTGCCCAGTGTGCGAGGTTTTGAAAGCTATTCAATCTGCCTTCTGATTTTAGTACTGTGTTTTCTGAAAAAAATGCCATAAATGGCAGTAACCCACTGTAACAGCCAATAGCAGAGAAAAATGCCAGCTTTTGTACTATTCACTCATGCAATCATGCATAATGTAGAAAATTATATCCATGTTTTTTCCCCTAAAGAGATATCAATCAGTTGTCACAATCCTAATTAATCAAAAATCAAGCAATAGTGCAATATGTAACATGGGATTTTTCTTTCAATCTCACTGTACCAAAGCAAAACTGGGATTCCAAACAATTCACTCTTTATGTAGTACCATGCATGTTTAGGAAAAAAAAGAAGAAACTATCACATGAAGTACTAGCACATGAAGCACTTCAGGGCCTTCTGTTACTGCTGCTGGCAGACGCTAAGAGGCTTGCTTTTTACCAAGGAGGCACACAAAGGTCTTTTGTAGCATGTTAGACCCAAACTCCCTCAAAATACTGGGTAAAATGGTTCAAAAAGAATCTCTGCCTGCCTTCTGCTGATTTGCACCTAAACACACATACTGTGGAGTTGTACTCACATATACTGGCATGTACAGGCAGACTAACCCCCCGACCAAACACTACCAAGTTACAGCTGCTTAACAAGCTGTCAGGTGCCAGCCAGTTGAGCCTTTTTCCTGAGACTTGGGATGAGCTGAGCAGATGCCCAAGACACATATAGGACAGGAGCTTTATTTTCTGTTTTAGGTCAACCTCATTCAACCATTCCCTGTACATCTCTGCACATAAATATTTGTCAACCATGAATTTCCATTCTTGTCATTGCTCATTCAGCTGAAGACCAAAGTGAGGCATCATACTTCAAATAATTACTGGGTTCAGTCAGGAAGATAGGAATGAAGATTTCAACTTGTACTCAGCTATCAATGAAGAAGACACTACATTTTCAGGTGCACTTTTAACTTCATGGGTTCACAGAGGTTTTTCTCTTTTCTCATCCTTCTCAAACTCTGACTTTTCCAAACCATCATTGTAACTAACATACAATCCACAATGAAGGTATTTAAAACCAGCTTACCCATCTTGATAAATAGTATCATTCACAATTCAGGATGATAATGAGGAAAATAATCTTCCACAAAAGCCAGAGAAAGACCAGGAATAGAAAGTCTATCAGGAAGGCAATCTGCTACAAACCTTGTTAACTTTTCCCAGCAGAAAGAATGAAATGAAGCATCTCTAAATAAATAAAAAAACAGATTTTTTAAAACCCCCCAAAACCAGGAAACCAAACAACAAACCAACGAGACACACCAGCAAAACTCCAATTCAAAGTAAAACAGATGAATTCCCACTTATTTGTGAAGAAGTTGAGGGAAAAAAAGCAATAGCACTGAATCCAGTACTACTCCTTTTGGAAGAGTATGGCCTGTATCTATCAAGACCCTGAACAAAAGTTCCAGAAAAGACTAAACTCTTTCAAAGATTTTTCAATCTTTTTACATGGCTTATTTGTGATGTGGTCAGCCAAAACTGGCAGAAGACAGCCCTAAAATCTACCATAACACTTACATGGCTCTTACGATATTCATCTATCTGGTAGTTGAGACCTGGACTCTTTGAAACAAATCAAAATATTACCTAGAATTCCATGTGACTTTCCGCTTTGAATGACAGAAGGATGGTGAAGAACTAAGAATCCAAGGTACCTGTAGTTTAAGTGGGTGATACATATTTTAAAATGAGTATCATGTGGGCATGTCTGACTGAAGGATTTCCATCTGTATTGCTGCTCCATGAGCTGTTCACAGCTGCTAGCTGGCAGATTGCTAAAGCAATTGTTTGCACTTCATGGGCCATGGCCATGGCTGCATCTTGTGGCATTCAATTTTTTTTTTTTTTTTTTTTTTTGACAGGAAGCATAGCTTTGCCTTTTATTCTTTTCAGGCTGCTTTTCAAGTATTTAATATATCACAGATAAGCCATGCAAACAGAAACATTGTTTACCAAGACGCATGGAGAAGAAAATTAGTTTCATTTTGCATTAAAAAAAATTCACTTTTTCTTATGCTTCTTTTTTAACCTCCAATTTATTTGGTGGGGGGAGGAGGGGTAATCTTGTCCATGTTTTCAATAGCTCATTCTCTCTGAAATAACTCCAGGCAAAAGACTATTGAAATGTGTAATATGAACCAGAACATCTTTGACAAGTTCTGATACTGGTTATGCTCTAGCTGGCTAAGGATACACAACTTAAAAATATGAAGGATTCTTATTGCACAAGAAACATTATTAGAACCATATTTTCTTTAGCAGAAAAAATGTAAATAAGCAGCAGATGTAAAGAAAAAAAATCATAGTTTCGGTAAATCCCTCAGACATTATTATGCTTAGCAATTTGCTACCTTAGTGCAACTGGATATACACAAGATGAAGATGAGACCAAAACTTGAGATGATTGCAGGGAAGTGAAGAGTTGCTTCTCACAGCAAAATCCACATACCCATACATGTTTGCCTTCTCAGGCCACAGAAACTTCAAAACACTTTATTCTTAATAAAAAAAAAAAGAATTTTAGCTGTCTGGTATTTATGAAAACTTTATAGCGCTGCCATGTTTGTTCTCGGACCAAAAGAAAGAAATCTTTGTAAAAAAATCAAATCATAGTTTCAGCCTCTCTGTAAGTTCATTACTCTCACTTTCAGTAGCTATCTCCTACTTTGCCATATTTATACAAGCTGTAGTGGTTGAAATCAAAAAGTGTTTACTCTAGAGATCGTTCTGAGTGAGAAGAAATTGACAGTTAGCCCAGATTGGCTGAAGAGTAGTGAAGACATTTGTGTTCATTTCGGGAAAAGAAAATCATATAGAGTTTGGATTAAGATATAACATAGTGCTAATTTCATATAAACATACGATATAATTGTTAAAAGCATTGAAGAGACAGCAGATCTGCATTTTTAAGGCATAGTTTGAAAACATTCCAGGGACAGCATTGATGAAGTTTGAACACCACATGACACATATTGCAGTGCTTTGGATGAAAGATGAGAAAAGCCAATCACCATGGTGGTGGTAAAGGAGAGGAATAGAGGAGAGAGGACGCAGGACAGCATTGAAATGACTAACAGAACCACAGAAACAGATATGGTTACAACAGAGGCACAAATATAGATCAATGTTGAATAAAGAATACTTGGATCTTGATGGACTGTGAGAAAAGTAGCTACAAGAATATTTAGGAAGGAATCAATCCAGCCACAAAAGAGTAATCTGAGGTGAATCAAAAGGAAAAAATATCACATTAAAAAGCAACAATGATATTTACAGAAGGTTTAGTTTGCAGTTGCAAACAAAGGCTAAAAAAAGACTTCATAAGGATGATAATTTCACAATTTCTCACTATTAAGAATTCAGATTTCAAACTACAGAGTTTTCTTGGAAAGATTTTTATAAGTACAACTTGGTTTCTTGCCTATTACTTTCTAAGAAATAGAAATTTCCTCCTTGAAACAGTTCTCATTAAGTCTTAATTGTTTGCACTGGCTTTTTGGTTTCCATGTTAGGTAACTCAAATATAAATGAAGGCAGCTGAGAAAATGGTTTATTTGGATTTGTAAGTTTTCTGGTAGTGAATAAAACCACAGTAACAAAATCTGTACTGGTCTTGCCTATACACATGCTTGAGAGACGAAATAATAGACAATTTTCCAAAGATGTTACCAAAAAAGCAGTTAGGACTTGGAAATCTTGCTGCTTTTAAACAGGTTGAATCAATTCAGGAATTAGAAAAAATAAATAAACTAAGAGCAAACAATGAACAGCCACTGGTAGTTTATGGCTGCATAGATGAGTACTATGAATTTCTGGTATTCATCCAGTAAATCCCTTGTAGTCTGCACTCACACACAGAAACCACATAGAAACTGGTTAATGATGGATAACAAACAAATCTACAAATGCATTCTCATTTTTACTTTTTCTTCCCTTGTGACTCTGCCTCTTCTGTGGTTTAGTTCTGCTAGGCAGACCCTGTACCTCTACCTTCCATAGCACTAAGTGCCATATCCAGTCGTTTCTTGAACACATCCAGGGATGGTGACTCTACCACCTCCCTGGGCAGTCCACTCCAATGCTTAACTGCCCTTTCAGTGAAAAAAATCCTCCTAATGTCCGAAAGAGAACAGAGAGAATGAGCAGTCATTCTTCCTTTACCGCACCAATGTAAGTCTTGGCCCTTTAGAAAATACCTTAACAAGGGATTTAATGTGTAACAGAAGCCTTGAACTCTGGTGGAGACAGAAATGTTGCCCTCTGTTGTAATGAAAAAATTGCTTGTGCGTTCAGGTTATTTTGCTGCTTTATCAAATTTCATCCTAATTGATCTTTCTCTACCCACCATCAATATTGAACCTTACAGGGACTGAATTAATTTTTTATGGCACCCGAGAGTCTCCCATTCAAGTGAGTGTCCATGATCACTAAGTTTGCTAGATCACATATACTCAGCTCAGAATGGACAAAGAAAATTCAGAAAATACTTTTCCTAAATAATTCATGCAGTTCTGCCATGTCAGCTCTTACCGACTTCTTAAAGAAGGCAACAATGCTGCTTACAGAAATTGCTTTCCGCTTTCCTAGGGAGTAAAAGCTTTTGAATAAAGCAGAATGAATAAGAAGGAGTAGAAGAGGCACCAGGAAGTCTTCTGGCAACACAGAAAATAATGTTTCTGTTTCTTGTAGTGGTTATTTACAATGACAGCTGAAAACTTTTAATTTGCATAATGAACAGACTGACATATTACCTTTGGATGCATTCAGGGAGATATAATTAGCTGAGAAGCCCTCAGATGCAATGCTGTGATCTGTCATGAAGGACAACGTCATCATATTGCCACCGCTAGTGAGAGATGGCGGAATTGATCTTCCACAGTACCTGCAGCAACAAGATACCCCAGATTGAATGGCAGTACTTTATAAAGCATCTGTATCACTGGAAGAGAATCCAGCTTTCCCAGGAAGTTTGAATAGATACACATACACAATTCTCTCCTTTGGATGATACAGATCCCAAGCATACACCCTGCAACAGGGGACTAAATAGCACATTACATGCACAAGGGTACAAATCTAAAGCATGGCAAAATAAGAGGAGAAACTCTGACTTTCATCAAGTTGTCAAATTCTTATTGAATTTATGCTATGCTGTACCTACAACATACTCTGTTCTTTTGTAGGAGTCAGAGTAGCTGGCCGAACACTAAGATTGCAAAATGCTCTCCATTATGAGAGTCATTTGCTCCTTATTTTCCAAAATGCTGCCATATCAGGCAACTACTTCACAGTCTATAGCTGCAGCTGGATACTGTTCCCAAGTAATTCAAATGTTCTTGAATTCTAGCAAGAAACCCTGTGTATACACCAATTGGAGAAGCGGAATAAAAGAAAATATTCTTCCCTAAGATAAAATCATGTATCAGGAGAAAGTGAAAACTAAATCCCATAAAATGGAGGTTGTGGTCTAGTTTTTGTGGAGACCCAAATGTACAGCCTTTTAAGTAATCTTTCTTTCACTTCAGCAAGTCTTTAAAATCATGGTTTTTTCTGGGAAGAGATGTATTAATGCTTTTCAATTTATTTTCCATAAATCAAAATGTTAATGAAGAGGGACAAAGCCAGCTACTGAAACCCATCCTTAAAAGAGCTATCCTTTTGACACAACTTAGTCTCTCCCAGTATATTATGAAATGTGCTTCTCATTCCATGTTCAATGAAAGCAAGCTGCTTTTGCTATCCTAGAAGAGAAATTGCTCCTATTGTTTCTGTGATGAAGAGAAAATAATCTATACGCAAAACTTAAGGAAGCAAATTGAATGTCGACCTACAGAACAGTGCTCACTCCACAGTAATTCAGGTCTGTAGGCTAATGGACATATTCACCTTCCCAATTTTTGCACAGTGCTGTTGTCATATATTTCAAGATAATCTTTTCTGCAGCCATAATCAAACGCCAAGTTAAATGAAGTGAATGTCAGGCGGATAAGGTAGCCAGGCTGAACGTTGATAATCCAGGTACAGTTAATCCCATGTGGGTAGACATGTGGATAACCAGGACTTGTAATGGTTCCTGATGGTCCAGTGAGAGTCTCTCCGCATACTGCAGAGATTTAAAACATCAGGTTAAATGACATATTTATAAAAAAACAGTTAGACACTTATACAATTGGTTGCTTTTCTTTTTGAAATTTCATAGTCTTTCTTCCTTGATGCATACTACACTGTAACTGATTCAGAGTTTATCTCCCATTACATCATCACGAAACTTGATTGCCAATTGTTTTCAGTTTGTGGGAAAATTTGGAAAGTCCCAGAACTCTATGCGGAAAACAGCAAAACAATCCTTACCTGTATCTAATGGCCAGTACTGAGCTCTGAAGCCAAAGTTGTTAAGTGAGGAAGCTCTGAATTTGATATAGAGGTTGTTCTGTGTGGATTGCACTCTAGAGGGTACAGCTGTACCACAGTATTTCTCCAAAACAGGAGAGTCTCCATTGTTGCCATCCCTGACCTGAAGAACAGTGTATTCAAAATATCCTATAGAAGTTATTACATTCAAGTATTAAGCATAAAGTAATTCATAAGAACTATATGAAAGAGATTCTTAGTAAGTCAACCCCGCCCTTTCTTCAGTGTGGTTTCTACTACAGGCACATAAAACACAATCTTATGCCTATCAGAGAAGCACTGTCCCACACAAATTATGTCAGATGGAGAAAAGATTAGGTCTTACAACCTCAGTAGTAAGTGGCACATAAACCTCCCAAACCAGGCCTATCTGTTTAAAGACACCTGATACTCTTCTCTGATTAGCAAGCCATACCATCTTTGGAGAACCAAGAAAAGCTTTGGGATCCCATTATGAGCCTGGAAAAGCTTTTGTGACTGCTGGAAGTAGTGCTTGCCTGTCAAGAGCTTCTACCTTGGTGAAGATGAGTATTAGAAGGAACTGGCAGATACGTATCTACTATTCATAGTGTATGTGTGTTATTCTTTACCTCGACGTAGTCCGAATCACAAGTGGTTGTATTTCGAATGTCAAAGTCAATAAAGTTAAGAATCACCACTTTGGTATCTGGCTGGGAGATGATCCACTCACAGGTCTTTGGGTGAGGGGACATCCTGGGGTAATAAGGCGAATGTATTGTGCCTGCTCCAGACAAGGAACCTCCACAGGCTGCCAAGAGACACCAAGAATCAGTACTTGTGATGAATGACTTCAAGGAATGTATCATAATGATGATGTACAATGTGTACCAAATAACACTATGAAATTAGAAAAAAAACAACCCTAAACCCCTATCTTACTGCAGCAGCTACTTCAGACCACTGAAGTAGTGTTAAGAACATATTTAAAAGTACAAATTACTATAGGTATAGCATAAACATGGTTGTACAGAAAGAAGACCAAACGGTCCCCATGAAAACTAATGGATTTGACTCATTTGTTTCACAGACACAGGCTTGTCAGTGGTTAAGAACTAAAACACAGGCAAAATGAAAGTAAAAAGATTTAGGCAGAATTGAAGCTATATCATCTTTGGTATGTCAGCAGCAAGCGATACATCATTAGTAGAAACACAGAATATTCTAAGTTGGAAGGGACTCACAAGGATCATCAAGTCCAATTCTTAAATGAATGGCCCATATGAGGAACAAACCCACAACCTTGCTGTTATTAGCACCATGCTCTAACCATCTGAGCTAATCTCATGGTCAGAAGCAATGAAGGGCATGTTTCCAAGCATTCTAGGGGTGCCTACACAGACGTACTGAAGCCATTTTTTAAAATAAATAAATTGACTCTATTTTGTTCTTTCCTTTCTTTTGGAGTTTCTGTTTAACCTATTATATTAATAATATAGCACAGAAATAACTGAAAGTGTCCAAATTACACATAAATTCACTGTGCAAGTGACCAGTTCCTCTTACCAACTTGATAAATAGCCCTGAAGCTAGTTCTTTGCACAGAAGCATCAGACTTGAATTTGATCCAGAGACCATTGCTGGTAGAAGTGATTGGAGACATGAGTATATTATGACAGATTTTTCTAATAAGAGGAGACATCTCATCGTCACCATCTCGAACCTAGTCATCAAAAAGAAGAAAGAAAAGTGTTAGATCATAAAAGTGTTGGGATCTGATATCCAGATAAAATTAAAATCTCACAAGGGCTACTACATAACAAAAGGAGTAACTGTTCTATGTATTTATAAGAGGGGCATCACAGTAATTGGACCAAGCACAGGACTTATGAGAGCTCAAAGGAACAATCAGATGATCAGCACAGAAGACACAAACACATGCTGTTGTCAATAGTATGAAACAGATCTTCTCTATGAACCACAGTTTTAGCATTATTTGGGCCTATGTTGCCAAAAGTGACACTTCCTTTAGTATGAAAGAGACATGTGGGGTGCTCACCGATGACAGCTGTGAAATTTTTGCCAGCACTAAAATCTGCTGAGGAAAAAAAGGGTATTTTTGATTTTCTTACTCTGGCCATGAAGTTTCCAGTGATTTTTCAATGGCACTTCTCCAGAACAAGTATCTGTCCCATCACACCCATACATCAATGCAGGCAGAGAGCTCACTAACAGGAGATGCAACTCTAGCAGTAAAGAGGCACACTGACATCTTTTCACTCCTTTATCTGAAGGGTTCAATGCATGATAATGGCAATGAAGCTAAATCAGGGAAGCCAGCTTTTACCTTCTGCACTGCCTTTCTACTCACCTCAATCAATTTGCTAATCAAAGGAGAAATGCATATTACATATTTTCCCTAACATTGATTATAAATCCTTATTATCAAGGGGAGTAGATGGGAAAGAGGTATTTGTACCTCAAAACTTCAGACCCTGAATCCATAGCCCATGAGTAAGAATAGCTATATCCAGGAATGCAGGCATGCCAATGCCCTGGTATATCTCTGAGGTGCCCATCTCATTCCAGGTGGGCAATAACAACCTGAGGTCCAAAACACAGGTCCTCTGTTCTTTGCCCAAGCGAAAAGTGCAATCTTTGTCCCAAAGACTCTCCTGAAAACAAAACACCTCTTTTCTGCTGTAAAAGTGGTGGTAGTTCATGTAGTTGGAACTTCTTTTAAATGCATCTATACGCTGTCAAACACAAAAAATCATGCCAGTGAATTCACTGGCAAAGCAGGGACATCCAGCTTTCAGGTTCCCTCTTATCACCAGTTCTTTCTTCCTCAGCCATATTCATCCATGGGCTGGGAGAGAAGGTTAGGAACCCTCATGGCTGCCCTGGTGAGCAGGCAGGGGCTGGCCTGCTTGCCCAGCTTTGCAGTCTCAAGCTGGTGAGATGGCCTTCTGACTAACAGAGATTTCCGGTTTCCCTGGAATTTGAGTTTAAGGTGACAGAATCATTCTGGATTTACAGCAGAGCAGCTGACATCAGAATTTGTGCCAAAATATTTAGTAAATCTTTGAAAAGCAGTGAAAGCTTCCAGAACTGTAATTCGCAGGAGTTTACATATTTTTCTTGAGCTGACTCTTCTTACATTTTTATAAAGTCCAGAGAGTAGTGATAAAAATAACAGGTTCTCTAAACCATGTGAGTAAAGTCTCCTATTGCCAGTTAGAAGGCCGGCATGGAAAAGGAGCTGCCTTGGCTAACATCTTACCTCTGCATCACCATGTCACAGCCTTTCTCAAATAAGTTTTATTGTCTCTATTTTCTTGTTGCAGATGCCTTCCTTAGTCCTGAGTAAGAAACTAAACATCTCTCCTTGAGCAAGTGCTTTGAGCTGTGTCTGGTCCCTGTGGAAAGTCTACAGATTTCCTGGTACAGCCAGGGAATGGAATAATCTGCACCTTTCCAAAGTGACAAAAGAGTTGTTGGAGAGTGACTTTTCAAGTGACATAAACACCCAAAAGCTATCTCCCTAGATGAACTTCAATATAAAACCCAGTGGGACAGTATTTTAGAAAAGCACAGGAGAAAAATCAGGCCTTGATAACAGCGCCCAGTACGTTGGTTTTACTGACTGTCCCAGCCAGAAAATGTCAGTCCCATTTCTCTGCTCTGGGCTGAGCCACAGAGTAAGAGGGCAGGGAGAAGAGGAGGGCAGAAGCACAGGGAAATTGAAGGGCTTGTGACTGATCAGCAAGCAGTGAGGTAAATGCCTTGCTGAACTAATACAAACCGATGGCATTCAACAGAAATGGTTTTGTTTCTCCGGCTGCTGTGAATTTAGCTGCTGTTTTGCCAGCAATTAGGCAAGAGGAGTAGCAGGCCAAACAAACAAAAGCTGTCTGTTTTCATTAAACACACTTCCCCTCTCATTTCAGAAACTAATTACACTTCATTCCAACCCAGGTCTTTGAATCACAGGAGGAGAGAAGGGAACAATGTCAGTACAATAACATCTTTTAAAAATAGACTAACAGCACAGAGCTCACAGGGGCCTGCTCCTCACTGGTCAGGAAGAGATTAAACACAAAACCAAATCAGTTCTGCCACTGAGCTGCATGGCTGGCAGTGCTGGACCATGCTCTGGGGCTGCAGGGATGGCTCCTGCCTGCTTCAGCTGCGACGGCACCTTCGTGAATCAACCACTGACTGCGCCCATTTTGTTTTCCTTCTGTTCAGCTCTGCACAGTACAGGCACAGTTTTACACAGACAGCAGTACCCACCAGCCATCCCATGTGGGATGAGGTGTTTATGACAGTATAGAGAAATACAGGCTGGGTATGACAGCAGAGACCTTGAGACACGGCGAGTCGGGGCAGGACACAGAGGAGAACAGGGACAGGGTGATAGGAGAAGGGGCATGGGCCACCAACATAGAGAACTTGTCAGGCTCTGAGGGCACCACCATGACTCGCTGGGGCCAGCCTTGCCTCCCCCTGGGCCCCTCACCCTGCCACAGTCCAGGACCATGTGAGGGCTGTCAGTCCGTGTCCCAGCAAACCTGCAGCCCGGTCAGTCTCCGTCTCCCCACAGTCCTGCCCTGCCTGGCCATGGGTTCTGCTGAGCCAGATTCCCCCGTGTGCCCCACATCCTGGCCTGCCTCAGTCCGTGCCCATCCCCAGGCAGGTGCCCATGGCCAGGGCTGCCCTGCTCCCTGGCCAGGGCGGTGGGACAGGCCCTGCCCCTGGCCTGCACAGCACCGCACCAGACCTCACCCGCGGCCAGCTCCAGCAGTGCAGACTGGCAGCTGGGCAAAACTGAGCTTAAACTAACAAAGAAAATGAAAACATGGTATCTCATGTACTTAAAAAGCACCCTACAGCTGTAAATTTGTATGTAACATGAAGTTGCAGACCAATGAAGAGAGAGGTAGGAGTAAAAGCAAACATAAAAGTAACCTCAAGTGGGTCTCAGTTAGTACTGACATTAGTACTGTATTAATATTGCATTTTCCATATAGAAACATTCTAACTGTACTATTTTATTTTCTTTTCCAGTTAGATTTAGACTAATAACAATTCTTGAATTACATTGTAAGATTTCAGTTATGGCAACAATAAACTCCCAGCTTTACATAAGTATATAGAATCATAGAATCATTAAGGTAGGAAAGGACCTCTAAATCTTAGAGTCCAACTGTAAACCAAGCTTGGCCAAGCCCACCACTAAATCATGTCCCTAAGTGCCACTTCTACACATAATTTAAATACCTCCAGGAATTGTAATTCAACCACTTCCCTGGTGTGTGTATAAATATTTATATGATGTGTTTCCTTTTAGTGTCAGAACAAGATTTTCCATATAACACTGTGACTCTAGAAAATGCTGCATAGTGGCTATGGCATTAATTCTATTTTTCTTCCAGTTGACATGCATTTACCAGATGTCCAAACTCCCCCTTTATCATATACAGACTATTAAGAATTAGTGTTAAGCTAGACAGATTTTCTCATTCTCTTATCTTTGCTTCACTCCAAATGCACCATCCTGCTCTTTCAGTTCCTGTGACTTTTGGACCCTAATAAATTCGTATTTTATGTCGTTTGATTTGCATCTATTTCTGCAGTGGCCCTTGGGACAGAAGTTTTACATGCTCTTGTACACACATGCAATCAAACTTTCATATCCACTGATTAAGGGAGTCACCTCTATGTAATTTGCTGAACAACCACTATGACTCTCCAGCTGAATATGGGTGAAGTTGAGGAATACTTTTTCATTCTCTGGCTGTCGGATAATGTAGATACATTGTTGGCTGTTGATGTAAGGGTTAGGCCAGAAAGGAGATGTGACAACCCCTTCACTCTCAGTGAAATTTCCTCCACAACTTGGATCCACTATATTGAGAAAAAAAAGAAAAATCGAGATATTCATAAGCACAGTAACTCCTTTTGAGGCTGCCTCTGTACAATGTCTGCAAATCAAAAAGAATTTCCATATTATAAAAGAGCACGTGTTAATTACATCCATTCATGTGTTATTGGCTCTATCTCGAGAATGTCACATAACAACCTTTAATCCTGAGTATTTTACTTACCAGGAGATGTTGTATAGAGAATATGGAAGCCTTTATCAGTAACTAAGTCATCAGAATGAAAGTGAATCCATGCATATGGACCAGTGGTTTGGAGTGGGGGTGGAGATCCAGTGCTGCAGTATTTACCAAGGACAGGGTCTTGTGGAAGAAGACCATCTCGAATCTAGACAGAATGATAGATCAACATTTGGGATTATCAGATGCATGCCAGTTGTGAACAGTACCAACACTTCTTAAGTTTTCTTGGAGGCCCCAGACGTATTGTGGATGGTGGGTGGAGGTGGTGGGTGGGTGCCTCCAAGCACATAGGAACCAAGAAACAGATCCACCAGCATAGCTGTAATGCTGCTGCCAGGAGTCATCAAGAGTTTTGTGAAAGCGAAAGAAAGTATCAGGACTGTTGTATACTGTTGAACTGTTTTCTTGAAATCATGCTCTTTGATTGCACACAGCATGCAATTGCAAGCTGGCTTCTCATTTCCATGAAAAGGTATTGGTGAATTCTGTAAACATTACGTCACACTTGACAAAAAACCCTAACTTCATACATCAAGTCCTGGACTGCTGTGTGAGCTATGATATAAATCTATTAGTCTTAGATCCCTTTCCTGAATAGTTTCCCGTAGGCTCATGAATTCTCTGTGGGTTGACATTCGACAAAGAGTTTGGAGACTGAACTTTGTAAGAAAGTGAAAGCTTCCCAACAAATATTTGGCCTGAATCCCATCTTTTATGTCACAGGACTTCCACCGACTTCAGTGAAGCAGGTTCTCATCCCCTTTCTGTCATATTGTCTCTGATTGTGCATGGAGGGCTGGAATATGTAAATAAAAAGAAGCATTTCAGCCCAGGATTAGATTTTCAAACAGTGCCCTTCTGTACATAAAAAAGTTTTGAATTATCTTGTTTTGCAATAACATATCCACAAAATGTTGTCATAATTCACAATCACTCTTTACCTCTAAATAGTCGTAACTGCAGTTTTCGTGGTGTTCTAGGCTCAGTGTGCCAAAAGCAAACGTGATGAGGAGTCCAGGATTGGTTGAGATGGTCCAGAAACAATCTCTGTTTACAGGATAGTTACCAGGATATCCTGGAGAGCTTATCGAGCCGTAAGTGCCTGTCAGCTCACCACCACATTCTAACAGAAAGAGACAAGGAAGAACAGAGTCTTTATCACCACACGTTGGGTCAGAAGATGAATTGTCCTGTAGTGTCAAAGCTAGCTACCACTTTGGGGTCAGAATAAATTAAAAAACAAAGACCAAGCCAAAGAAACCAGAAAGTTTCTTCTTTCTTTAAATTTTGCAGTTATTTCTGCAACTCAATTTTAAAAGGAGAACTCCAAATACTTGCTGATTTGCACAGTAAAAGGAAGATTCTTTCCCAGCTGTGATGAATATGTCTTAAGAATAAGCAGAAGCACTGTGTTTGGACTGGATTTACCAAATTAAATCTGAATTTCTATCCTTTGTAAATAGGCTCCATTTTTTATCCTATCACAAGACTATTTCCATTAAAAAGAGAAAAAAGGAAAATTTAATTACAAGTAAGGCTGTTTTATATACCTGTAATAAATTAACATAAGTGCAACAATTGGAATGGGAGGGGCAAATCATATGTTAACCTCAGGAATAGCTAGTTTAAATAGCTAAAAATAATAGCTAAAAAGCTCTCCTTGCTTTTTTTTGTTAGTGCTATGTTTTCCCAAAAAATACCTGCCTTCACTTTTCAGTACTCGTTTTTGTCAATTAGTAATTATTGATCTAATAATGACAACTGAGAGAAAAAAACCCACCAAAAATCATATTAAAAGCATTTCAAGAAATATTTCTAGAAATAAGGAAATGGCACTTTTTTACTCTATGGTTATTCACTATTTTGTTTCTAGATAATATACAGAATACCAAAGTGATCTTGATGTTACGTGAGATGATTTGAAGTTTACCTCTGTATATGCATTGCCAGGCCATCTGGAACAATCACCCAGGTAGCATTACCAAGAATTCAGGCACAAATGTACAACAAATCATACCAAAAAGCTCACACATTCTTTTCAATCTAATTCCCTACAATCTATCACGTTTGGAACATTTAGGCTCTTGTAAATTGCAAGTGGCAAAATAAGCCATTCACTTGCTTGCTTGAAGTACTAGACACTTCTGTGAGAAGAGAAGTGACCAGATGTATGGTATCCCCAGGAACACATTCTCTTTGGAGGATCCCTCACAGGAGGTGTAAAGCAGCCTTAAAAAAACAGCAGAAGGCTGTTCATGCAGAGGCCTAGAGCTAGAGTTTGAAAATATCTTCAAGTGATGTCTACATTTCAGCCTCACTCCCTTGTAAAATATTGTCCTTCTGCTCCTAATTTTTCCTAATCAAAGGAAATAAGTAATTCATTTTACTCCAAAACCATGAAGATGTTTGGCATTTCATCAACTTACCAGGATGCTGGGATTCCCAATGAACAGTAAAACCTCCGGTAATGGTGTGGTTTGAGTATAACCAAAAATACAGAGAGTTGTGGGAACTGAAAAGCTCTGCAGGACCTGAGAAGCCACAGTATTTTCCCAGCATGTGCATTGATGCTGAAGGCCCATCATGGATTTGAAGGAATTCAGAGTTACACTCATTACTTGTCCCCAGATGGAAGAACGGGAAAGTAACACGCAGAATCTAATAGAAGCAAGAAAACAAGAAATATCTTTTTTCCATCTGCTGAGACACTGTCTATGCAGAAACTTTATAGAGCAGATACATGTATTCATGCAACTGTGAGAATCTATGAGGTTTAGAGCCATTATGTCATTTCCTGAAATGTTCCAGGACAGAAGAGAATATTAAAGAAACTTAAGGGTCAAAAGGAAAGAGATAAGATAGACAGACAGATAAGAATTTAGTCAGTGAAGTTTTCTGGAAGGAGCTTTATTTCTGTAAAATAATAATTGAGACCATTTGCCTGTGTGTGTTATATGTGTGAAATGTATGTATGTGTAAATTTCAAGCCATATGAAAAGCTTGAAACACAGCATAAAATACCTTATTCCAGGTTTCCCATGGCAGTTTTTTCATCAGATGATTAGCAATTTTCACCCCTGCTATAGCTGAAAGTATTGTAATGGGAGTTAAAAAATTCAATGATCTTGTTTTGCTCATATAAAATCAGTGTCTCTAAAGCCCATTCTGGATACTTAGGGACATACACAGCTCTAAGTTTGTTCAGATTCTTCACTGATGTGCTTTAATATGCTCAGCTGAAGACAGTAGTGGCTTCCAGGCTTAAGGCTGAATATATGTCACATAGATATATATGTGTAATACTATATAAACCACTGCTAACCACTGGTTTATAAAATGACTTAATTCATTCCACAAAATGTCAAAAATACATGAAATATTTAGATTCCAAGTAAGAAATTTCATGCTAAAGTATGAAGTAGCATATTTTGTAGTTGCTATTGATAACACAAGTGGAATTGTTAGTTGCAGAGCAGAATCAGAATATACATTTGTGTGCAATATTTAAAAATTAATCATTGAAAAAAAATATCAAATGCTGTTATTACACAAAGCCATCAACTACGAATTAAGCATTCAACATTTCTGCACTCAGAGATCAGGAACATGAAATTGTTTTGGGGTTACAGAATAGTCTGAGCTGGAAGGGAGCCAGAAGGATCCTCGAGTTCAACTCTTTAGTGCATAGCCCATATGGGGATCAAGCCCACAGCGCTGGTGTTGTTAGCACCAGGCTCTGACCAGCTCACTTAGCTCAGGAACCACCTGTGGAGCCCATTAGAGCACAGCTTTTCTCATGCAGCTACTCACAGATCACATTCTAAAGCAATGTAGAACAGTTCCCTTCTGTAGCAGGAAGTGAGTTAATAAAATCTAACCCTCAGCTACTTAAGAAAAACCTGGAAAATCTAACCCAAGCAAATCCTTAGGCTAAGGAGCCTGAAGGCTTGTAAGGATCTGAAACTTATTCTTTCGAAAAACTATTTATTCTGAGGGGATTGGATCGTAACACTGGAACACATGTAGCATGAAGATAGTCGTGTTTGCTCTTATAAGCTGAGGGGTCCTGCAGACTGAGGGTTTCTTTAACGTGAACTCTATTTTACCTTGTTGGGATTAGTTTGAATAACCCAAGCACAGGTGACCCCACTGCTGTACCACTGGCTGTTTGGGTTGTTAGGGTAACTGAAAGTCCCACTCGAGCCTGAGAGGTATCCTCCACAAACTGCAGAAAGAGAGAGAAAATTAAACACATTAATTTTGTGCTATTACTGTACAGGGCAAAACCGGACCTTTTTTGCCTAGCTTTTGCTTCTTAAACATTTAAAGCAATGTTGAAAAATACTTCTATAACAGGCTCTTTAGGACTTCCTCTCAAGTGGAATGACATCTCAAAAAAAAGCAAATTCTCTGAAAGAAAAACAGTTCCTGGAAAAAGAACAAAGAATATCAGTTGGAACATGTGGATACTGCCAAAAGCTATTGATTCTGTGTCATGATAGTGTCCATACACGGATTTGCTTTCAGAAGGATACCTCCAGATTGAATGTCTAAATTTTCCCCTTCAATCAAATAACATTTTGCATTTTGAAGTTAACATGATGTAAAATTGTTTTTCTCAGTAGTGGTACATCATAGAAGTTATCCTCAAGAGGTTTTATTGTTCCATTTATTCCTTTTGGTCAGATTTCTGGGCCTGATAATTCCTCTCTTGATAGACCGTGGTCTCTTCTCTCACTGAACCATTCAATGCATGAGAACTGAGAACCCCAAACAGCTACAGAAAAATATAATAAAGCAGCCAAAATACAATGCACATATAGCTACAGTGTGCACCAAGCAGCTGTAATTTAACATTGAACTGATTCTAAAGAAATAGCCAGTTCTCACCATATTGTTTTGTTTCAAGAGTGGTAAAAAGAATATAATTTTATTTGAAATATCCATCTAAAACATCTCACCTTTTTTCAACCAGATTCAAAATTATCATGTCGTAAAATACATTATTTTACCATTGATTAGAAACTAAAAGAACAGGTGGTACAGTATGATTCCTTACTGCAAAAAAACTGGCTTTCCCTTCATTATGAATGGCTAAAAATAAAAATTTTTCCCATGTGAACTTAATAATAAAACATTACTAGTTAGATACTTCAGGAAAATATAAAAAAACCTAAAATAGTTGTAAAATAGAGCAAGTTTCACACGGGATCAGTGGAAGTTTTACATTCTGTATTACATTAACATTTAATCTGCTTTCTTCTTAGCAATCTACAATAAAAATCAGCTACTCCTCTTGTCACAGCGACACTGGACCCCCTGGAATGCTATCCTGACCTTGTTTAATTAAAATTAATGGCAAAAAAAGTTCTCAAACAAACAGAAAAAGTTATATTAAGAGGAAATGTTAAAGGGAGTACTTCGCAGTCTGTATAAAACTGAGAGTCTCCCATTTTCATGGCTAACATTTTTTTCATTACATTTCTGTTTGAAAACCTTTTCTAGCTTTTCCTCTTGACTAAGAACATCAGGACCTCTCAGCTTCATAACAGATGAAATAATATGCACAAAAGAGAAACATCAATATATTCTCTTGTTCTCCTTATACCGGATCCTCTTTCCCAACCAGCTTACCAGAACACTTTGTCAGGAACAGAGATCTGATTTTAGGATGTCTGGTATCTAGTCAAGGCCAGTGGGCCTGCAGATCAACTTCATTGTTGCATTCCTACTGCTAAACAAAACACCTATAAATGAAGCTCACGGAAAACCCTGACTTGGAGGGAATTTGGGTTGGGACCTCTAATCCACCAAACACAGGGCTGCTTTTCCCATCATAACTCAGTTCTTATTCACATATTAATCCCATACACCAAGCATCTACTCGCTGAAGCCTGCTGTCCCGTTTCCCAGGAGGGAAGGAGGGGGGAGGAGGTTCTGGCTGTACCTTGCTGGGCAGTCTGGCACTGTGGTCCTGTCCAGGCGCTGGTGCACTCGCAGGAGTAGCCATTGACCCCGTCGGTGCAGCTCCCCCCGTTCTGGCACGGGTTGCTGATACATTCATCAATGTTCTCTGTACAATTAGGGCCTGTCCAGCCCGCATTACACAGGCAGAAATAGCCAGAGATCGTTGCCTACAGGTATAAACAAATCAAATAAATTTGAGCATGAATCACCTAAAGAAATCAACAGAGTCGGCGGAAAGACTGATGTTTACACTTATTTTATGAGGAGATACTGGAGTAAAGAAATAAAACCTTTGAAACTTTTTGGCCTTGATGGTCACTGGTGAATACCAAAATAAACATAAAGATGTTTATGTTTATTCAGATTATCTGATTAGATTATCTATCTCTTCAGATAATCTGATCAGATTATCTATCTCTTCAGGATCTTTTCTATTAAGTTATTTCTTTGCAGGGCTCTTTCAAATTACTTTCTTAAAAATCAAAATCTGTATTTGTTTAGCTGCTCAGAAAACTGTTTGCTTGGTTCTGGAATGATCATGCTAGAATCAAGTCAATCATATAACCGAAACCTTATAAAAAGCAAGGCAAGATATTTGGTTTATAAGTCATTTCTCTCAAGACCTTTCTCTGGGAAGTCTGCAGTTATGTGGGCTGTTAACTTTCATTTTGATCCTGAGGAATGTTAAAGGGGACCAATTTCATCACCTTTTCAGCTTTATTGCTTATTCTGTATGTCTCTTTTCCATTTCCATTGTCACAACCTTTACTACTTCTCCTCATAATCAAGTCTTTCCATATCTGTAACTGTTTTAATTTTATATGTTGTCTTACCTTACATCTCTTGTTTTATAGACACAGTCTTTAAAGGCAAAGCAGAACATGGTCCCAGGTACATGCTACAATCCCAAGTTTGATGACATACGATCAATGTATTTCATTCTCTATTTGCTTTTGCCTTATCTACTCATGTCCTCTGTGTCCCAAAGAGAGATTTTCAGCATGATGGAAAAGGGTTTTGACGTGTATTTAGGGCTCTGAATGTTGCTTTAAAAGATGTTTTCTGATCTGCATTGTCTGATACTTAATTGACATTATATTTCCTTTGTTGTACGTTTTCCCTACTGTTGTACGTTAGGATATATTTAGGGGAAGATGTCATAACTTTTAATAGATTGACTAAAATGAACTTAATAGTCAGGAAAAGTAGATTAGAAACGGGCACAACTGGCCCTTTATATATCTGAGTGAAGACACAGTAGATACCTACAGAATAGAGAGCAAGGAATGCTGGTGAGGAGTGGAGTGTAAGTGAGAGGACCGTCACACTTCACACAGAAAATGGAAAAAGCAAAAGATAATACACCACAGAATCATAGAAACATTTAGCTTGGAAAAAACCCTTAAGGTCATCAAATGCACCTGTTAACCTAACACTGCCAAATCCATATCTTATGTCTCATTTTCCCTGTGCCTCCAGGGTCAATCAAATGGACAATATCTGCAGACTAATGGGGATAAATGGGAAAAAACTCTACTGGAATAAAAAATTTAGCATTTGTGAATATTTCTCCAAAATCACCATCATAAATATCCTCCACAACAAAATCCCCAGGTCTGCAGCAGGACTTTCCAGAGCACAGCACACCTCATTAAAGAAGCCAAAAACATCTTCACAGGGTCCATGTGGACAACCTAAATGTTCGCTGTGTATGAGAATGAATTCATAGCACCAACCACTTTAGGTCCAAAAGACTTGGTTACCATTAATTCCTTTGAAACACCCTTTCCATGTTCGTATAAACAGCCTGAGACTCCAGGAGTGCTCTCACAAGATCAGACTAGGAACACATAACTAATTCTGCTGGATATTAACAGTCTGAAGGTCAGCAGAGGTACTGGTTCTGTTATCATGGGTAATTCCTCCATGATCCAGGGTGGTAAACTACTTTCCTGTGCCACCAGGGACAGTCATTCATCAGTTCTCCCCCATCAGCACTAGCATTCCATTGGCTAGCCTGGGCTACCAAACACAACTTCTCAGGTCATTGGTGCCAAGATTACTACCTCTACTTCACACACAAAGAAATGGCTTGTGTGCCCTGAAACTCACTTTGCTTTCCCCAGATATATCCACTGATCTTGCAATCCCCACTGACTTTGCCTCATTCCCGTTAGCATGTCTGCAGTCAGCCTTCAGTCTCACCAGTCTCCCTGACAGGTTGTAACTCCACAATGTTGTCACCAAGTGTGAGGAGACCAGCACTTACCAAGCACTGCCCATTTGCACAAGGGTTCTGCAGCTGACAGATATCACTGAGAGGAGTGCACCCATTCGGCCCATATCCACTTCCAGTGTAGCCAGATGCGCAGGAACAAAATGCCATGGGCCCTTGGGAGATGAGGCAAGACACAGAAGGTAACTCAGTCTATGTCACAATGACCATACCAATGTTTGTAAATGTCCTTGACATTTTGAAGCAGAGTCTTTAAATAATTCTAACTTATTTGATCTTTTGACACCTTCCCTGGTCAGTACCCAATTTGACCATGGAAAGAGCCGTGGTGTTGTTTTGCTATGGTCACCTTCATGGAAAGTGGTGGGTGTAGTCAAAGAGTATTTATGGGAAGGGGAGTAGTAAAAGCAGTCATATAATTGGAAAACTGCATCAAAAAAAAAAAGGTAAATATCTCCACAGTTTTAGGATAAAGTCTTCTTTTTGGTGGAGCCTAAATCTACTTCTGTCAATGTTTGTGGAAAAGTCTGCTGGCTTTAGCTAACCTGCCTGTAAAATTCTTTGGGTGAGGCAAAACCAACTGTAGAGAAGGGGCTGCAACCTAGATATGTTGCAACAAAGGGGATTAATCCTAACCAGACCCTCCTTGAGACTGACACTGATTTTACCTTACAGTCTTTAAGAAAGCATCATACCTGGACCTGAGGTACAAGTAGCCAAAGGATGGCACCCTCCATTATTTATAGAGCAGATATCAACCTGGGTACATCTTTGTCCATCTCCCTCATAACCTGTTCAGAGGTAAATCTCAGTTAGTCTGTAACAAACTATGTTCTTTGAGAATCGACAGCAAAACAATCAACTGGTGAGAAAAACACTAATTCATGGTGTAAAATCATAGTCTTCTGCAGGTAAAAAGAAAGAACTGAGATAGCTGCTGAAGTAAAACCTAGCACACTTATTGTGGCTCCTTCATTGCAGGGATGGATTCTGACTATAAATAAATCCTTCCATGGTTGTGGGAAAAAAGATATATTAGTGTTTGCCAAATATGGGTGAGGTCAGTGATGCCATAGAAGCCCATGTCTCTCAGCCACCATGTGCTGCTCTCCCTACACATCTGCACCCAGTCAGCCCTAATCACATCCAGGCTTTTTCCTCCCGCACACCAGAGCAGCCCTTGGATCTCAAACACGACCCCCAGTTCTTCTCAGGACCTTCAGGAGGACCAAAGCCCTGCAGCATGACTCTTCATGGCCAGAGCCGACATCACCAAAACTTGTCTGAGGCCACATGGTGATATCCCTTCAGCACTCAGTAACTGGGAGTCTTCACTACATGCAGCCTATTGCCATTTAAATAGCAATCAAAAAGTCAATTAGAAAGACTTTTTCCTGCTATATTTCTAGTAATGATACCATACATTTCAGAAAGCATTTTAAATCATAAACCACAAATTATAAAGACCTAAGTTGCAACTTCCACTGCTTGACCTGTACTGCGGTGGAAACACTGCCTCCTCAGACAGCATTCAGAGCGTGACAATTATCAGGGCCCTTTTTTACTGCAGACAGTACAGCTGATTTATGGCACACAGCATACTCCTTCAATTAATACAGACAATGAAATTACTATCATAATTATGCAATCCTTGTTTCCCATTAATGATCTTGTAAAGGAAGTACTTCACCAAATCAAGACTCTAACACTGAAAACATCTACCTAGTACAAGAGAAACACATTTCAGAGGATCATCTTTAGAGGCATACGCTATACAATGTTCATTAATAGCTGAAACAGTTTGAATATACTTGGACTCTGCATTCTGTATTACAGTATTGTGTTTGTGATATTTCTTTCCATAAAACCAATTCTCAGCTTCTTAAATCTACCCCAAAACAGGCTCAAATGTGTTGAATCTTCATCTTTTAAGCCCTTTCATAGCATTATCAACAAGAAATCCATTTTACCTGGTGGACAGAGCCCACAGCGGAATGATCCAGCTGTGTTGATACACTGGACCATTGGTACAGTTGAGCAGCCTCCATTATTAATTGCACATTCATCAATATCTTGGCAAGCGTAGCCATTTCCTTGCCAGCCTAAAAAGCAGCACAGAAAAGACATCAGAAAGAAAATGCCTGGCATTTTTGGTTTCTTCTTTGACCAAATCTTTCCACAGAGTACAACTGAATTGCACTTCATTAGCACCAGAGTAGACCTGTCTCTCTCGTAAGTGATTAAAATTAATGCCGGTCTGAAAATCAGGTTTCAAACACAACAGGTTAGACATGTGCGTGCAAGAATGTTTTATTTTAACTGTATTCTGGATATTCCAGATTCAAACACACTTCTACCTAAAGAGGATGCAGTTCTGATCTAGTGCATGTGTGTACATTTTGCAGCAAAGCGTTATTGCAACTTCAGTTAAATACTTTAAAAACTCCTCCCATAGACACCACCTGCCCAACTCAGGAAGAGTAATCTTAGGTTGTATGGTCTGAGGGGACAATCAGATTTTCATATTGCCTTAGGGCAGGAAACATGCAGATATGAAAGTACTGCAGACCTACTACGTGAAGGTGATAGCCCATGACGGACATGAAGGTACCTGTGGACATCAGATCTATTTAGATGCTCAGTTGAGAATGAGATAAATCATGCATTAGACTCCATTGCCTGTGTTACCCAGATAAGACATAACCTGAAAGCATTTATTCCCTAGAATACAGCCCAAAGCATTTCATGGAGTTACTCTCATCTGCATCCTGTGTCTGTGCTTATGCTACATGGGCAGTGGTACCCCTGCCACCCCATCCCACCTGAAAGCATGGAAGGATGAGATACCTGTGGGGCAGGGACCACAGGTGTATGAGCCTAGAGTGTTGTGGCACTGCACAGGTGGATCCTGTGAACATGGAGGATGAGGGAGGCTGCATTCATCGATATCAGCGCTGCAGGCAGGGCTGCCTGGAGGGGACATCCAGCCAGCGTCACAGATACAGTGGTACTTGGGCTGCCACAGAAAACACCACATTGCATATTTAAGACATTTGCAATAGTCAAGAAAAAGGCAGAAGGAGTTAATTTCATAAAATGACTTTCAAAGTATAGCAAGAAAGCTTTCAGAGCATTATATGGCTTGCACGTTTTGTTTGGTAAGTTGCTTCAGTAGTTTTCTCAGTCTATTTCTTCCTCTGAATTTACTTATTCAAATTATGGAAGCAACTCAGGCTCATTCATTACGTTCATAAAAGAAATCTGTAATTTACCCCAAAGCTCCTGGAGAAAATAAGATCAATTATAAGCTGTACATAAACATAATTAAAAGTCATCAACTTGCTTTTTAACCAGGGCAAACAGATCAGTGTAAGCAACCTGAAATAATCTTGGCTATTTTATTTTAATCAAATTATTCCATAGTCTATGCAATGTGCAGCACTGACATTAGATTGCAAATACATGTTTTCTTTTAGGACAACAGTTTTCTCTCTAGTAAACTTCACTAATGGCCAGATTTCAGCATTTATCTAGCTTTGGTCCAATTAAAGCTAATGGGAGCTTGTTGATTGTCACAGGAGCAGACACTGTTAAACCAACACTGAACCCTTTTGAAAAGCTTTCTCAACAAAAAGTGGGCATTAAGTAAGTGATGAGCTGTGAAACTTCTAAAAATTAAGCAAAGCAATTATTTTATAGCAAAGCACAAAAAATACCTGCTGTGACTGGAATGGTGCATGGGCATATATAGGAGTGTTAAGGAGCACAAGCTTGGCTGGGTGGTTTTGGAGGGCTGCTCTGAGTGGAAAGAGCCAAAGCTGGCATGTTCCATCTGTGTCTTTGGAGTGAACACCCTGTACCCAGATCCTTGCCCAAACTGAATGAGCTGGCTTGCTCCAGAAGAGCCCTTAAGTGTGTGCTTGCATCCACCCAGTGCAGATGCTTGGAAAGATTTGGCCTGGAGTCAGACACCACATCCAGCTGACACTGAGGAGCACCAAAGATGAGCAGCAGCCACCCAGTCACCGTGCAGCCCTGGCAGTTTCCAGGCCCCTGGCAGTAATGTTCCACTGGCATGCCTTTTCCCGGGAAAAATAAGATTCATTATGTTTGTCCTTCTTAATCATTTAGGCAGTAAAATATTCTAGCAACTTAGAGCTCCCAAAATAATGAACAGTAAGAATACTATATTTCAAATAAGACTTTAACTTATAAAAAAAATATTCCCAAGCTCCCTATGGATGTAGCAGTAGATCTAATACTGTGACAAGAACATCTAACAAGACATAAGGTATTTTTGATTCTTTCTGCCATCCTTGGTACAACAGAGAGGTTGTTGTATTGTATAGTGGCATTTCTTGCTGTTTTTCAGCAGCAGTGTGTGCTACACAGTTTTGTTGTGCTCAGCAGTATTTGTTGCTTATTCATGCTGTGCTGTATAATGAAGTTTATACACTGTTCCTTACCCTGTGGGGCTGATCCCTTTCTTCATCTACACAGAGGCCATGCTCACAGAGTGTCTCAGATCCTTCCTGGCAGTCATCAAACTTCAAGGCACAGTGAGGCCCATAGGTTTCTGGAGTACAGGAGCAGCTAATAGAGAAAGTGGAAAAAAAATCAAAATTTTGTCTTTCTACCACTGTTAAAGATTGTTTATTGCCATTCTCCGCTCTGTGGTGTTTTTCTTTAGAAATACATCTCTTTACCTATATTGACAAACCTGCTAATAATCATGCACAGAGGCCAAGTCTCCTGTTCAAGAGAGTCAAGAATCATGTGAGACTTGTGTATATTCATGGCTGTCTGGCCCTATGGGAGAATCTACAGCCTTTTGTTACATTCATAAGCAGAAACCCAGAAAAAAAGAAAAGTCTAGCATAAGATTTAAACAGAACATGAACCTGAAAAACCCAACTTTAGTCAAAGAGCACCTAAACTTCCTTTTTCAGTTTATGACCATCATATGATGCCAAGTGCCTAAAATCCTACCTCTGGCAATATGCAGAAATGCCACGTCTGGCCTGTCCTAGAGAGTGGGGTACCTTCACCCCCACACCACAACAAGGGGCAGCTGCTGTCTCAGCAGCACATCAGCTTTTAGGGATGTGTGGTGTGCAAGAGGTAGCATTTGGGGTTGGTGGGGTGGAAGAACAAAGCAGTGGATTGAAAGAAGGCGTTCTACTGGGAGGATCTGTTTTGAAAGCTGCCAGATACATCACATTGTTATTTATAGGGCAGAGCTTATACAGCATTATACATATGTGGTGGAACTGAAATGGGGAACTTCCAAACCATCGGATAATGTTTCCCTTTTCTCTGGCTCTATTTCCACATAGACAAAATGTGAGGCTCTGAAATACAACTGAAAGGGATATAAAAGTACAGAAGACTTCCTATCAGATCACTAGCTTCTTAATAAAATGACAGTGAGACTCTCATTTGGATTCAAGTTACATGCTGCAGTGTCTGCAGCTTGCAGAGACATATGGCAGGTACACACCCATCTTGGATTGCTTTTAAGCTGCCTAATGAAAAATGCTCTGTAAAAGCATTTCTCTGCAGAATTAGAATCAGGGTATTCCAGTGCAGCTGACCTGGACCTTGGAGCAATTTATATAAAATAAGTTGCTGCAGTCCCTTCCACCGTGTCACATGCTCAGCTGAAATAGCAGTTTGATAAGCCAGTTGCAGGTAACTAAACAGTGCACCCAGGACAAGCAACCCGCACGAACTCAGGCTTCAAAACCCCACAACAGCTTAATGCTTAACTGCAATCTGCAGTGCAAGACAGCATGTTCGTTATTGTAAGAGACAGCAAGCAGAACAACACCTTCCCATCAGTGCAGCAGCTCAGCCTGGGCAAGCACAGAGGCAACAGGTCAGGGAACCAGATGACTTTTGTGTGTCTAAAGTACATCCAGAGCTCCATGTTCAACTTCAAAGGACACAACAAGGCAATCTGACCATGTCCAAAGGAAGAGAACAATGGCACTGCCTCCTGTCTAGTCTTACAAAGATTAATCTGCTACACATCTGAAGTTTCTCAGAGAAGAGCTTCAAGAAGTAGGTCACGCTGCAAGGCACTTCAGCCAAATTGTGATGCACTGCTGCTTGGCACTGCCATGGTTCTCTCACATGGCTCATGGCATGTTGTGATGAGGCCCCTGTTATTTTGGTTGTGACACAGAAGTCTGACAGACATGGGGACCTTTGCAGCCTTTCATCCAACTGATGCAATGTCCCCTTAAGGTTCTGATTGAAGAAGGTGTTTCCTGGATACCTGCTCTTTTTCCTCATACTTCAGTGCTTTCCTGAGTTTCAGGAAAAGCATGCAGGTAAAGAATATGAACCAGGAGTGAAGACTGCTAATGTTCCATTTCATGAGACCTAATCCAGTACTTCCCATCACCTGGTACTATCTCTGCAGGCTATGGAAAGTCAATCACCCTCTTCTTTCCTGCAGTCCACACTGGTGTATATAACTATGCCAGAGCAGTAGTGGGGTGACCTGGCTTGTAGAGCCCCAGAAAGCTTAGCAGCAATGTCCTCACAGTTGTTGAAAAAAGATGTCGTGCTCTGCCTGGGGATGGATTTAGCATTTGGGGAGGGCTCAGAAATAAGTAAGACAGCATGTGAAGAGAGATTAAAGGCAGTACAATGGACTTGGGGAAGGGGCTATATAATAATCCTGAGTGTGTAATGCAAAAGCAGTAATATTAAGGTTTTGATGACTTATAAAGAGGTCTTAGTTCACTTCATGAAGCACTGATTCAGCAAGTACCAAGGAGGGCAAGAAGTACATGAGGGAAGAAACTGGGGAATCGTGACTGTACTAACACAATAACAACGCCTGCGAGAATGGCAGACCTTAAACCTTAATTGAGTCACACACCTGTACATCTCTGAGCACAATAAGAAACAAATAAAGGCAGATTACTTTGTATGTTGTTTCTTTGACAAATATCTATTGCAGACAAGCTAGAAACATCCTTTAAAATCAAAGTAAAGCTTACAGGAAGTCTCACACACCAGCGACACCTCAGCAGACTCTGTGTTAATGTTGAAGCATGAGAAGCACTATAGGAGAACTTCCTTTGTCTGAGGTTCTTCCAAGAACTCACAAAGCACTATAAGCCAGTGTTACATCAAGCAAATATTTGTGGGGGCTAAGATTTTCGTGCTGAAGCAGGAGACAAAATGCTTTGCAGAAAGCTGTGGCATGCTCTCCAGTGTGCTTGTTCCCATTGCACAGGGATAGCTTTGTATTATATTTGAAAGTTATTTATTTACCAGATTATTTGACATTTTGGAGAATGAGACACAAAATGTTCAGACTGGCTTGCCCTGAAGCAAGTCCGTGTTTTCTAAGGAGCTGGGCACAGCCAGAGAAGAATATGCTCCAGAAGCCTCATGCATATGGGGCCCAGCACTCAGGCAGCCCAGGCACCCCCTTGGTCCGATGGTTGCAGACAGCCTTTCTCTTCCCTTTCTGCCTGGCAGCACTGTGCATTCCTTGCTCTGCTGCTGTCTCAGCAGTGCCTGTGTTTTTGGAGGGGATGAAGGCATTTCACAGAACTGTTTCTGATTTCCCAGAATATTCTGGATTGGAAGATACCCACAAGGATCATCAAGTCCAAGCCTTAGTGAATGGCCCGTGGGGGGATTGAACTCATGATCTTGGTGTTATTAGCACCCTGCTCTGACCAACTGAGTGTGCTGGGAATGCTGGGATCAAGGGTGCCCATACATCCAGGAGATTTCCAATTCAAAGCCTTTGCTGGGCCAAACCTGTTCACCCCCTTCATTTCCTCACTCCCTTTGATCTCAAGGGGTGACAGTGGAGGGATGGTAACGAGGCTGTGCTCTGTGGGCATGTTGGTGAGTGCTGGTTACAGATCAGCAGGAGCATCTCATCTCCCTAGCTACATCCCATGGTGCAGGAAATTTCCATTAAAGCATCTGCACCTACAGCAGGGGGTGGGTCACTGGAGCCAGCCTTCAATTTGCAGCCTTCTCCCCCGGCATGGCTGTGTGGTGGATCTGGTTCCTGCTGCTCTCCTTGTGTCAAAGCAGGCAATGCCTCTGGAGGCCCTTCTGCGTCTCCAGTGGGCTCAGTGTACAGTGCAGTAAGGATTTTATATTTTCTCAGACTGCAAGGGTTTATAGTGCATAGATATTAAACAGACTTACTTCTAGAACTTGTGCTGCAGGCGTGATATGGGGTAAAAAAATAGCAGAGTATTCTACACGGGATATTTGTGCCTAGTTTTGAGAGGTTACCTGTAGCTGCCTGGTGTGTTCACACAAGTGGCTCCATTCTGGCAGCCTAATGCTGTTCCAGCAAAAATCTGGCATTCATTAACATCCACGGAGCACAGGGGGCCCTAAGATGAAATGGAAAACCAGTTTATTTTCCAAATAACTGAGAAATGAAGCAAACCATGGACCCAATGTTTAATATAGTTTTCAAAGATATACAAACCATGGGCTGTTATCAACACAGCTTCCCTTATGAAACACAATAACAAAACTATTTTTCAGCCATGTTTCTGTGACCCTTGCTATCAGTGAGATCGGGATAAAATATTTCAGATGTAGAAAGCATATGAACAGCATATTTTTATCATCCCCTCACTTTCCAACTAGAAAAAGACTCAGAAAATTTTCTTTTAAACTGTTTCTATCAGGAAAGCACATGAATTTTGACCCAAATCTTGTTGGGCTAACTTTTAAGTTGAAATCCTTTGAGAAGAAGAAAGAACATTTCCATCTCTGTGCACATAATAGCACCATTAAAGCATTTGCTAGTAAAGTCTCTGGATTTAAAAAAGTCAGAATGGCACTGATTATTTACACACCCCATTTGCCTTACATGTTTGAGGTTGAATAAACATCCATCCCTTCCCCCATTCTCTCTCTATCCTTGTGTAAGGTCAACAGCAAGGCATGCAGTTCAGTGCAGTGCTCAGCAAAAACCAGACTAATTCTCTGCTGTGGGAACTGCCAAGAATCACTGACTTCATGGGCCATCTCCTGCGGGTAACAGTGCAGGGTTTGGCCCAGTGCTTTGGGCTTCTTTTTTTTTAACATGTATATATTGATATTGTTGAGGAGCAAACGAGTTGCTCTCCAACCAATGAGTGATACTGCTGCTTTGCTGTTCAGTGTACCTCACTCTACCCTGAGCAACCCTAAAACACTGCGCTTCGTGGCAATCACACTAACCTAGATGTAGCCTTACAGTTAAAATACACACTCTGTAGTCAAGGAGGTTAAAGACTCACCTGCCAGTTGCTGGGACAGAGGCAAAAGAAACCATCCAGTGAGTTTACACAGGTCCCTGTGTTCTTACAGGGGTTGCTACTGCATGCTCTCCTCTGGATGTCCTGAAATGCCAGAAGAGAGTAGAAAATGAGGTTTCTGCTTAGCTGGAGTTCCATTAGCATTGATTTTCAAGACAAACATTCTCTTTTCTTCTTTTCTCTATTTTTTTCTTCATTCTTTCTTGAATTCCCCCTCCAATTTTTTTCAGCAAGGTTGATTTGTAAAAGTTTTGAGTTATTTCACTTATCCCTGTACAAAATAATCATGCTGTGATTACACAGAATGGCCAAGCACTAGGGTGAGAAAAGCCCTGTAAAAAGTAAATATTAATAGAGACTGTTCTTCAGCAGCAGAGTCTAGATGGAGGGTTACCTTGTCTTTTTGATTTCATGGGTGATTCATCTGACAATTGTTTTTATGGTACCTCTAGGTGTGAATTGTCACAAGCTCACTGGAGAAGCAGGCAACAGCTAAAACTTAGCTAGTTCCAATACAATAAAAATCCAGTTTGAGTTTTTGGTCTTTATCTTGACAGACCAGTGAAGGAAAGGTTTACTTCTCCTTGGTATCTACTTGTTCTTGAATGTACAACTGTTTTTCTGCTAAGAAATGCAGGCTCCTACACAGTTTATATTTTGCAAGAAGGCATATCACCTCCTCCACAAATCTTGGTGCTTTTTTTTACCTTCTGTTACCAAAAAAAGTTTTCCTGAGGAATGCACGAGAGGAAGGAAATCATTTAGCTATTTAATCCTTGAAACCTCACTTTATTTACTTGGGGCTGGGATTTTCTTTTCTGATCTCTAGTTTGCTTCCCATTTACTTACCTGCTGTAAGCTTTGAAGTTTGTTATCAAGACTCAGGATCTGCAAAAGAAATGCAAATTGCATTGTGCTTGGTATGAGAGTGACCACAGAGGTATTTGCTGGATACGGGTAAGCTAACAAAATGTTTTCTTCTGAGAAAAGGGAACAGCTGATATGTGAAACCAGGTGACAGTCAGAACCAAATGAGGCCCCATTCACTGTGATTTTGGGGGGTTTGGCTGTTCAGAAAATGACAGCTTAAATGTGTCCCAGCTTGGATCCACAAGGCAAGACTCAGTCTTGCAAAGATGTGTTCAGGTGCTCAAAACCAAGCATGTGAATATTCCTGTGGGATTGTCCAGGTCCGTGCATGCGTGACAAGGACGGAGGTCTGGGACAGAGCACTGACAGCCAAGAAAAGGGTCACCAAATCTCAGTGGGTTGTAACCACAAACAGCAAGCTGACCCTGAATCAGGGAGTATGATGGATACATATTAGCACAATTTCCCTAAAGGAAGATCTCTTAGGCTATAAAATATTTTCCTATAAGGAACTTGCGGAAACACTGTAACAAAAGACACTTAAACCAGGCAATGGTTTAAAAATTTTCTCATGGAAAAAAAGTTTCAGGAGCAAGGAAGTGACAAAACTACTGCATAGGTCTTTTCTTTCCAGAGATAACCCCTACAGCCCATTTCACCTATGGAATGGGATGTCTGTGTAACAACTATGAAAACATATATGGTCCATTTCCAGAATTTATCCATAAATATTAGAGAATATAGTCAATACAGATGCTGACAATGAACAAAGAAGAATCACAGTAACTGGAAATTTTGGGGGGATTTACAGAAATATTTCCATTGTCTCCAGAGTTTCTGAATAAGTATCTCAAAATTAAACACAGACTCCAAGCTGATGTTAAAGAGGGACTCTGCTCCAGTTCCCTGCACCGTATCCAGAAATACTAAAATGAATCAGGTTGTTTAATATTAGTGTGAGGAATGGAAAACTGGGCATGTTGGAGGAGGATAACACAAAGGTATGGCTCACCTTGGAGGTCAGCAGAGTAATCTGCTGGGATACATTCTGAGAGGCACTGCTGGCTTTTTTAAGTTCTTGAATCTCTGTGCTACTCTCTCTAACCTAAACAACAGAGATAATGTGAAACAAACTTTGACTTTTCAAAAGCTTAGGAAAGTTTTGTCCTTGCATAACTTTAGTATTATAAAGTCCACTTAAATACAGAGAGCTCTACTACACACACAATTTAATCTTGTAATTATCTTCTGTGATGACATGATTACTTTACAAGTCTGCAATAGCTTACTTTCATATTAGACTACTGATATAGATAATATAAAATAGAATAATACAAAACACATCAAACACTTGTGAGAACAATTTAACTATTAATATGTAAAACTGAGAAGGAAAATATATTAAGGAAAAGTAACTATATCACCTGACTAAAAAGTTCTGCAAGGTCTTCTTCATTAATTTTTACTTTCCCCAGTGGTCCAGTTCTAAATTCAATATTTTTGCTGGAGCCAGCATGGAACACTAAATTACCCTGCTCGGAGGATAAACGAGGCCTGTTGTGTTATGGAAAAGAAAAAAAAATAAAGAGATCATTTAGTTACACATATCTGCCAAAGAGTATGTAAAATAGAGCTGCAGTAAAGCCATTCTGCTCCCACTACCAGCACTGACAGGCCACCATATCAACAAATGCATTTGCAAGCAATGGTACTTACTGCTCGTCATAAGTGGCTCTTTTCTGCCTCTTTTTTTCATGGTGGTTTGGGTCACAGCGCAGTCCAGTAAGTAATAATAACACAACTACAAGCCCAGGGACAGGAGGAGCCGAAAGCATTGCTCTCCTCCAGCTGTCCTGAGCTTGAAGTGAAACCTCCAGTGCTGGATTGGGCTGTTGTGATCCCAGGTGCCCTTTGCTCTCACACAGCTTCTTGTTCATAAGGTGCCCATTCTGCTGCCTTGTCTTGCAAGGGTGAACTTTATCTCAGATACTTTAATTAAAGATTGACAGCATGCAAATCCCCTAGACACTAAATGCATTTTTCTCTTTTTGTCTTTTGGTTTCGGGAGCTTTGAGAGATCATTAATTGGAATCTGCCTGTATTTTATCAGTATGTCTTTGCCCTTTGTACAGCTGAGCACCCCTGTGTCCCTGTGGACCTTGTGATCTGCAGCTGTCTACTGCAGAAATGGCTCTCCCACATGCAGCACCACAGGGGCAAAGGAAAGATTATTTGGCAGCACTAAAGGACCTAAATTGTTACCAAAAAATCCCCAACCCCAAACGTAAAACCCACAGTGGCTGGTAAGGAATATTTGTACTGAAAGAGAAGCTTCCAGTCAGTAATTTACTGGGCAGATGACACAAACAAGTCAGCAGTACTGAACAGCATCCTATGGATTACAACAGCAAAGTACAATTTTAACTGAATATGGTTGCTCTGACTCAAGGGTGACTCAGCCCCCAGATGCTGAGGCTCAGGTTGCTCCTGCTGAAAGCCATGAGAGATTCCATGTCCCACCTCTCCTTTGCTTTTGCCAGAGTCTCCATATTCCCCTTGCACAAGACTTTGCTGTGCTTTGTTCTTTCTGCGTAGAGGAGCTCTGTGTATGTTTTCTTTCCTCATGCTAGGAGCTTCCTGAACCTCCAGGCCCACCACCATTCCTTCTGATTTTCCTTTTTGCTTAGTAGACTTCTTATTCAGGTTGCTCACATTTCAAAACTCCACTGAGAAGAGTAGCAACAGCTGTAGCTGCTCTTGCTTGTAGGTAACACCAGCATCCTTTAAGCCCCAGACTTTCCTGGAAGCTATGGAGCTCTGGCACTTCCTAACCCTGCCCAGTCTTTCTGCTCCAGTTTGTGCTTGTGACCTACAGATGTCCCACAGATATGTGGAACCTGCCCCCGGAGCTGGGGGATTGAATGAACTCTACAGCTTTCACAGATGGAAGAATTATGAGCTCAAAACAACATGGGAAGAAATTGGATGTGGTGACAAAAAATACTAATGTCACCTCAAAAAGAGACGGATGCACACTGTGAACGTGAATGTGATGTCAGGATAGCCATGTTTGTGGTGCTGCCACAGACAACTTCACCTTCACTGTGAAGAACCATAATGCCTTAGATTGTATCAGCTGTATCCCACCATTTTTGTTTGCATAAAACCTAGATTTTTATTACATTTTATTATCTTTGCTTTCATAAACTTACCTTGGAATTCAGAACAGCATCAGCCTGCTGACCACTTCCCTTGTGCTCACGCTGACTGTGATACAGGTAACCCAGCAGTCACTGCTGCTGCCGAGGGATCTGGAAGCGCAGAGGTGAAGCTCCTCCCGAACCCATGGAAGACAGCCCATCCCACATACCTACTGGAGAGGCAGAAGAAGGACAGCTCTCTGGATGTTCACCTGCTCTGCAGCAGGGAGTGTATCAGCTGTTTCTGCCAGAACAGAGAATATAAGGTGAATTTTCCATGTGTTGTCCTTTACCATCCTGAGGGATAATGTTTCCATAAAAATACAGAATTGTGTCCTTAGTTGTTGGAAATATGACTGCTTCGTTCAATCCACATGAGCTACATTTTTTTATACCAACTGAGAATCTGTCCCTCCACCTTTTTATATTTACTATTATGCTTTTTGCTCTGAAACATCTGTTCAGGAACAGGACAGCATAGACAAATTATCAATGTTTCTGTCTAGTCTACTGGACGCCTTCTGCCTCTGGGTATCCTGGTACTGTCCATTAAACTAGTGCTCATTAACATTCTCCCTGTTGATTCTGAAGTTTGTCTGGAGGGGATTTTTTCTCTTTTTGCTTTGATTTGCTTTTTGTTTTAACAGTTTACTGAGTTTGTGTAGCTGTCAGTTGGGTGTCAACTTGAATAAACTCTGGGCCACCTACACCCGCACTCGGTGGCAGGGTGGCTGAATGTCTGGGTACTCCAGGAACTTACTTTCACAAAGTCCATTGTAGGCTGACAGTTTTCATCCTGGCCTTTGGCTGTGGCCCATAAAATCCTTCCTTTCCTCTATTCATTTCTTTTGCACACTGAGTATGCATTGCCCCTCTCTGTCACCTGTCAACCTTCAATTCAGGCTTCCCTTTCCAACTAATTAACTCCAATAAACCAATGACCAGCGGGCAATAAACCATAAAGGATGAAGACAAGGCTGCTAATGCAAGGAACAAGAAGAAATTCACCTTCTCGTCCTGCAGGCGTATAGCTTAGAAAATAGTTGGCCTGAAGACCAGCTGACTTTGACTATGCACTGATTGTAGGCTGGAAAGAGAGGGTTGGACACCTACCTATTTGCATGACACACTATTTTCCATTTCATTAGGCCTTCCAGATTTTAGTTAATTTCGTCTTTATTCCTAGTGAATGCACCATAGGCTGGCCAAACTGAGAAATCTATAAACCTTCTTGAGGAGAGAAATAGGTCCACACCTTCTAGTTTTACTGCAATATATTGGATTGAGACATCATTTTTGGAGGAACATAATGGAAAACATGCAAATGTCTGCCATAAGAATAGGTGCTGTTCTTTTTAACAAGAAGAGCTGGCATGAACCTCTCCTCCTGGGACAGGTCATTCATTACGTCCCTACAATGAAGGCTCAGAAAACAGCTCTAAAGAGTATAGGTTGTGTGCACATTTGGCAAGAGTAATGGAGTGTTTGTCTCTAATTCTGGTTGAAGTTCATCCTGTACTAGCAGGGACTACAATTTACCACCATCTTGTGTAGCTGTGTGAAATGAAATGGTGGTATTCCTCTACTTGTCCAGCAGCACGTGCCTGCAATGCAAATATGATGGTGTAGAAGATAACAGATCATGGCCAAAAATTCAATATGCATTAATTACTCCTAGGAAGTAACTCAGATGCATGGATATGACAAGAGTTTTTGACAATGTTACCTTTTTAAATGGAGGAAGAGCAGCAATTGGTGTCAATCCAGGCCTGGCTAATTTTTTAATGGAAGACTGAAAAATAATCCTTTTCTTTCCTACAGACACAAAAAAAGAAATCCCTATTGTTCAATGTTATCATTCAAATATTTGCAAATAATTATAAATCCAGTCCATTGCTGGTTAAATACCAAGTAGAGCACATTTACCCGTTTTCCGTCAGCTGAGCTCGTATCTCCCAGTACTTCCATCTTCACTTCCCTGGATCCTCTTTCATCTTTCCTCTTTCTAGTAATACTCTAGTGTTCAAAAGTGACACAGACCACATGAAGTGACACTGTTTCCTCCCTATAACTGTGCAAATTCATGGTGTGAACCATGCTCAGTGTTGAACTCAGCACTTCCCATGTGTCCCTACAGCTCTGAGACAACTAAGCACTAAGTTGGCTATCAGGCCCTGTGCAAAGGATCAGCAACCATGGGATTTACATCAAATGTAGGTGACTCTGAAAAGTAACATTCCCCTTGCTGTTCCTCACCTATAACCACCTATCATCAGCTCCTTCTCTCTGTTCATGAGTGTCTGGAGAGTTTTATGGCCACAGCATCTTCCCCAGGGGCTGCAGCTGCTGTAAGCCTCCATTTCCCACATCCCTCCTTGAGGATTTCTTTTGCTTCTCAGCATTCTGCCCTCTGACACCTGTTTAAGATTCCGCTTTCTCAGCACCGTTGATGAAGTTTGTAAGTTACCTGCTAATGAAGTTAAACTACCTGGCCAGGAAACTGAGTTTTTCAGATTTTAATAGCAAATGACAAAGATAAGAGTCTTGATTTAGTTAGCTACTTAAGATGGAATTGATGTACTGTCCCAATTCTCCCTGGATTCCTTTATCACAATGATGTTTCAACATGTTAGTTTTTTACTTTCCTTATGAGACTTTTATTTTAGTTCTTCTTTCTGATTTTTCTTCCTACACATTGTTGTTTCTATAAACAACTGACCGCTTTGATGCTTCCTAGTCTCCACTTCATCCTTTTTTTGTAATTAGGTTCACAAAAAGCTTCCAGTCGGTTGTATTGGCTTTGTTCTTTTCTATTGATTATTCCAGTCCTTTTAACACATTCCAGTTGCTTTAAACCCCACTGGAGTTATTTTTAGGGACTTCCATTTGCATAGCCACCCTTCTTCACTAATAACCCTAAAGCCATGAATGGACCTGGCTGCTCAACCTCCCTCGGATTCATTCTGTTCTGTACTGCTGGCTTTTACTGAGACGCTCAGCCCGAGCTATGTCTGTACAGCATTTGCTGTGTGTGGATGCTGTGGTCACAAGTACAGTAACCACAGCACCATACAATTCTGTCACCATACAAAATAAGCAGCAAGATCCATCATCCTGGGCAAGAAAAAGATCTGTCCAGGTCAGGGGATCATCCAGGTCACTCTCCAACAGTGGCCAAAAGCAAATAGGAAATGAAGGGTACACGAAGGGGCAAGCACATACAGTACCTCTGCTAGGTACTCTCTTGGCCTCCACTTACTTGCAGCTCGGGAACTTCTTCAGTCAGAAATTCACTTACTCAGTACTCTCAAAGGATTTTTCTTACATGAACTTGTCCAGTCTTCCGCTTCTCCCCAAGCTTCACCTTACACAACACATATAAGGTTGTAATGAGTAATACCACATGTTAAATGTGGTTAATATACAGTGAAAATGACAATAAAAAATATTAATTCTGAGAAGAATCCCATTTTTAAGTGTGTTATTTATAAACTGAATGGCATTAGTTTATTTCTTAAAATATAGATAGGGCAAACAGTTGAACTAATGAAAACCATTTATTAGTATCTACGTCCGAGAAACTACATCAGTACCATCAACATGCTTTTTTTCCAAATGCCAGGTAGCAATTAAAAAATATGTCAATTAAAACAACCCAGTGCATGGACAAAAGCACAAGACAAACATGCTCTAACTGAATCTGGGATTTCAGGATGTATCCCTGCATCTAAAATCAAAGACATTCCTCCCTGGAGGAGATTTCAGGAACTTTTTTGCAGCAGTTTCCCAAATCCTAATGAAGGGTATCCAACCAGAGTGGCCATCTGACACTCCATCCAACAAGTCTCTCACTAAAAGTGCTGTGTTCCACTTGATTTAAACCCTTCCAACTCTGCCTCTTGCTTCACCAGAGCTCTTACCAGAAGATTCCTTGTCCAGCTTCCTCCCACTGTCAAAAGGACCAGGTGAAGGAAAGTCAAAGAGAAAAACCCAGTTGTTTTGCCTTCAGAGGCAGCTAGCTGCCTGGCCTCCTAAGGCCACATATTTCTTTTCTTCAGCAGCTATATAAATGCCCCAAACTTTACAATCAACTAAAGATAAAAACAACAGAAATCTTGTCATGCTCTTTGCAATAACATTTAAATTGAGATACTACCACTACTCAGTATTTGAAAAACTTCCCCTAATGAGGTTGTAACACTGCAACACTCATGTTTGCACAGGCAAAAGGAAAATGGCTACTGGAATTTATTTTGGGCTCTATGTCTACTTTTTTTCTGCTTTCACATTGTTTTTCCTTGGATATTTCTTCGACCAGTTCAACTTCATACAATATTTATACAAGACTGCTTAGAAATGCCTAGTGCTCTTAACCAATTATTACGTTACCTCCTCCAAATCCTTACTAATAGGTCATATTCTTTAAACACCATGCAGAAAAAAAATACAGCACTTAAGTGATTGTAAACACATAGAGACAAAATATATTAAACTCCTAAGGAAAATAAATATAATTCAGTATTTATACAAGAATCCAAGTGTTAAATGTTAGTATGAACAGCAAGCAAACAGAGCAGCCAAAGGGCGAGCTGAGAATTCAATAGTTCATCCTTCAGTTGTAACAAATATTTTCTAAATTTTCTATTTATTTTAGAAATGTGTGACAACTGCTAAAACAGAATTGTAGTCATTGAAGCATTGGACCTGTTCAGATGAGTATAGGGAAACCCGAGACTAACTCAGAAACTAGCTGGCATAGGGAAGATTTTTGTAAGGCAATCTGCAAGTTTCAGAAATGGCTGCATAAATGTAACACCACCAAATATGATTCCCTTTTTCTCAGTGGAAATTCTCGAATTTGAGGGAACACAACCACATCACCTCACTCAGATAATGAAATGTAATTAAGATGTGTCAATGAATGAGGTACAAAATCAAAAATCAGGTTCTGGAAGTCTCCCTCCCTTTCCAAAGCTGTTTTCCAGATTTTACCTCTTCACCTTTCAGCTGCTTTTGTAATCACATTTCATTCCTGTGAAAAAATTCCTACTTAAGCTGAAGTTGCAAAGTACAGCAATGATGTAGGCTGCAAAATACTTAGGATTAGGAGACTGCTTGGAAAAGGAAGCAACATGACCATCAAGTGAGGTCAAGCAGGTACAACCCAACAGAACTCAGTAAACCAGTCTATTAATGACAAACCAAGGGGATAAACAGCAGTCCCTCAATTTAGCTGCACCAGTATCACAGGGTTAGCAGGGGTAAAATACACAAATATTTATTTACAATTCCGAATTATTTCATTTTTTTTCCTTCAGAAATATCTCAAATTAGCAAACAGATCCAGTCTTCACAATCACATTGAATCAAAATTCACTGTCAATAAGTAACAGGCTCTGTATTACTGTATCAGTTTTAGGTGCAGCTAGGTAAGTTTCAATTTACACTTTAACACTGCTAGCTTAGAAGTGGCATATAAAGCATTAAATTATGTTCTATACATAAAGGAATTGAAAATTAATTGTTAATAGTAGTATTTTTCCAAATATTATTACCGTGAAGCAAAATGAATAGACTATTTACATGGTTTGGAACAAGGAAATTCCAATTTGTATATGAAATTGACATCCTTTGTTTTCACACCAATGTTTGGAACATATTAGATAGCAATAGATCTTCATACTACCACATTTCTCCCAAGACCATACAGCTACTAGTCACTGATCTGGCTGATAAATCTACACAATAACCACTGTGTGTACAGGTACCTCTGGTTCACTCTCAAGACCACATCTGCTCTTTGCAGTATAGTAGCCAGCATGGTAGTACTTTTTTGCCATTTCAGTACTACAGGCAACCAGGTAAAGACAGAGGCCAACTCCATCCTTCTCTAGAGCTTTGTCCAGAGCTCTTTCTCTCTTTCAGGAGAATCCATTTCTCTTTTACAGCTGGAACAGCCCAAGCAGTCAATATGCTCTTGGAGAATAAGACAGGCTGAAGTAGGTCAACCAAGCTCCTCCTGGTTTAACAGTCCATAAGAAACATGCAAATCAAGACTGAAGGAAGAAATACACAGGAGTCGGCTTAAGATGAAGTACGGCACAAAACATCTCCACACACTCATTTTGAAATTGTTTTCAGAACTACAGCAGATGAAAGTAGCCGCAGTATCTCTACAGCAGCTCTGTTCTCTATGGTCTTCAATTTCTCCTGCATTACCAAGCCCAGATGGAACATACCATGGCTGCTCCTGTGTCATCCCATGGGTACGGGGGAGAGGGGGAAGAAAACTCATTAATTTTCAGGATTGGCAACTTTAATTTACTGCTTTGGTGCACAAGAACTATGACCAAACTACAAAATCCTTCTGTTTTCTTCACATAATCTCCCCAGTGGATGCTTACTAAGTATCACCTCGCCTCTTCCTCACTCAAGCTGTTTTTAATCTAGATACCAATGGGAAAATCACAAGGAATGATAACCACTGGAACCCATGCTTCTTTAGAGGGCTTTCAGTTTCCTCATTATTTTCTCTATTATTTCAGAGGTACTGAACTCACAAGAGTTGATTAAGAACCCACTGAGTCCAGCTCTATGAGGTGCTGTACACCAGTGGCACTCAGGATGGCCACATGCAGTGGTTTCACCCCAACATACACTCCTAACCCTAGTACTACCACCAAGATTTGTAAAGAAATTTTCAGAAGCAGCCCATATAGTTTTTCTCCAGTTCTTATGTCACAGGAATATAAACATGGAGCTTTAAATATTTTTTTTATATCTTTTATATGTAGGTCTTTGGTAATGAGAAATGATCTTATCCTGAAAAATACGAGACGAGAAACAGGCAAATTATTGTCAGGGCTGTGATAATCTTGAAATATTTTTATTCAGCTGCACCTAAACAAATCATTCCAGACAGATACAGTTGGGTTCCAGAATCTTGCAAGTATTAAAAGAAGATGAGACAACTGTAAAGGACAACATTATGTCTTAAAAATTGTATATAAAATACTGAATTTAATAGTTTTATGAGCTACAAAAATCACATCAAAATTTCAGATCATATATACAGTAAATCTTTTCAGAAGGGATAATTTACATTTAAAGATGAAGACACTTTTCATGTAGAACTTGGTCTCTGTACCTAATTAAAACAGCTTCGAAACAGTTGCACACAGTACTGAGAAAATTGTTATAAGATAAAATAAAATAAAATAAAATAAAACAAAACAGTCTTTTCCTTTTTCATTCAAATATTTGCATATGCTGTTCTTTTTCATTTTGCAAACTAAAAAGAATATTTAAATAAAGCAAATAAGTCATGTAAACTTCCATTTAAATAAAACACTATACAGTTCAAATCCATCATGAATACAAGTTATTAAAAATATATCAAAACTGTTCAGTAAAATGTCTAGACAAATATCTTGGTAAGCTCTGGTTTTTGCCCAGCTTCCATCAGCTTTCTCCTGAAAGATAGAAGCATTTTCTGTCACCAGTCCATATGCATCAGATTCAGGTTCTAAATTATTCAAGCAGAATGGAGATCAATTTTGCCACCACGTGTACATTGAGGCTGTTTCCCAGAAGACGATAGCATTGCTTTACTGTTACCTTTTCAGGAAAACCTAAAACAAAAACATATAACGCAACATCACTACTCTGGGTTTGTTCCTGCTTTTTAGTCTAATTTTCTTTTCAGTGAACATTTCTGACAGCAGTTATCACAGATTGCAGCAGAATTCACCCTCCCTCCAGCTTCCCTCCAAAATTCACAAAGTTACAAAACCAATTTGCAACCAATTCATTGGATTTGGATCAGTTCTTCTATAATCAATACTGCCATCTCTAAGGTTTCACAAGAAGCTTCAAAACATTCCTCTACTGTGTAACTAATACTGATCTACCTTCCCTTCAGAGGGCTCAAAACATCCAGCAGTCTCAGGGAGGGGCAGCAGCACTAAATCCCTGCACAACTGCTACTCTAGATAACATCCACAGAAGAACATGGCCACAGCAGAAAGAAAATGTGACGATTCTGCAGATGGACTAAACTGCACTTCTCAATAAGCTTTATATTGTACTTCCCACATGATCCCCTCTAACCAGCGCAGGTAAATCACGAGTCTCTCAGTGCAATATACCACCAGAACAGATTGAATGATGAGCAAGGCTTACTCAGCAAGTGATTAAGCAGTTGAACAATTTTCCATGTAATTCACTGCCGACCCTGTTAAACACACTCAGAAATATAGACAGCATCAGAAATGTCCATCCCATAGTAGGCGCACGGACTGGCAGAAAGAAGGGAGCGCTGGTAAATACCAGTCCAGGTATTGTGAAAGGGCTGTGTTGTGCACTGAGTACCACTCCTGAGAGTGAAGCAGTTTCGAGCAGCCAGCTGGTCTGCTCTGTCCTTGCTTGCACTCTTACCTTACTCCAACTGTGAGGTAAAGTACATTTGCTTCAACCTGAGTGAAAGATGAACAGCAGTGGTGACTTAACTGTTAGGGTCATATAGTAAGCTGCTGAAACTTGACCACATTCAATTATTTCATCATTCCCTAAGAAGAAACACCTAACTTTGACTCTGAGCTCATCACAACCCCAATTAGCCCAGATGCATAAGCACACTGTGAATGCAAGTAGTGATATGTATGCTCTGAAATTTTCACAGCTCTTCAGAAAAAATTCTCTTCCAGAGAAAGCTCAGGAGAGAATGTGGTTGGATAGTTGTTGAGCCAAAGGAGGCTCTGAGGAGGAGGTGGTGTCTGGGAGGGGTTGTTCCATCCTTCTCTGCCAGTTATTAATGCCTCAAATGTGGACTGCTTTGGTAAACACATCTTCTGCCAACTCCATCCACTCTGCCCAGCTTCCTGGCACTCACATTTGGGCAACCGTTCTTCTGTCTTTGGAACAATCACTTGCACTCCCACACACGCTTCCTTAGATGGAGTTTTCACATTCCATCGATGAATAAGGTACAGAATAAAGGCATTTTTAAAGAGTACATGAAAGTAAATATGTATTTATGCACACACACACAGGTGCATCAAGAAGCCTATCTGAATCTTGAAAATGTCAGAATTCCTCCTTCTACCTTTTGGCAACTGAAAACCAAGAATTAATTTTCAGAACTCATGGTCTCCTTTACCCCAAGCCTCCTCCCTCTGACTGTTAACACTGTCTTGCACTTTCTATCTTCTTGGCACCAGAGTAGCCTACATCAAAAGGTCAGATTCAACACCTCCCAGGATGCTGGCACTTGCTGCACAGCTCTCACTGTAGCATTTATGTCACACATGGTACTTGATGACATTGAGGTCTTAACAGCACGTACTGCCCCACCATATTGGCTTTTGTTTCCTAAAAGCTTACATAAATTGCTAATAAGAAAAATGGAAAACACATCCTGACATCACTCTCATGAAAGGAGGTCACAGGTGTGAGAATGCTCTGTTCACTTTTAATGATATTGCTGTGGGACCCACCAGAGTGACTAAGACAAATGACTGCAGTATTTCATTGAACTATAGTGCAATTACTATTTATACATTTAGATGTTAAAAGCACAAATAAATCTGGTCATGTTAAGAATGAACAATGACTTTAACTCTGGACCTCACATATTGGAAAAGGCCATCCACTTCTTAAAATACAGAACCATTTAGACAATCACATTTCTTCTGATGATACTGTAGCTGCACTAGTAACAGCATCTGTTACAAAGCTCCTCACAGTGTGTTCACATCGTTTACAGCTTATAGTTTCCTCATTCTTCAGTTTCTTGAACCAACAACATATTTGCAGTGGGTACAATTCCAAGCTTTCTGGTTTTGAAAATTTCAGCCTAAATGTTGTTGTCACTACAGAGCAGAGTAGCAGAGAACTTGTAACACATTTTGCTCTGAAAATACCATATTTCACAATAATTACTTGAAGTTTAGCATGGGAGAAGTGCTGTCAGGGCAACACCCTTTGCTGCAGCCATAAATATACCCACTTTCAAAAAAACCCAGAGCTTGCAAATTCTCAAAGGAAACTGAGATTACAGTACTAAAGATTTCAGTCAGCCCAGAATCAAGTAACACTTTTTTAAGCAAAAAGTGGGAAATGTTTTAAACACAAAGAAATGTCAGACTTGTGACTCAACGCAGTGGGAAAAGCATGTTCTGCCTTTGAATCAGGAGTATATGCAAGAGGAAACCACTGAATGACAGAGGCTTGCTTTATGTGTTGTCAAAGTTGGAAAAGGAGTATAGAGAGGGAAAAAAACTGCAAGAACTGTAAAACAGTTAAAATACTAACTGCCATAATTATGGCAAAAGGGTGCTGTCCTCTGAGAAGTGGAATCCCAAACAACAAAAGACAGGTCTGCTAAATGAACACATTGTACATGGTGATGGTCTGGATGATCTTCACATTCAGAAGCCTGACTTGTCTTCAGAGTTCAGTTCTGGTTTGCAAAAGTATTGAACCTCACAGGCGTCTCTGCAGATGAGCTCTGAACAGAAAGCACGGTATCACTGCAAGCACTATGAAATTACCAAAGTCAGGTTTCACAAATTGCTCACCCCACATTAATGGGAGTCTTCCAGACATAAATTTCTCCATTGTCTCAGTTCTCCCTTTGTAAAATACAAGCAACATTAACCCAATTGCACCTCTTGGTAATGTTTCAGAGACTGATAAAATAGTGGAAAAACTCTGTCTGCATTTAAAAAAAAGATAAAACAGGCAATTCTGGGCTCAAAATAGCTCTTGAGCAGCATGATAAGCCTATACAAGCCCAATCCAACTCTGTTAAGTTCAAGTACTTTGACATCAGCCTACATGAATATGGAACAGAGCTGTGCTAAAAGGCTGTCTGCAAACAGAACAGATCTATTAAAGAAGAGAGGCTATGAAAAAACATTGCATGTTGGTAGGTAACAACACAGCACACGCTTGCAAATACTCATAAACATGTAAGCTTAGTGCTGGCAACTCCAGTTTCACTGTGCAACCTTGATAATGTTCTCCAAATGTAGCAACTTCGAATGTAACAAGTAATAAATGAAAAAGCAAACTAAAACTGTGAAAGAAAGACATACATAGAAACAAGTCACATTCCTTAAGCCACTGAGGAAGTCAAAGAAAATATAACAAATTACTCAAGGTCAGTGCTGTCTTATTCTTTGAGCAATCTAGTGGAAGGGAGTTGGAATTAGACGATCTTTAAGGTCTCTTGAAACACAAACCCTTCTATGATTCCATGGATGCTTTTGTTGCTGAGTGATAATAAATCCTTAGCAGGTAGTAACAGCTACACTTTCCTACTTGCCCTTTTTTACAAGAAGAATCCTGATGAAATTATTTCAGGTTTAATTCCTGCTGATGTGTATCCAGTGTACTGATACTGCTGAGTCTTGTTCCTTCTCCTTCTTGTTCTTCTTCTCCAAAAAAACCACTTAGAAAATGAAGTAACTGACTAAGGGCTGCCTTTTCTAGAAGAGAGACGGCTTAATAGATTGGTTACTCCTCAACAAAGAACTATCTGTATCATCTAAAATTCCCTTTCTGTCAGCAGCTGTAAATGTGTAGAAGGGAGAAAGCAAGCAGCCCAAACACTGAGAACCACAAACAGACTTCCTAAGCTGGCAGGGTACGTTGATTTACCACAGTTGTGAGTAACACTGGCTACTGAGTAAATAGTTCCAACTTTAAACAAAGGTATTCCTTCATTGCGTTCAGTAACAGAGTGTTTCGCCTGCCAAAACCTTCTTCTTAGCTTATGAAGATAAACCTCACCACAGAAGCTGGCTCTTACAAAATGTGAAAAAAACCTGGTTGAAATTCAGAGAAATTCAAAGTTAGGCAAAGAACAAGAATCAATCAATCAGGCAGGCTGAAAAAAATGCAAAATAGAAAGAATGAATTAGTCCCAGAAGAAAAAAAAAATACATTGGCATTTCTGAAGAATAATGTAGAAGTGGGTACTTCATAGCACATACCAAATTCCAAAGGGAATCCATGAAGATTTGCTATTTCTCTTGGGGTAAAGTACCTCAGTTTTAGTGTTGACAATTTCATAAGCTTCTCTTCTTCTGGTAAGTTGTCAATATGCTTAAACACTGATTCAAGCTATTAAGAACATAAAAAGAGATATGACTGATGCAGTCCAAATATGTAAAATTTACAGTCACATCTTAATAGAGTATTTCCTTAATTATCAAAGTGACAAAGACAATAGCATGTTTTGCTTGAAAGTGTCATTCACACTCTATTTTTGCAGCCAGCATCTCAACACACGGACTTGCAAGAAAGAAATTAATGTTGCCATGACGATGTTCATAACTTGTTCCTCCAGTTCCAAGCTATACCAATACTTAATGGGGCAATCAAAAGAACAAACATTTGTAAATGGCAAAGGACAGTGACTCAGTATAACTCAACAGCAGACCATTCATACAAATTAAGCTATATGGATGCAGCTGTTTTAATACACTTGCTTTGAGATTATTCTGAATTCCTGAGTTGCATTCTTCTTATGCTTAGAAATGCCCTATAATATTAGTGACCAGCACAGAAATGCAGGAGGCAGGGCTTGTGTACAAAACAGGCTTTGTGAAAAGTATCTTTGAATGCTGATTCACTAGTGCATTTATTACCTTCCCCAATGCCTAAACATCACTTGGTCATGAACTTAGTATCAACAGCAGAACTTCCCAAAATACTCTTCCCACATAAACCATAATTTCGAAATTCAAACATGTTAAACAGCTGTCAATATTTATTGAATCATCTGTGTACAAAAAATGGCCCTTGATTCACAACACTGTACTGTAGGTTCTCCATAGAACCAGGCATTTCTAATGTTTTCACATGCTCCCGTAAAACCTCTGTATGGCATGACAAATAATAAAATAATAGCAACTCATATTCTCCTCACAGAGAGACACTGATACGGTTTTGGCCTAAACAAACTGCTGTTTAGGAACACAAAGTAAACCAATTGGAAACTCAGTTGCCATAAAATGTACATTTGAAAGATTTTTTTCTTATAATATTCAGAATAACAAAGAAGACAGAAAAAACCCAAGCTTTAAAACAAGTCTTGAGTTTTAAAACAAGTCATTCTAATATGTTAGACTACACACTTACCTCTACATCTACTGCTGTCTGCAGAACTGAGCCTGTCCCTTCTACATAGTGTCCATACCTTAACAACAACAATAACAATCTCAAATTAATATTTTCACTGGATTTCATAGTATTGACAACTGCAAAGATGCAGGGAGGTTACTTAGGTTCCTTTGCCTTGATTAACAAACAGCCTCCTGGATAGATAAAGTAAAAGGCCTTGTTATAAACACTGCTAACCCCCAGAGCACAGTACCCTCTGAATGTGCTCTCTGGGGATGAGTCCGCACTCAATGCACAAGGGTTCATCCACACTAGTGCCTTATACAAGGCAACTACACAAAGCCAAGGAATTCAAGCATAATACCACCAAAAAGAGCCACCTACATTGCCTAAACCAATTTTACACAAAAGGCAAAGTATGTTAAAGGTCAAATGGTCCCAGCAGTTCAAATCACCTCTCCTTATTTAAAGGAGGACCACTAGTGTGAGCCTCCAGCTTTCATGTCAAAGCATTAGGAACAAAGTGGTTCAGTCAGGTTTAACTTTCAGTTGCTTGTGGATTTTCCACTGAGAGGCAGATGGCCAGGCATCTATGCAGAGCAGTAGAAGAAAGAACGAAGAAGAAAAAAAATTAAATACAAGTAAACAGTAAGCAAACTTACATTCTGAAACCTATGATAGCTGTTCTGCATGCTTTGTGGTTGATTGAATAACAATATGTTTACTCTGTAGTCTCTTTAAGGCTATCATTTAAATATAATTATGGGCTTTCAGAAACATGCTCTGTTGGTCTAACTATGGCAGTTTGTACATTCTGAACAGAAAGAGACTGAGTCAAGACAACAGATGGCTTTGCACTGTGGAACAACTTCAGAAGATCTCCTACGTTAAAGGGATGTGGTCTGCATCAATCGTTAACAGATACTATTCTCTAGTTTTATCTGTACAACTGTAAAGACAATTATAAAGGTCTTTTGTCCCACTTGGGACCCATTCCTAAAGCATGGCACAAGTTATGTTTCAAGCCTTTCTAATTCCACAGTGAATAAAAGAATACTCTCCCTTCAGCACAGACACAATGACCCAGCATGGCTCAATCTTGAGTATTTCATCCTCAGCTGAAAAAGCTACAATTAGTTCTGCCAATAACAGCCAGAGCAGCACTCATTTTAAAATGAACTGGTTGCAAATCTTCCTCAGAATCAGAAGACCTAAACACTGCTATAGATTAAATACATGTGGAATCTAACTGTGTTATAAATACATCATCTTTAATTGGTTAGTTGCATTCTGAAAATTCCCTAACACCAAGTTTAACAATGTAACACACACAGCACTGAGGAATCCTCATCATCTTCCTCTTATATAGCACCTGGTAATATTTCAGTTTAATATAACTGAGCCAAAATAAATAAATGAGGTAAATGTCTAAGTGGTATTGAAGAGTTTTATCCAGAGAAATAAATACTCCTGTCTAAATAACTGGCACTAGAGTACAGAACCCCTTCCCTTCCCCCCCCAAAAAAAATCCAGTTGGTGTCCATGTGGTTTGATGGCCGTGTGTGTGTGTGTTGGTTTTTTAACACAAATGTGGGCATATGGCCAATGTAATGTTAGCTGGATTGTTATTAATTATTATTGAAGCTGCTGACTACAGGAAAGTTAACATTCCTACCTCAGACCCAGAACATAATTAAATTTTGTCACAGTAAAAAAATGATGTATTGATTTTCTGACATTTCATTCCAAGTTATAATGAAAGAAGTTGGCTTAAGAAATTACAGTCTTCAATTTTCATCTGATTCAAGATTCCCTCCCTCTTTCATTTCTGTAAGCTTTAAAAAAAAATATTTTCATTTCATACATGTATTTTTTATGGTTATATTATTTGGTGTCCTATATTATGACTGACAAAAAGTAATTTCCATAAAGCAAGAGAGCTCTTCTGTAATCGATATTTACACTATTTTGAAAGGTATCACTTTTCTCGTCAATAGCATATCAAAATTTTTAAGTATGTCCAGAATGATTATAACTAGAGAAGTTAGATGTAATTTTCATTTCCTCTGTCCTTTAAAATAGTCAATTTCCTCTCAAAACTTCAGTCACCACAAACACACTCCAAAGAGAAACCACGGTGTTGGTAGTCTCATGGAACTCAGCAATCATTCACTAAGTGCCCAGGAATTCAGTGTCAGAAGGGCACACAGAATTATGTGCTTGATCTCTCATGCATCACAGGCCATTACATTTTGCTGTATACTCCACCAAAGCCTTTCAGAAGACATACTGCTATAGCCAAAATCACTGATGAACTATCAGTGTTTGAAGTCCCTGAATTAGCAAGGACCGGAGAAGCATATCCAGATTATTTCCATCACATAAACCTTGCTAGAAATACCTGAAAACCAAAGAGAAAAGAGGGATATTTTTCTCCCACTCTCAAAGCTGATGGCCAGTGCGACTTACAAGAAAGACACCTGACAGGCATAGCAGCAGAGGATTCTCTGTACTACCTGGGGCACTGTTCCACCCCATTCAGGGGTCTTTTCCCTAAATCTCAAGCTTCAGAGAAACATAAAAACAAAACTTCTGGAACAGATACAGCAGGGACTTATTCTTGGCCTCAGAAAGTTACTTCAATGAGATGTAATTATAAATCTTCTCTTAATGCAAAGCTGTAAATGAGATGATTACATTGAGAACCATGTTGGCAACCTTCCTTCCCAAAGGCTCTTGAAAAAGGGAACAAAGATGGTAAATCAGACAGAACTACCACCACAACTACCTCCATATCAGCAGAGGGATAAGAGTCACATTCCCCTGATGTCAGATTTCCCACCAATATGTACAGAGACTTGATATTAACTACTCAGGAGCCTCCTTCAGTGTGATTTTGATAAACGTGACCACAAGCTACCGTGATGTATTCTAGTGAAACCACAAGTGGCCAATTACTTTCAATGACACTTAAGGCATACGTAAGATACATAAGACACCATTCTGGCAAAGGGGTTTTTTTGACTATTCTAGTGAAGAAAGAGATTCCACAAGATGATGACTCCCCCATAACTCAAGAGTGAGGGCAGAAAAGGCACATACATGTACGTCAATGAGACCTTGGGGAAGGCCCTTCCCGTTGCACAAATCCCAAACTTTTGAAATTCTTTTTCTTCCTTTTTATTGTCAAAAAGTTAAAAATAAAAAAATCTGCAGGAATTCTGTCAATCTGGCAGCCTAATTTCTGGTAATTAAAAAAAAGTTACGATTAGCTGTAACTCATCATCCAAGCCATCTTATTGAAACATTCCACAAATTCAAAAAACCAACCCAACTAGAAAAATTTATCAGTATTAAAAATTCCCACAAATTTCCAGGCTCCAACTGGAATGTTTCAATACAAACACATTCAGTGAAAAAGCTCCTCACCAGTTGTCCACAGAGTTTCAAAACACTCACCAACTTCCAGAAGTCAAACTTAAAATTGCAAGGTACGAATCAGAAAACTACCAGACAGAAAAGCACTGATGTTCTGCTCCATCAAATATGATTTGTAATGCAGCAACCTAACTGGTTTCATGACAGTCCACGGCTATTCTGATCTACATAGCTGAAAAATCCAAGAAATCAATAAAATGTACAGTGGAGACACATTTAATGAGGAATGGATCTGTCATGCATGACACTTTGTAACTTCATGGAGCAATATAAAGCAATTCATTAATGAATCAGCACTATACCAGTCTACTGGAACCATATTTCCGCAGGGGTAATTAAGCTTCTGTGAAGGTCAACAACAAATGGCAACTGTCTTTTGTGAATGCCTTTTTGGAGTGGGCACATGATGTTCTGCCAGATAGATTCTCATGCTGGCATTCCAGTGGATCAGCTAGCACACTATATAAGGAGATTTCTTTCAAAGGCCTAGGATTTTTTGATGAAACACCTCTCTGTGATTTTACAGGACACAAGTGAAAATACACTTAAAATTTCAGACTTGATTCAGCAAGACATTTTCTTGGCAACTTACCCTTTTGTAAAGCATGTGGATCTCCGGCAGGTGGGTTTAACAATGTCTAACAAGAAAGCATAGCGCAATAAGGACTTTGGTGGTAAGAAATACTGACTCATTTCTTCACTTTCCTCTTCCAAGAAGTCTTTTAGCATTTGAATAGAGGAATCATTATCCTGATCATGTTTCCTTTTCATTTCTTCTACTGTTTCAAGCTTAAATAGAAAGGCCCCTTTTGGTAAATTCTTCTTGCTGCTGCAATCTGGACCAACATTTGGATCCAGATTCTTCTCCTCAGAGGACGAAGAAAAACTGGTTTCACCCACTTTGTCGGCAACTTTTTCCTTGAGTAAATCTTCTGGATCTTGATCTGGGAATCTTGTCAATATCTAAGAAGAAAGTGTGACAAAAATAAAATTAAAGAACTGTATTTAATAAACAACTTGACATCCCACCATACGGTGAGTAAGAATTCCTTCAGAGATGCTCAGAATAAAGCAAGCAACCTTTTGATGTTATTTTTACGAAGATTTCAAAAGCAGCAGCATCAGGATTTGTTGACCTATCAGCAATGGTGTCAGGAACGACTGCAAATAATTGCCTTTGCAAAAAGACCTTTCCAAGTGTGTAAAAAATGTAGCAGGCCACTACCAGCATAGAAAACATCTCCCAAATGTTTAGAGCCATCCAACCACAGACATGCACATCAGTCCTTACAAAACCCAATATCCAAGCTGAAAAAAGGAGGCAGAATTTAACTTTTCTGTTGGTATCACTCAGTCATCTTCCCCAACACACACCACTAAATCGAAAATTTAACCCTCAATCTTCATGAAATGAAGCAAATCCAAGTAACACAAATAGACTCACTTGGCCAGGAGACTGAAAGGAAAATGGCTCGTGGTGAAGCTTCGCAATTAGAAAATATCGCAGCCTAGAATTGGGAATGCCAAGCTGTAACCAAAATTCAGAAGCCTTTAGTCCATGTGATAAGTAGAGAAAAAGTGGTCTACAGCATCATACAAGTTATCTGACATCACATGCAGTGACAGAACTACGACATACTAATATATTTTGTGACTTCAGGGATATCAGTATTCACAGATTCAGAGACTCAAAGAATGGTTTTGTGTTGGAAAGGACCTTGAAGGCCATCTAGTTTAAAGCCCCTGCTGTGGGCAGGGACACCTTCCACTAGATCAAGCTGCTCAGAGCCCCATCCAAAACGGCCTTGAACACTACCAGGGATAGGGCATCCACAACTTGTCTGAGCAATCCATTCCAGTGCCTCACCATCCTCATCATAAAGAATTTCATCCTAACATCTAATCTAAAACTACTCTTCTAGTTTGAATCCATTGCCCCTTGTCCTGTCACTACAGACGCTTGGAAAAAGTCCCTCTCCGTGTTTCTTTTAGTTTCCCTTCAGGTACTGGAAGGCTGCAATTAGGTCACCCTGGAGCATTCTTTTTTCCAGGGTATTCCCTAGGTATTAGTTGATAATACCTACACACTTTTAAGTTCCACACCTAGGTACTTCCAGAGAACCAAGTGAGCAATTATTCTTTGCATCTTGTAGTTTTTACTTTGTCTGTAAATGAATATGAATGCAAAACAAAATTTTATGTGATGCAAGAAGAAATATTTTCATGCCTTACGATTTCTTGGGACAGATACTATCTGCTTTCTGTTAAAAGCAAAAAAGTCTCTCTTTACCTTTTTAAACAAGGAACTATAAGACACCTAACAATTTAATAAATCTACCACAACTGGTTTTCAAAGTATACTCTATCAGCTTCTCTCAAATATTTATGGTACTTCACTGATTCCCCTTAGTCTTGCACAATCTGAATCTCTCTCAAACTTTTTTTTAGTTGCCAGGGTAACATGGAAACAAAGCTCCTCCTCCCACAAGAAACAGTCACATTTTCTGTGCTGGGAAATTCAGAGGCACAGCACTTCTGAAGCAATGAGGCTCCTGCAGGGAAAACCACCTTCCTGGTTACAGCGTAAATTCATGCCTTCTTAAAAATATCAAATGGCAGCAAAGCAGTATGGAACTTGGATCTGAATACAAACAGCAACATGATTATGCCAGTATGAGAAATCAGAAGTCACATCAGATGGTTTTCTCATTCAAGTGTATCTTCAGCTTTGGGCATGACTTTCTTTTCTAATACAAAAGAGCATTTTCAAATGTTCTTGCACTCAGTGCACTTTGAACTATTAAATAATAGTAGAGCAATTTTAGTACTCACGCAGGTTGGAGACAAGAGAAATTCCTGATATTTAAATCCACATGTTGTTAGTGTTTGCAAAAGTTCATTTCTGGAAAGAATCAAAAAGCAATTTTTCCCTTCACACAGTCTTTAGCCCCTTTTTTTATCCCAAATAAAAACAGAATAAATTCAACATCATATTTACCAAAGCATTCATTGAAACATTTGGACAGCAAACTACTGACATGATGTCACCCATTTCTGAATTTGAGAGACAACGTACAAAGTTCAGTGTTAAAGACTATTATACATTCAAAGGTACCTCACTTGTACTACAGTGCAAATGCCTCTTCAAAAAACATCCCATCTCTAGGAGAGTAATTGTAGTGTGTCAACAAGAAAAGTAATCAGAGGGCAAGATACTCTATTTAGGAATCATAAAATTGCTAAATAAATTTAGGAATTTATTTAGGGAATCATATTATTAGAATTTATTTAGGGAATCATAAAACAGGAGATTAAAACCACTACAAATAGCTCACTACTTCCCTCTACTCATACACACAGTACCAGCTAACCCTAACAAAAAGGCTAACTCATGGGATGACAAAAATCGGTGGCTTTGATTATAAAAGTGAGGTGGGACTGTACGTTATAAACAATGGAAAAAGACTGTATGGGAGATAATCTTAAAAAGACTTTTCTTTTGTATTCCATGCAGACTGCACTAGGCTGGACCTGTACAAGAGGCAGGAGCTGTGACCTGTACCCAGCACTGTACGTGAGACTGCATCCCGGGTGTCGTAAGAGGAAACAAGTGTCCTAACTGGGGTGCTTCTTGAAGCACAGCTTGTCCCAAGCACTGGCCAGCAAGGCACAGTACAGGGAATCCCGGGGTCTACAAGAGAGGACCATGAACACTTCACCAGTGAGAGAGCTGAGCATGACTCCCAGCTGCCTGCCATATTCACTAAGAGCATGATACGCACGGTGGCTGTTCTCTTGGTTCTTTAAGGAATGCTATGGAAATATATGCTACTCTATTTCAGCAAGAACTGAGAAGTAAGACTGCAACTCTCTCTCTCCTGCTTTGGTCACGAGAGAGGAGAGCGCTCCTGCTGTCATTAAGTAACTGTAGTGACACCTTTCCTCTTCCACATTTCAGACCAAGACTACATACGATTTTCTTACTGTATCTCTGCACCATTTGATGGCAGCCCTGAAACAGGGATAATCAACAAAGGCACTCAAGAAACCCCCTAGACTGTTCTGTGACCTTAACACAAGACACCAAAGATACTATGGGCTCCTGTCATTAATAAGCCCCTGAAACCTCTGAGTGTTACACCAATTGTTACTTTTCTTTGAAAACTAATACTGATCTTTTCTAAAGGAAACATGATCAAATAAAATCAAATCAAATACTCATCAAATCATCAAATGAAATAAAAAATAAAATACTGGTGCAATGTACTTTATCGGCTTAGAGAAATAAACAGGTATCTAGCAAGTTCTTTTCACAACGTAAGATTTTAATTCCTGTCCCATCTCAAGATACTTTGTTAACTCCAATTCTAGGAAATAAAAATCCCTTCTAAAGAATAAATCCCTTCTCCTTCTAAAGAATATATTCTTTTTGCAAACTAAAATCTGCATGTATTAGTTAGAGTTTACCTTGCAGAAGAGGATTCAAATCCTTTAACATTTTCTAAAAGTAGGTATTTTGGAAGCTTCTGAAGCCTACAAGCAAAAAAAAAAACCAAATCAGAGTAACAAGATGTAAAATACAGTATATTCATCCACAGATTTGTGTAGCTACCAGAAAGATCAAAGTATTTCCACATCATGCTAGCTGTTAAAGTCTAGCATCCTTAAAAAAAAAACAACCTGAATTAAAAATGTGGACTGCTGGTAAAAACCACAAACTCCACCGATATTCGGATGAACACCTGTACCGTCTTGTACTCCATGCAGGTACTTTTAAAAATGTTTATCACTGTTCATTTCCTAAAGCACAAGATTATTATTCAACAGATTAAGTGTATAATAGGAAATACAATTGTTGGGGGAACACCAGTTTCTACTCAGCTATAAAACTCTTGTTTTCAAGTGCTTGTACCTGAAATCAATGTCAAAATGTCACATCAACCTAATTGATAACACATCAGAACCAGCATTCATTTAATTGATTTAAGACATACAACATGTTTAAGCTGCAGATATTCTCAATTTTCTATACTTGAATTTTATTTTGATAGGGGGAAGGGAAAGAGGTGTCTGAGCTTTAGCAAGATCAGTGCAAAGGTCTGGAAATAGGCACATTCTGAAAACAGCATATTAAATCTCTGGAGAAATGAACATGCCCAAACTGTGCCAGGGACTGTTCCAAAAATTTAGAAGCATAGATGATTCAGATTCAAGTCTCTGGGAACATTTTGTGGCACTGATTAATTCTCTAATAAGGCTAATGTAGACACAGAATGCCTGTCACACACTGGGATTTCAGAACAACATACAGAAGCAGGAAATTAATACTCCCAGACAGCAGCTCCATGCTTATTGAAGTTAGTGACTTTGGACTTTCATTGGAACAAATCACAGCAGAATTTGTTTTAGCGCATTTTTAATTACCACCAATTAAAGACATCACATGAATTAAAAGAACCAATGCATCTCACAAGAAACTGGAAAATGTACAAGAAACTATGCCAGATTTGAAAATAGTAAAAATAATAGTGAAAAAATAATACTAAACTGAAAAAAAGCAACACCAGCCAAATTCCTTGCAGAGGAATGCAGAATGTATCTGCTGGTATGTCTACCCACACTCACGATCATTGCCTACTATGAAACTTCTTTTCCAGCACTGAATCCAGAGTACAGCCTGAAATGCAAGCCCTCATAGGGGATCAACAGATCACAAGGCAAGTAATCACTGTACAAAGAGGAAGTGTTAAGTACTTGGAAGGTATTAACATTAAAAATGTTTCTGTAAAAGCAGCACTTTGATGTTTTAGCATTGGATTTCCTCAGGTTATGGCTTGGACACGATAAACAGATAGTATCTGAACCATTTGGGTTGGCCTTTGTTTGTTGGCTGGGTGCTCCAACGGTTTCCCAGGTCCCTCCAGATCTTGAAATTATCCTTTCCATTATCTCTAGTATTTGTCATCCCAGGCTATCTCTGAGCCTCATTTCAGCAACATTTCATTATAAAAGGCTGAACAAAAGGTAAGTACATCCAAGGGATGAGAAATTATTTCACAATTTTCATAAACTGCACGCATGCCATAGCAATTTAGAATGTAAACAGGTAATTCCTAAAATAAGAATTTCCTTTTTTTGGGGCTCAAGTACTCCATACTCAATGTCTCACAAATGTATTGTATTCAAACAACACACAAGCGCTATCTTAGTAAAACACAAATCCACTCGAATTGAGAAACTCTACAGAAGCCAACATGTTGAACCTTCTAATGACTGCTTAGAGTAAGTGCTGCTTCAAGAACCCTCCCCAAGGAGATAACAAACAGAAGCAGGGTCTCCTGGGGTGTTGAGATAAAAGTGAGACAGCCAAGCCCAGGTCCTTTGCATCGTCATGATAAAAATGTATGTCCTGGAGTGTCTAAAGCTTTGGTTTAGAGAAGGAGAAGCTTCTGCTGTTTATGCAGCTAAGCCCACAGCAACTGGGAAACAATATTTCCATATTAATGCACGACAATGTCCTAAAAGCAGCCAGCCTCTTATCCGTGTCTCAGTTTAATGGAAAGGAATCTCCAGGTGATGATTCCTTTAAGGATATGGAAGGTACTATTATTCTGACAAATTATTAACTTACACAATATCTGCCAGGTTTTATTTCTCATTTTAAAAGACCAGTTGGAAACCTGTGTTACATTTCCTGTTCCACAAAAGACATCCTTTGCAACATCTAAACAACCCATGTTCTCTCCTTAATTTTGTGTCTCTGCCAGAAGCAGGGGACTAGTAATAACCATTCCTTTTAGCTATGAATTGTCTAACTTACTTGGCTACAGAATCTCTGTTTTGTTCTGTGTTCTCTGCCACAGATTTCTTACGTATGGCCCTGCCAAGCCACTCAGCCCTTCTGCGTCTGTGTTCTCTTTCTGCTCATGACAAGGGCAAAGACACAGTTCCATTTAATGCTGTTGGCTGCATAAAGTTTCTAGAAGAAGGATGAAGACCCTTTTCTTCCAGTGCTAACAGCAATTTGAAAGAAAGGCTTTTTGGTACTGGTTTCCTTCTGTGCTGAAAGCATTCATGAAAAAAAAAGTAAAAGAAAAAAATACACCAAACATCCCTTTGTCCTTCTCCAATCCTGAGAGCAAGATGAACTAATAGAGGAATATATACAGAACAGCTGTCCTAGTCTACAGGTGAAGCAAGACTGCCATTAATACAAATAATTATGGCTGTTTTATTAGGAACTGGGATCTGATCAGGCAAAAAATGACAGATGAATACAAAGACAAGGACACTTCGCACAATGCAGTGCTATTTGAATTCTTTAGTATTACTACTCAAAACAAGAGATTGTACTACAAACCAAAAATACACAATCGGCCCCAAGACATCTAGAAGCAGCACCAAAAAGAACAGAGACTTTAGGGAAGAATGGAAGGGGTTGGAAGATGTATTGCATTGTACAGTCAATAACATATTTAAACCAACTTTCAAATGGTACCTCTTCAAAAGATGACTATATGTTGAATCTAAGCTTTTGTAACCTGGTATTTTAAAAAAATTTCATGTTTCCATGAGACCAATAGGCAAACTATTATAAAATCTACTCCTGCTTCTACATAAAATCAATGCAAATTTTATGTTGAACTGAAAAGAACTTTCTTTTCATTTATGATATAGGCACAGTTTAAACAGACATGCAATGAAAAGGAAAACAGACAATGAAAGCATATCGAAAACAACTATGAGGTGATTACAGCATTAGTAAAACACAAGCATTTTTAAGTTACATATGATCATGTGAAAACAAACACGGAACACAGCACAATACTAGTAGTACCCCTCTAAAACATTACAGATGACTTATCTCACTGAAACATAGAAGACCTAGATACAACAAAGCCTAGTTACAAAAGAGGCTTTAGAATAGAGGCAGAAGTTCATTTATACCTTGGGAGAATATCAAGGATATAGAGAAAGCTCTTTGTGCGTGGATCAGATACGTCACCTTGCAGGCCAATTCTAAGAAAGAATAAAGAAACACCTGCATATTACTCAGAGCAGATTGACATTTGAGCTACATTTTTCTACGAATGCTGACACTTTGCTTTGAGTTTCAAAAGGAGATTCTGCAAAAGCATCACGTATAGACAGGAGGACCTGCTCACAGAGGCAGTGTCCTGAGAGATGCTCCAAGGAATGAAAGTCTGCCCCTGGAATCCATCAGCTCACAACAAGGTTAAAATTGAAGCATTCGGTAACGAAATCCACTCCCCAGTCTGCAAAGCTTTTAGCATTCTGGTCTTGTCCAGCAAAGCCTTTGAACATACTTGGCTCTAAAAGAACAAAAAAACCCCACTGGGTTTCTGGGAATACCCTGCTATTTTGCACTGAATATATTAAATTATTTCTATGAATTAAAACCTCATTGTTCACCATTTAGCAGAATTGAGCCCCACATGAATAACTCTAGAACCAATTTTGTAACATTAAACTGGACAGATTATGTAGGTTACAAAAATGATAATGATTCCAGGCCAGTGTTTCCCCAGCTTATACTTGTACTAGCTCATATAAAAAGAATAAAAACTTTCTAGGAGAGCATTGCCATGTATCTAAATCAGTCATACACAGATTTTTCTTTTAGTCATATTATAAGGAAAAAAATCTGAAGAAATGATTCCTACACACATCATAGGTTTACACTAACTCATTTTTATAGATCAGCACCATTTTAGAGGGATTTCTTTTCAATCTTAAAACATTCAATGAGATATACTTTCTTACACAATCAGTACTAGCACCATCAACAGACTTTTTTCATGAAGCTACTATTTTGCATGAGTGCAGTTACTAGAATCTTACCTCCACTGGTCACTGCTGTCAAATGGTATGAATTACAAACAAATCTGATAAATAACATCTCAGTAAACTCAGTCCTTAATCAGCAAGATATTTCTCTTTATCATCCACAAAATCATTTCAAAACCATTATCCTTCCAGTCTTGGCTAAAATAGAAATATTCTTTAGAATAAACTATCTGTGTGCATGTGCAATTTTCAAAGTACAAATAAAACCAGATTACACGCTTAAGTCTCATGAAGAGCTGAGAAATTCTAGTCCTCCTTCTGGAGTTGCCCCAGGAAAATATTAGATTGGTATCTAAAAGGAAAGGCAGCACTCCTAAACACTAAATTTCACTAGTAGTGGAACAATACAGTACACGAAATTGGTGCTGTAAGGAGGTTACTTAACTTAAACTGAATTAACATATGCAAGAGATGTGATCAACAATTAAGATGCAAATTGCTGCATTTCCTTCATTTCAGTAAACATCATGGTGAACAGAGCTACAACACATTTGGTGAGGAAGAGAAAGATACACAGATCACCCACACACAGTGTCACTCTTGAAAACACTTCTCCTTTGACCGTACATAGTGCAATAACTGCACTTTTTTCCCAAGTGTGCTGTATCTACCTTGTAAATGGCTGACAGGGAGGACTCATCAAAATCATATCAAAAGATAATCTGTCAAACTCTTTCAGTGTTATACCCTGAAAACAGAAAAAAATAGAAGAATGTTGAGTGTTGTGAACTGTATAAAACTCTCAAGTCATCTTTCAGATCAAACTACCTGTCTTATTTCCACTGTATGCTTCATATAGCAAAAAACTACCTCATATCCCATTTGACCTAGTAATTTCAAAATCTTTTCTACCTTGGCAAACCATAAAACATAAATATGCATTCACTGCTTTGAATATAAAACAAAACACTAATAAGGTTAGCATTTATACATAATCTTGAGGTTTTTATCTGCTCATTCTTTGAGGTGTGTAGTCGTTCTTTCAGTAGATACTGACCTGTTATTTCTCCCGAAAATAAAGTATCATTATTCAGATATGAAGCCTTTGTACATCAAAACCAGTGTTCACATACTCAAAATATGTGAAAAAATATCTGAGAAGAAAAGTAGTTTAAGCGTAAACATGATAATTTTTACAGATCCAAACTATGGGTTTTCACTCTTAGGAGCTCACTGGCAATGCATCCTGTAAAGTTTTTTTTATTCTAGTTTTTGCCCAGTAAAAATTACTCAAAGACACTGTATGGCTGAAATTCTCCTCTGCAAAGACATTTCTGCTCAGAAAAGAAAGAATTAGGTCTGTGGTAGGAATTAATTACACAGGCACAAATTCCTCTAAACTAAGTTTTCACCAACACTAGAAGGTCAACATACCAAGGGACCAGGAGGAAAGAAGGACAATGATCAAGTAACTATGACTTGGACAAAGAAATCACTCCTTCCTTATTTTGGAGGATATCTATATAGCAAATGTAACATAACTACCCTCAGAAAACTAGACAAAAGCTGCTATTTTTCCATTCAATTTGAAGAAGATGTTACTGACTCTAATAATCTGCTCTTGTCTACTGTAAGATGACACAGGCAAGGATTCTTCTTTTTTTTCCATTATAAAACTATAAACTACCATTTAGCTGGTTACTATTGAGTGCTGAATAAGCATTTAACCTTTAGCCACCTATTTAACTCTTACTTAAGCTGGAGTCTTAAAACAGACACAGTATCTTTTACTGTCATGTTGTAAAACCATAAAAGAAGATTAAGAAGTATACAGTAATTTCTAACTCAAGCCAGGCAAAACTCCATGCCTAGCTTGCCTCTCATTTATTAAAACAGAATCCAATTTTACTTAGTTATTTTTCAAATAATTTGGAAAGTGACAGAATTCCTAAAACATTTTATCTATTGAACCCATTAAAAAAAAGTAAGACTGTTCCATCCAATATATTTTGTTGTGTTTTTCTGTGCTCAACTATAACTACAAAACAAAAGCCCCAAGTAATTTCATTAAATTCTTTAGAAGTACAAGAAAATATTTTTTTAAATCTAAAAATATGATTTTTGACATTCCTTTACTGATAGTAAGCATTCCTCTTGACATTTATGTAACCTTTCTTGATGCAGCAGGCAAGACTTCAAGGAAAAGCCTGCAGTATGAATATCCCTCTTACTTCAACAAGCAACAACAGCACAAGAAATCAAAGTTATTGTAGAACTGCTTCATTCATAATGAAATAAATCTTTTTTTTCCCTGGTTACTAATAAGGAGACACTGACAACAACTTACATCTACAAATGCCAGACTACAGTAAAAAATACATTAATTACTCACCTCAATAGTCTTTGCCCATAACGGCGTGTTGGGAAAGTTGTGCTTATAAACATCATTGGCAAGAGTGTTCACATCAACAGCAGCAACAACTTCTGCATATGTGCAGCTTTCTAAAAGTAAAAAAATAATTTGAAAACTCTAGCTGCTCTTCACTACTCTTGGAAAAATGTATTTGCTCAGTTGTGTTACAGCTACACTCAAAAACAAAAGGTAAATTATACAATCAAACTCTGCTGTGTTTGCCCTACTCATATGGGCAACACTTCCTTTCCTTATATATCCAGAAATGGAAGCTAGCTGTGCACTTAATTAGTAGATAAATAAATTCCAAACAGGGTGCACCTTTACAATGTTTCTACCTGCACTCTGCAGGTCTCTGTGGCCAGCAAGTTCCCTGGCTGCAGGAACCCCAAGTCAACCTGCCAAGCCCCACTACCACTGCCTTATCCACTGACAACTTACAAGAACTAAGTGTGTTATTTTAGAGGAGCACTACTACTCACTATGAAAAAATGGCACCAATATATTTGACGTATGTCTAATCTTCCAATAAAACTTTTAAGTTGCCTGAAAAACACTTGTGCTTACATTTCGGTAAATCCTTAGGCCTCAAACTGAACTGCTGCTTCCTCTGAGTTAAAGGTCTCCAAAATACCAAACTTGGCAGCTTCTCCTCTCTTGGATAGAGGTATTATTGAAGAGAGGACAGTGTAACAAATATACTCACAGCTAAAACCCTGAAATAAAAATACACTAAAAAGAATGTAAATAAACGACTGTTAATTTATAGAGTAAGAGAATAATAGGTTCTACAGAAGCCAAAGAGATAAAAAGAGCAGTGTTTACTCCATTGCTCATCATGTCACACTATTTGTTATTACTAAACACAATACCTTCACTGAGGCTTTTTATCCGAGAAGATGGGCTGTGGTTACTGTTACAGCCGCAGGCAGAGAAGTGACCCCACCTCCTGATACCCAAGATCAGTTTCAACCACCAGGATATTTACATTATGGTCAGCACTACAAAGCCTCAGATGAAACACAGGCAATTTTAAAAAACTTTTGTAAACCAAAAGAAACAAGGCAAATAGCCACATGCCTTTGAATAATCTCACATTATGCTCAAGTAACACATTAACAAATGACCTTACAAGACAGCTTATGAATTACTGCTAGTCAGCTAATTATTTACAGTTTGAGAAGATGAAAGCCCAACTGGAATGACCCCAGTGGATTTAATTTTGAATGATGCAGTTACCATCCATCTACTATCTTTCAGGTTTTCAAGGCTGTCTTAGTCAAAACTAAGACAAAAGAGAAATCTGAGTATTGAAAAGACTGTAGCAGACATTTTAACAAGGACAAAGCTGGTTCTTCCGGGTTTACTTGGTGCAATCGAGGGCAAAAAGATAAGGATTTTCACAAGATAAATATTTACAGACCATTAAGGGTCAACAAACAAATCATTATTCGCTATTACTGTCTTGACCTTTTGACCATAAGTTGTAACTGAGAACTAAATACAGGTGTATCCACAAGGACAATAGAATGACTACACCTGAGATTACAGAACAGGTATGTTAACACTGACACCTAGCGTGAAAAGCGGCTGGATGAATGTCTCAATTTACAAACATATTCAAGAACCAACACTTTCATCTTCCTAAAACAAAGCTGCAGCATCTAAGTAACAGGAACAAACTTCAAATACTGTTAAAGAGACTGCTTTTCTCACTTACTCCTTCAGTTCTTAAAACACATCATCCTGACAAGCTAACCCTTACTGTGTTTTCCAGGTACTCCAGAAGAAAAATAAAATTAAAATTAAATAAAGTTTTAAAAATCAAGACCCTCAAATTATTACCTAAATTAACACAGAGTTTAAAATAGGCATTTGGGAAGGCAAGCTGTGTGCTTTCTCTCACAACTCATGATTCAGATACTCATCTGTTTTACTGCCATCCATCCAATATCTCCCTGCATCCATACAAGAAGAAAGAGCTACTGGGGATTTTGCAGGCCCAAAAGCCTGCAAGTACTGGAAGACAGCACATAGCTAATAGTAACCTATTGAATCTCCTTGCAATACAACGTTCAGTCTAAACCAGAGATGTAAACCAGCATGGAAAAAGGACAGGAACTTTTCCTGAAGTATTCCACCTGAGATCCTCTCTTCCCATTTCAAAGACCTGATAAATTTTTCAAAGCTTCTTCTCCTTTTCATGTAAAAGTTGAAGCTCACTCGGGAATTCCTGGTACAGAACAGACTTCCTCTAAAAGCTGATTAAGCATATTTGTGTGGAAATGCCCTGGAAATGCATGAAGGAGCTGGAGCAGACAAGCAGCTCTCACACATCCAACCTAACAAAGAAAAGCTTGTGTAAATTTCAAACAATGTGAAAATGTAACATCTTTAAAGAACTTCTCCCGAAATTTAAATAACTTTATGTCAAACTGTGATATTCTGCTTTGCTACAGCAATTATGTTTACTACTTGAAAATTACTATAAGGAATGCATCATAGAATAAGCCTGAAAGCAGAATCTAAGGAAAACAAAATCAAGACTGTGTTTAACTATCCCTACTGACAAAAGGCACAAAACCAACTCAGGAACAGCTGACTGGAGGGATGTTAAATCAACTCCCCAAAATACATAGCAGAACTTCAATACAGTAACAGACACAGCTCTGGAGACTTTTTTTATCGCCCCCAAACAAGTACATCCAATTTTCAAAACACAGCTATTTAAGAGAATTACAGCAATGCAGAAAACAGTATCATTTTATTCAGACTAAAGAAAAAATAATACACATTTCCTAAGTGAAACTAAGAGGCTGCTGGAATACTTGATTTGCAAGATTCCTCAACACCAGTTTTTGAACAGAGACTTTACATTTCTGAGCAAGACGACATAGTTTAAACGGAAGCCACAGACATGATGGGGAAGTTACTCAGGGAGGTGTTATGACTTATTTTTAGGCAGACTAGATTGTAATATTCTGTCTTGGCTGAAAGCAGGTTAAATCAAATTTGTATCATTCTATAAGTAATGTACTGATTTAGCACTTAAAACCTCTTGGACCCAGACAGCTCAGACCCAGAAATTCTTTAACTGTTACTTAAACTGCCTAAAGAGGCAGCAAACACACTTTGAGTCCCAGTTCTCTACTGTATTGAATACACAATGCTTACAAGCCCTTTCAGATATTGTCATTCATGAGGGAAAGGACACTGCTGCAATGACTAGAAGGTGATGCATTTGAAACAAAGGAAGATAGGATGTGTGCATTAGCTTCTGATTTGAAAAAGTAAACCCAAAGAGTGTCACCTTCAAATGCCAAAAATAAAATTTCTGACATTAAAATAGCTGTCTTTTTCCTCTTCAGAATTGATTCCTTTGTCATGTGTTTCTGCAGACCTTAAAATTAACATAGATCTGTTTATATTCACTACTGTACTTTTGCAATGGAGTCATCAATGTCAACAGAACACATGAAATACACTGTGTTATAGCAAGGGCAGTTTGGTGGATTTCAGCATACTGGAAAATAGGAGCCAGAAAAATCTATTCTAACAGGTATATGGAAACAGAAGGAAAAGGGATGATTAGTCACAAGTTTTGTAAGTCCTGTTTCCTTTTAAAACAGAGAAAAAAGATTTAATTTCTCAGTTGTCAGCTCTTGGCTGAAATGATTAGGCTGAACTGTCCATGGCTACAGTCAACACGACTATCAGTAAACTTGATACTTGCTTCCTGCAGGATACTTAGCAACCTCTTTCACTGCTCTGTTTGTGCAGGATTTGATCATGCTAAGCCACATATACTTCATAAACTTACATTATAGCATAGCTGGCACCATCCCGTGCTACAAAAGGCTGTATTTTGGAGAAGCATCAAATTGAGTTTAGGTGTAAAAACTTGCTCAAACCAGCAATGTTTTTGTTTTGCATCGTGCTGAATCCTAAAGCTCCTTGTCAGTTTTGTCTCCTTTGTCTCTCCTGGTGGGATAGCTGTGCTCAGTGTAAATACACACAGCAATTTATTATGCTGTGCAATTCACAGAGACAATCAAATAAAATGAATAAACACGCATGACAGAGCACAAGAGACAGAAATTTTTACTTTGTAAAACTGGAACATAACAATTGCAGAGGAAAAAGATCACGAACTTTATCACCGCAAAATTATGGTATTTTTCAAAGAATGCCCTTTAATGTTTTATGCAAGAAGACTTTTTTCAGGGACCCATCTTTCATGGGAAAACTGCCTAAATTAATAAGCCAGTTCAGGTTTGTTTTGGTTGGGAAGGAGGAAGAGCGGGCTGTTTGTTTGATGGAAAGTTGCTAAGGAAATTAATTTGTAGCCATAGATTTTCTAAAAATAATACACTATTTTTCACTGCAGAAACTCTGCACTTTATAAAGAACGGATTCACTCACACACATATAAAAAAATTATCATAGATTTAGACATATATGACTTAAACATCAATCTTTATAAATCCCAAAAGGTTTGGGGTACAGGGTGGGAAGAAGAAAGAAATGCACTTCCATCCCTTAGCTGCCTCAATCTCTCAAGAGTGTGAATATGAACAGACTCACTGATTTTTGACTTTAACTAAGCTAAACTTTCTAAATTGTACCTTTTTGCAAGTTTTGGTGTTAAAATATTGTTATAAAGTATTCAAAGCCTAAAACCAGAAATTCTGCATATGCTGAATTATCAGGATATGCTAAAGGACCAACACAGAGCTAGACAATCCCCAAGACTTTTCTTTTTCAGCTTTAGACTGAAACCTAAATTCAGGAACAACATTCTCTTCACTGTCAAAAAGAACATGATTCAACTATGAAACCATGTACTCATAACTTCTACGTACTCTTTACAGAGAAACACCTACAAGAGACTATAAACTTTCATCAATATGTGAAAATTCAATTATTTCTTACTGTAAGCAAGGACAATCTCAAAACCAATTGCACAATATTTGGTGCCAAATGCATTCTACATTAATGACAGCTGCCAAAACAACAAACATCCTCATCCTGCAAGCTAGCCTAAAACTAAGTTTTTGAAAGAACACAGCCAAAAAGGCATCAAGGTAGAAAAGTCAGCATCAGATCTCCTGAAAAACACCTATTTGCCAATTGACACACTGGCAATTTCACAGAAAAGTAGAAAGTTGGACCAGCTGAACTAACCATAACTGACCCCATAACATGGCCAGAACTAGCTTGCCAGAGCTGCAGAATCCCTTTTGTAGAACAAGGCCTTCCTGGGATGCTGCCACTGAAATACTCCATGCTCCCTCTGTTTTCAACATATTCCTATTATTTTTCTTGGCTTAAAGATTCACTAGAAACCATACCAAGATAATACATTACTATACATAATCTTCATCTATCGTGCATGTGGCTTATGAAAGCACTGGCACAATGGAGGCCTTTCTTTCAAACTTCATATTTATATGGAAAAAACACCACAACCCTTCTAACATTTCCATATATGATTTAAAAGCAAGATGCAGAACAATCTGCCACTTGCTAAATGGAGGATAGGATCAGAGACCTTTTCAAATAGCATGGTTTCATGTACACATATAGGCCAAAAACATATAAGAAACCCATTATTAAAGTACTTACAGAGGAACATTCACTTCTTTTCTGTTTTATTTGCACATAAAAGCAAACAATTCAATGCCCCTTGACTTTACTTTGTTCCTTCATAAACTGTGTAGGAAAACTGAATCCAGATGTCTAAAGGACTTTAAAACCCAGTAAAAATTACCAAATGCCCAAGTATATCTCTGCTCCCAAATGAAATCCAATTCATCAAAAACAATTTTATATAATAACCTGTCATTTAATACTTAATTCAGTGCAAATTTTGTAGGACCCTTTTTATTCAAATTGCCTGACCAATACTTTTAACAACACTCTAACCAAGATTGTCATCTAGAAGTGTATGGTTTGGACCCTTCCTGAGACAAAACAATGCTTATGGGCTGAGTTCTCATATGCTTCCCAGAAAAATAAGCACCCAAATTGAAAAATGTTATACCAACTGTAATGCAAATAGCTTTTTGTCTATTCACTTCACAAATTTCAATTGGTACTTGACCATTTTGCACTAGTTAGGGTCATTTACACAGAAAATAATGTAAATGTCCTTACTTGCAGTCCTTTCATCTGCTTTGGCTGATACCACTACAGAAAAATCTCAGTCTCACTGTTCATACTTATTGCAATTTCTTCAGTCAAATGTAAATCCAGAAGAACAGATATTACAACAAAGACTGACACTGAAGCAGCTCTGTTCAGCAAATCCAGAAACAGCAAACATGGAAGTAAATTTACCTTTTCAGGAAATAATACAAGGTGTTCAGTTAAATCCTTCAGTCTCCAAACTACACCATATAGGTGACATGATTTCAAGACTTCATGTGTGCAGTAACCATCCACTGGGGCATCACTACTTCTGTGTATCTTCTGGATAAAAGAGTAATCTGATAAGCTAATGGCACATTCCCACCCTCGTAAGTATTTACTGAGTTGCAAGTGATGTTTTCAAAGGTGGAAATTCACAGGATACCACATCTAGCATTATAATTTATTAAAAATTGCAGAACACTACTGAACTGCCCCGAGACATCTATTATTATGGCAAGAACACAGCTAGATAATTCAGTAAAGAGTGAAGGAACCACAGTGTAGGCTAACTTCCAGGAACCAGTCCACTTTCTATGGAAATATGGAAATTGTCTACAATACAACAAACATGGATGGCTAGCCATCACTTTGGAAATCTGACTACTAGAAAAGCAGCACGTTACCATTAGCATGCACACCATATACAAGGTATAACACACTCTTTTCATTCTACAAAAACTCCAAAATCTGCAGTTCCAGACAAAGCTATACTTTCCTCTTAGTATTCTAAGAATGTCTCTGCAAATAAGGAAAATACATCCTCAAAATAGGTGGCTAGGAACAATGTAGGAATCTAATTTGTTGCGTATTTTTATATATAATAAATATATTAAAATACATTTTATATATTTATATTTATAAATAAAGCATGTATACACATTCAAGCAAAAATAGGTAGTAGAAAAAATGCCACTCTGAGAACTGTGAGTATGTTTCAAGTAAATAAATGATGCTAAATGGACTTCACTCCCGAAGCATACTCTTAATATTCCATAGCTCCCTGGAAAAATAGCAAGATAAGGCAGGTTTCCACTTAACGTTTCAATGACAATGCTCTCTGCTAATGCTCCTGAAGACTGAAGGATTTGAAATATTGTAGTTACAGTTAAAATTATTATGGTGATTCTCATAAATTATACTAATGTGTGTTGAAACCTGGACTTCAAAGTAATACGGTCCAGGGTACTTTACAAAGGAAATCAATAGCCCTACCTCAATTTTTAATTTGGGGAAGCCAATTCACAGAGAGTCTACAGGACCTACTGAAGGTCACCCAGGCCATACTTCAACAATTCAGCAAATCAAGCTCCAGGGTTCCTCGTACCAGATCAAAAACTCACCTGGGCACATGGGCTGGTGTGAACTCTCTATACCAGTTCAAATTCCATATTAAATTTTCATGTTTATGTTATACCAGCCTCAGATGGTCAGGCTCATATTGGAACGTGGCTCAGCTATTCACCTAACCATGACCCATGAAACCAAGTGCATGTGCATGACAGTGGGAAACCCTGGCTAACGTGGTTATCATCCTGGGCATCCTGGGCACCCCACTGATCCCAATCCCATCTGCAGCAGGGGTGCGTCTGTATTAGTCAAAGCACATAATAACAAACACAAAATCGCGGCCTTTCCAAAAGCAGCTGCCTGGTCCAAAGAAGGAGCAGGGATCCCTAATTTCCGTCGCAACGTGCTCCTGGATACCTGGTGCCGACACGCCGGGCTGGAGAAGGGGCTCTGGGAGAAGAGGGGCCACCTCTGTGCTCCCCATCGAGAACAGGGCATCCTGCATAGTCCCCCCTCCCTCAAGGCCCGGGGTCCCCTCGAGCAGATGGAGCCCCGAGGGCGGGGTGTCCCGGGCGGGGCAGGCAGCCCCGGGCCCCGCGGGACGCGCCGGTACCNGGGAGGCCATCCCGGCTCAGCCGACCTTGCCACCCCCTGAGGTGCCCGTGGGGCCGCTGCTGCCCGCGGCTCCGCCACCTGCGGCCTCCGGGCAGTGAGGGGTCGGGAGAGCGACCCGCTGCCCGCCGTGACTGCCTCGGGGTCAGGCGAAACTAATGCGGGTGGCGCGGGACAGAAGGGGATGCAGGGTGGCGGAGGGGCTTGTCCTCATGAGGGGCTGTGTGCTGTCCTGCCCGGTGGGCAGCTGGATGGAGCCAGCGGCCTCGGCGGTGCCACGGGCCCGGGCGTTCCGTGATTTCGGCCTAGGGTGATGTTTTCGAGAAGTCCTTTCAAAGCCCGCACAGGAAAGAAGGAAATAACTGATGAAACTGCCCTAATTTGCCCCAACGCTTCTTGCTAAATTGAAAAGGAAGAGGCTACTCAATGACACTGTTGCCCCTGAAAAGTAATCCGTTTTTTAAACAAATATTTTTCATATACATACACATGTATGTGTGTGTGTATCTCAACCAGAGTAAATATGTTGCAGACTGTTACATGGGTTACCCATCACAATCAAGCAGACACTAACCTGTGTCTCACTTTGCATATTCAGATTGTAAAGTGAAGATAAAACATTAAAAAAAAAAAAATCAACCAAACCAAATCTGAACATGTTTCTCCACTACTTTCTTGATTTAATTATATTGTTGTAGAACCTTTAAGAAACCTGTCAAAAATAAGGTGGGTTTAAGGAATATTTTTTTTTCCCCTTAGAAGCTGCCTCATACAGCATGTCATAGTAGCTCCCAGCTCTTGACTTGCAGTGGGGGAAGAATTTTTAGCTGAAACTGGAGGGCAAAAAAGAGGTAAATCTGCTGCCTTTCAACACACTCCTCCAGAATATAGGATGCATCAGCTGTGGAAAACAGTGGAATTAGAAACAAATTTTTGAAGCAAAAATATCAGTCCTTGCCAGTTTTTTCAAAACAGCCCTGTCATTTATTTGTGTATCTTCATTATCAGAGTCCAGGGCCGCTGCTTTATTTGCCAGCCGTGGAAGTAAGCAGGTGACTAAAACAAGTCCAAGTGTACTTCTAGGATTTGTGAAAGGAAGTGCAGCAGCTGAGGTACCAGAGGAGAGCAGCAGGCATTGCAACCAGCTTGTTTCCCGCATGCAAAACTGAGAAAAGGGAATCACATGGCACAACAAATACACTCACTGGAGAAAACAGTCATGGGAGAAAGATGCTGAAGACTTTGAAGAAAAGGGGTCAAGATGATGAAGATGGCTACAAAGAGCAAGGTTGTTACCAGCAAAGAAGATACACTTCAGTAGAACCTCTTTGAAATATAGATGCAAGGTGAAAATAAAGAAAAAGACAACCTTTAGACTATTGAAACTAGTGAAGCTGATGAATGACTTTGAGTTTCTTGTCTTAGTGTTCCCGTAACCTACAGATCACAGCAATGCCAGATACTGTGATGAGTGGGAGCTGTAGTCAGCCAGAAACAGGTCATTTATTTGGACCTGCCCAGTACCTGGAGCGATTAATATCAGACAGGGAGACAGAGCTGAGGCCTGTTTTTCCTTCTCCTTTCCCTGACTCCAAGGTATTCTTGCCATTCACACACAGAAAAAGTGGAGTCTGATGGAAAAAGCAGCAGAGATGTCTCTGCTATGCTGGTGGCAGTAGAACATTCCCTGCTCAGGGGAAATACTCCACCTACTTCCTCCACCAGTGTAGTAAACTGGAGAATATGATCAACATGCCTCACTCGGGCAACAAAAAAATTCATAAACTAGGTTGGGATTTTACTGGCTTCCTCTTGCAAAGAATGGGAAACACCAAAATTTCCCTAGTGCTCATTTTTAAAAAACTGGCAGCAGTCACTTTTATAATTCTGTATTACTATCTGCCCATACCTGTTTCTCATTATTAATTGATGGCTGCAAAAAGAACCAAAATGAAAACAGGGAATCTGGAAGCAGTTACTTTTAGTGCTCTTCACTTTAAAAATGTACAGTCAACATAATAATAACCATACTTTTTGGATCCCAACTTACATAATAGTATTTAAGGTATGCTGCTTATTTCAGACAGGGGCAATGGCCAAGAAGTGCTGAGATCCATGGCTGCTCATATCTTTCTTCTCACAGGAAAACCTGGAATGATGGCAGAGAGAGGGTGAGCCCTGTGAAAGCAATTGTTCACACTTCACTCTGAAAATCTTGCTAACATGTGCTGCCACTGTCATGGGGCAGGCTAAATGTTGCTCACACTTTGTCTTGTGACTCCAAAGCAGCCACATGTCTGCAAAATTTCCCAATTGGATCTCTCTGACTTATTGACATTTGGGTATTGTGACAGCTCCTTTTTACTCTTCTTCATGCATATAGGATGGATAGGATTCCTGTAAAACTCAATGAACATTTCATTTTATTAACAGAGAAGATTAACAACAGTTAAAGTCCAAAGGCCAACTCTGGACTCTACGTTTTTTAGGACACAAATATGGGCTGTTTCATGTATGAATTATGGCTCCACAATATAGTTGGCTTTAAATAACACATGAAAGACTTTTCTAAAATGATGTTAATTTATTTTAAATGGGTACATCTACAGGACTATGATAATGCATTGATAAAGCAGCGACTTGCTTGACTCGAATATATTTATAGTAAAATATATTTTAAGCAAACTGATCATTTAATAATATTTTTAAAGTTGTTGACATAAGCATGTGATATCAGCATTTTCATGAAGACAGCTTTGAAAACTCCTGCCTCCTACCAACTAGCAGCATTTCCTCAATGCAGCAGTTTCTGCAGTTTGCCCACATCTCTGATGAGTGGAGCGATACAGGTAATCATGCTAGATCTGACATTGTTGCCCTGGTAGTCAACAAACACATCCAGCGAAACAGCTACATATGGTAAGAGGAACATGCAAACGAAACCACTGCGATATTTTCGCTTCTTAAAATGCTTTAGAATTGTTAAAAATGTTACAATTAGCAATGCTGCCAAAGAACATCGAAGAAACACGCAAAACCCCCTGACTTAAGATTCTGCGTTGTACTTGGCGACTGAAAAGCAAAATTACAAAATATGACTGGACCATGTAATCTTGTCCTCAAAGTGAGAAGAAAAGATTTTCACCGCTCTGTTTCTATAATTCACACCAGCAACAAATGCACACAAAACTCTATAGGCAGTCCCATGCAAGTCTCCTCCCTGCCGTCCCCTTTGCAGCAGAGTAGAGCCAGCAGGGCCTCTGCTTGCCCCCAGCTGTGACAGGAGGCTGCCAGTCTGCAGTGCCTGTTACTGGGCTTAGTTGAGGCCGTGAATATAACCCCTCAATGTAAAGGCTGGGTGATGAAAGGTAGTACACCTGTAGCTGAGAAGTGTTTGTGAGCATTCCCTCTTTATTCATAAAATGGAGAGAGAGCAGAGAAACTCTCCCTCTCCTCATACACCAGGATGTTTGAAAGTGCCTTCACAGTGATCAGCCAAAACTTCAGTACAAGCAATATCAATGTTGATGGCTGAAAAACAAAAAAATGCTGCTTCTGCCCAAAAGTCCAATATAACCTACTATATACCCAAGTAAGGATCAGGAAGAGTATACAAACACCTCAACTGTCTGGAAGGGAAGCTCATGTTCTGGGTCAGAAATCACTGTGGCCAGTAAAGAATGTGAGGCGTGTCACAGCCTTGCAATGCAACCAATGAATTGAAAAAAATCACTGAGCACGTATAGCATCAATTATTATTTCCATAACCATTGGCCCAGTAGGCTACTAATAAAACTGAAAACCTTATGCAGTTTATCAAAGTTGATCTTTATCGGATGTCATATTTCAGGAGGACATTTATCAGACTTGGTTTCTGCTGAAATGGTGCTCAGTAAAAGTAGCTGTCGACCACAAGAGATGGTTCTTCCAGGAAGCCTGCTGGGCTGTGCCTGTATGGCTAAGGAAGCCTATGATTTTCATTTATAATGCCACACATCTGCAAGACTAGAAATAAAAACCACATCAAACCAGGTTTGTCAGCCTCTCTCAATGCATTTCTAAGAACTCTATACCAGGGAAATTTATGTAGCTGAAATTATTTGGAAGAGTGATCAGACACAAAAATTTTTAACCTTTTGCTTTTCAAATATGTTCAAGGTTTTATTTTCAGGTTTTGGTGCTAGGCATATACTCTGTAGGGAATAAGGAATAAAAAGGCATTGCTTCTCTAATTAAATCTTTACTTTTCTGGTTTAAATACATTTAAATCTAAATACATCTGGCCTGTTTGTTATATTTGGCCTGCAGTGGTTACCCAGGCTGGATGAGAGGCATATGTTTACATGATGCTATTGACTTTCTTGTACTTACACATTCCAGTGCTTGACAAAAAAAATATATAAAAAACCTATATATTCACTGGACAGAACAAAACAGACTGGGAGCTGTTTAAGGCCCCTGCAGTCAGGCAAAAGATTGCTGGTGCAACGAATGTGTTTTGAGTCAGACCTCTGAAGGGTGACAGCAGGCACAGAGCCAGGCATTTGTTATAGGGGGATCAGTTAAGGATGAGGTAATGGCGTGGGAGATCCCAGCTCTCTTGCAAGGGCAGGAGGAAATGCCTGCTGCTCTCTCAAAGGGAGGGGAGGGGAGATGAGGGAAAGAAAGGAAGTGCAGACGTTGAGCCTGGATATGCCTCTTAACTTTCTGCTTAAGGCAGGAATTTTCACCTCCGGTATCCCCATGTGATTTGCACAACTTACACTGTGCAAACTGAAAAAGACTTGTAGCTATATGCCAGTGCTGGTCACACCTTCTGATCACAAGGCCATCTAGTATCACCTACAGCTTTTGTACACATCAGTCTTGTCTTTTAATGAGTTCAGCCCCTGCCCAAACTGGTTTTTTTTTTCATTCAGTCCCATGTGGTGAGTTTAATCTCTGACTATGACTAGTGTTAGCACAGAAAATGAGATCTGCCAGGGTGGTTGGATTTCACTAGAAGGGTATTTCCTCCAGAGAGAAAGAAAACCTTTAGCGCAGCCATAGCACAGCTGTAACTGTGGCCCTGCTGAGCTACGTTCAGATTAGATAAACCAAAACTGTACACAGTGAGTGCTGTAAAATCTACCGAAGAAACTGAGCACTTGGTGCCTAGGCAGCACAGAGATGTCTTCCACCCTGGCTCTATTGCTAGCATTTGCAAATGAGTTACTTTAAAGCCAATATAAAACTATTGGATAGCACTTATGGACTGCAATCACAAAAGTTATTGTACTTAAAATATTCTCTTCCTGGCTTTGGACATGTCTACAAATGTCTATCAAACACACCAATATAATATCCACCCAAAAGTTTCTTGGAAAGTAGTCTCTAATAACGCACAGATTTGAAGAAGTTGTGAAATTTTGTAAGGATAAACTGAAATAAAGGATAAATTGAAAATGTATTCTGAAAAAAAATCTAGGAAAAATATAACTGTCATTTTTGCCTCCTTTTGGGGTCCCTTCCCCTTTCCCCTTTGCCTCAACTAAGAACAAAAGCTTTAGGTTTTTCTGAAGTTGAAACAAACATTTTTTACAAAAAGGACTGTGAAATTTAAATGTTATTTTTGCCAAGACAGCTTGGAGAGAGAAGCCCCAAAAAGCCTACCCTAAAAGGGTCAAGAAAGCCTAAAATACTTATTTCTGAAGAAGAGAAATCTTCTTGCACAAGGCATATGCCAGTATGGAGTGGCAGTGTCAAAATTCAGCTGTAGGGAGCTGGGCTGACTTAAAACTCCAGCAAATATGTTTCACATAATTAATCAGAAAAATACAATGGGAGATTGTTGGAATTGTCCACTGGGAACCCTGTGTGTCAGAAGAAGTCCCTGAGGATGATTTCATCACAGTTTTGGTGCCAAGTCAGATGTAGCACTCATCTCCTACAGTATAGGACACTATTGTTCAAAAACTAACCATATTAAACTCAAGTAATTAATTAACCTAAAGAGCAAATAATTCCCATTGTCATTGGCAGTCCAGGCATCACGTATATTGTAGTACAATAGTATTGTGTCCTTCATCTGCAGGGTATGTCTCAAGATTCCTCTTGATACGACAGAAATTGATTATTTCTGGAATACAACTGCAGGACAGTGGCATTACCATATTCAGGGAAAACCATGCCTCTCCTTTTTAAATATCCTGACATCTGACCTGTATGTTGTTTCATCCTGATGTGCTAGACTTACATGGTATGCTTGGTGAATTCTGTCATGGAGTTTATAAAAATGCCTGATCCATGTCAAATAAACAGCCACAAACATTGGCAAAAGTCTGAGTTAGCAAAACTGAAACATCTATAAAGCCCCTGAATAGTTGTTAGGTCCTTCCTCCTGTCATCCTACACAAACTCTCTCCCGCCCAATGACCATATACAAGACCAAATTCTTAAGGAAAATTTCAGGTAGACAGTGAATTGTCTTTGTATTGGGAAATAGGGCACCATTCCACTTGAAAAAGTATGGACACCTCCACTCTTCCAGACATTTGCTCTCTTCCTTCTCCAGCCATATGCATTGCCTCTTCTCTATTTAACTAATTTTCCACTCAGTTCCTTGTAGCCCACAATATTTTATGCATTTTAAATCTGGATCATCTTCCCTCCTTAATCCCAGCTGGACAGAGTATGTTTATGCTTGAAAATTAGGCATAGAGCTGGCATGTAAAAGCAGAATGTTCTTTTAGAAACTCAAGTCTTGTCAGCTTTGGGGTGTGTGCACCATCACCTCTTCCCTTTGAAAGGAGCCAACTAATCCCAGAATGGCTAACACAATGTAGACTCAGTTTATGAGTCTCATTGGAACCAAGGATTTGGCACAAGAACTTGGACTGAGGAATCCACTAAAATCTTGGCCTTCAAGGAGCCAGTACTGTTCTTCTTGTCCTGGGCATCTCAGAGGAAGAATGGAACAATTGCTGCACGCAATTAATGATTCCATTGCTGTGTCCTGCCTCTTCCTCAGAAAGATCATAATTTCCTGGTATATCATGGCAAGAAAACATTATGCTATTTATACTTTGTGTAAGTGATGGAACTGGGGGAAAGAAAAATGAAATCACTTCGTGGATTTAATTGTTTTTTGGCTAGAGGAGCTCTTTAAGCAGTTTGCTTTGAAAAAGCTTGGCCAAAAAGAAGTAGTAAATGTTTAACTGACAGGGTTCATTAATGGCATTGTAGAATCACTTCTTTTAGATTTTCCCAAAGGGAGAATGGATGGATGGATGGATGGATGGATGGATGGATGGATGGATGGATGGATGGATGGCTCATCCTTGAAAAAGTCTGCAACCTCAAAATTTAAAACAGCAAACTCAGACAGATAGGGCTTCCCATGGTAATGTGACAAGTGACTGTTCATCCACAATGTTTGCTGCAGGAATTGCAAACCAGTGCTGAGCAAGGTCAAGATGGCCATGTCAGCAATGTGGCAAAGGACAGAAAGAAGCTACGCACACTATGGATTTTGTATAGATTCTCCTGAAAACTTGAGCTGCTTAACTCAAATATTTTATCTGATATTTAAGTTACATGGTCTTTATAAAGTGCCTATCATGATCCTTGAACAATTTCTTGGTCTTTGATAGAATACAGATTTCATGAAAAAAGGGTAGTGGAGAGAGAAAATGTCAAACTCTCTATTTTTGGGCACCCAAAATCAACACTGAGAAACTTTGTGTATTTTTAAAATTGGTTCTGCTTAAAGAGTTTCAGGTCAAGCATTGAGCCTTAAACCATGCCAAACCTCATGTCAGTTTGGAAAACCTTGTTCTTTATGTCCCAGTCATTGCTAACTGTATTGCTGCCATTCAGCAGTCAGTGCTATTGCTATTAAATGAAGTGAGACAGGTTGTCATTCTTAATTTGGTTTTTTTTTATTTGTTTAAGGGATGGACTAAATAAATTGCTATACTTGTGATAGAGCTTAAAAACTTCTCTTTCTCTTCTCGTGTTGCTAGAGGTGGGCATAGTGATTGAGACAACCTCAGGGCACAGGGCTGTAGAGGCTTTGAAAATGAGCACCCGATTTGGTGCAGAAATGTCCAATTTTGATACAGAAAACTTCTTATTCTGGCAATTTAAAACCATAGTAGAGAGGAACTTAATGCATGACAGTAATAATTCTTTGGAAATGTAAATAGGGCAACTGGGTGGCTTGACTCATGTTCAAATCACTTCCTTAATGATGAAACCCCTGCCAGATTCATATAGTTCATTATACATTAAAATATAATATTTTAGACAGACTTGGTTAGTTTTGAGCATAGAGCCTAGTCATTTACTTGAAAAAATCAGCAGTTAGCCATACCAATTTGATATGGTTTGCAACACTGGCAATGACAATAGGCAACATAATTTTTAAAATAAATTTCATAAAAGAATTTGCCAATTTCTTTCTCAAGGCCAAAATTAGTCAAGGAAGTTACTTACAAGGGGAGATTTCAATGCTGGAACATTTAGATGTTCTGCAGCCTGGTGATACTCAGAAATCCAAATCAGCTTCTCCTAGGCAGAACTTAGGGAGATGGATCATCTGGGTTCAGAAAAATCATCTCTTCCTGGGATGCACTAGCCTTTCTTGGGAGCTCCTCCTCACACTTGGCTCTCAGCTAAAGGGAGGGACTTGTCCCAACTGAAGATTAGAGCCAGAATCCTTTTTTTTCTTTTGAAACAGGAACCTTTCTATTTTCAAAACCGTAGCAGTCTTCTTGTTTTCAGGCCATGGCTGAAGATCCTCTTAGACAGTGGAAGTCACAGCAGTCACTCAAGTGATAGGCCACAACACTTGCTCTGATAGGCTGAGCACTACAGAGAGTTCCTCCTGTTCAGTTGTCTGTAGTGTTAAGGGTCTTTTATTTCCTCATGTTAAAGTGTGTCCCTATTGCCCAGTGTTTGTTTAATATTCATGGTGCAGGGGAAGCATGAAGGAATGCCTCTACAGCCCCATGCATGCCAGGGCTTAAGGTTGCTGCAAGGTACTGACAACAAAAACTATTGTATTTGCATAGCAGGACGTTTTTTTGTGGGTATTTAATGTTTATGTGTCTTTCTACACTTCCTGGAAGCAGAAACTTTAGAAAAAGAGCATAAATCTGATTAACAAAAGCATTCACATCTGTTTAGTCAAGGTTTATATAACTGGAAAGCACATTCGATATTTGGACTAAATTGCTCTAATTTCATAGTGTTTAAATTAAATAAAAAAAAAAAGAAAAAAAAAGAAGTGAAAGCCAGTCTTTTCTGTGATATTATTAGACCAAAAGATATTTTTGCAAGGAAATAATAGAAATTCTGTTATATGGACTTTTTAATTTTTAGTACAACAGATATGCAGCATAAAGCCATTCAGGCACCATGTACCTCTATGCGTATCCATTTTCCCTGTTAATGAAAGTTACACACACTACAGGTGTCTTTTTGCTAAACTTCTAGGACTTGATTCCATATTTCATTCTTAGCAGTAAACCAATATATAATTATCTGAAAAAAAAAAGGCAAAAAAAGAAAATTTCAGTGTGAACTGAAACTCTTGCAATAAAAATACCTGTTTGTTTTTTCAAGAGTGCCATTGGCTTACCTCTGATCTACCTCTGTGGAGGTGATATTGCAGGCTGACCAGGCAGCTGTATGACTGTGTACTGGAATTGCAAGGGAAGGCATTGCAGTAAACAGCACAGATGACAACCAGTAGTTTATGAACAATCCCCAACGTGGTGCTGAGTGATGCTGTTACCTGTCTGTTCTTCATGTCAGAAGTGGTCAAGATCTCCACCAGCCACCACCTCTGATATAGTCCCAGAGCATTTTCCACGAAACTAGACCGATTCCTGTGATTTCATTTCCCTTCAAAGTACACTTTCTGTGAGTGGCTACACTGAGATAGAGTCTCTTCTGAAAATGACAGTGGAGATCTTTTTGCATTTCAAGGGGACATGTTTTATTCCCCTTTGGGGTTTGCAATGCAAATGTGCATTAAATTTATTACAACCTCACAAGAAACTTACAGCTTCTTCCATTTATGCATCTGTGTAAGTGCCAACCAGCAAAAAGCACTTAAAGGTTTCCTGTAGTCCCAACAGCCGACAATATCTGAACATTTCGTAGTGAGACACGGAAATGAGGCAGGTGGCCAAGAGCACATATGGCAGCAGTGACATAAACATACAGAAATTACACTTGAAACATGAAGGGGGTGGGTCATATTTACTAAAAGAAATACCTTGTATTTTAGGGGCTAAGCATTTTCTGAACGAGGATGATTGTTGCATATGTGTGCTATTGAAGGTTTTGTGAAGCGTAAGTTGTGCTCTGTTAGGAAAAACAGATGGGCCACCAACATACCTTTAAAAAACCAACAGTCTACTAAAGCTATCAGTATTTCTGAGTAAAGCATCTTTAATCCATGAGACTGTTGTTTATGAGCTGTTTTGCTTTTTGCCTACTCATAGAACGAGAATGCACTTTTGTGCCAGGGCTCACAAAGGCTTACAGCTCAAACTTGATGGCTTAAATAGAGCTCTGAGAGGGCTGGGCAGCACAACAGTGTCCAGGCTGGGCTTTGGGAACCCTTAGCCTCAGGAATACTGTGTGACCTCTGCCTCTTATTCAGTGGGTGAATGGAATGAGCTGTAGCCCAGGACTTACACTGCAAGCACTTCAGTAGCTCAACCTTGTCAGCTTCCTTTGCTTGACTAAGCTTCAGTGAACAAAAAAAATTAAAACCTCAAGGACCCACATTTAGATACAACTGCATTCCTGCACTTCTGATTGCCAATAGAAAGAAAGCAAAGCACAATTTCCTTCAAAAAACAAATATCTTTAATAAAATATGTAGATTGTAAAGCACATTACCTGAAGTACAATAGTTGACTACTGTGAATTGGGGTGTAAAGATTACCTCTCTCTCTACCCATTGTTCATGTTCAGGTTTATCAGAACGTCCAGTGAAGATTCTGCTTTCTGCAGGACTGCAAGCTAAAAAGAATCAAAAAATCAATGGTAGTTTTGCATCCCCTAAGTGCTGAAGTAATACATTACAGATAATACTTCTACAATGTATCACTCACTTCCCATAGCGAAGTGGAAAACGATGTCCCTTACCTGATGCATCAGTGCAAAATTTAAGAATGTGAGTTGTGCTTTGGCCACTCAAGTTTTAAATTATCTAAATGGCAGGGATTCTGTCATCTTCCTTAAGCAACCTCTGCATTCATGCTGAAAACAATCTGCTGCTGCTCGAAGTTTTTCTCTGTTACCTTTTATGCCATTGCTATTGCCCTGTACTTCCTACATCATTCTCTTCTACTACTGGTAGTCCCGTTTTGACAGTAAAATTGCTCTTAAAACACTAGGATTTTTGTCTGGCCTTTTATGTTACACACATATTTGTAGATCATACCTAATGGGTAATTATCGTTTTGCCAGGTACTCTCCTAAGGCTCTTGCCATGTAACTACCAAAATTAATAGCAAAAGTCAGTTGGGTACAACAGTGGAGAAACAAACCTTTGTTAAAATCAAGCCTGCTACTATCCCAGTTATTATCCAGGAGCAAGATCCTAGATGCAGCAATTTCAATAATGTACTGTCCACACAAAAACCCCTAAGTTATCGCTGGGATCATCGTTACAATAATGGCAGAATTAAGTCTGAGGCACATAACTGCTTACCCAGCTACAGGGAAAACATATTTAACCTGTAAAGTTTGTGTCTTAAGCATAGGAGCTAAGATTGCTGTCATGGGGGGTAGCTAGAGAAAACACATATATTATTTTTCTGGCTGTTTATTTTGAACATTTGGCAGCCCTTTGTGTTAGCATCATTCTTCCCTGAACTTATTCTTTCAGAAAGCTCAGAAAGAAATGAAAGGTTCTTAGAAAGATATATAGATATATACACATCGTACCTTTAGAGGGGTTTTAATAGGTTATTCGGAATATTTTGCCAGGCCTGTGGCGTAACATTAAACTTGCCAACCCCTTCTTGCAGTCACCGCGCTCACTCCGGAGGGGGACAACGAGAAGCAAAGGGGAAACCCAACGCCCATTTCCGCGACACCGAGGATGCCGCTGCTGTCAGCCCCATCCTCCCCAGGCGCGCCGTGCCGGGGTTCCCCGCGCCCCCTGCGCGGGCCTCCGCCCCGCGGTGCCCGCCCTGCCACGTCCCGCAGCGCCGNCGGCAGCCACCGCCCTTCTTCGCCGCACACCCCGGCTGTCCCGTTTCGCTCTGCTCCGCTCCGCTCCCGGATTACAAAGCCCGCGCTGCCGTCGCCATGAGCATCAGCACGAAAAACTCCTCGTACCGCCGCATGTTCGGCGGGGGCAGCCGCCCCAGCACCGGCACCCGCTACATCACGTCCAGCAGCCGGTACTCGCTGGGCAGTGCCCTGCGGCCCAGCAGCGCCCGGTACGTGTCCGCCTCGCCCGGCGGCATGTACGCCAGCAAGACGACGTCGGTGCGGCTGCGGAGCAGCATGCCGCCCATGCGGCTCCACGACTCCGTAGACTTCTCCCTGGCCGACGCCATCAACACGGAGTTTAAGGCGAACCGCACTAATGAGAAGGTTGAGCTGCAGGAGCTTAATGACCGCTTCGCCAACTACATCGACAAGGTGCGCTTCCTGGAGCAGCAGAACAAGATCCTGCTGGCCGAGCTGGAGCAGCTCAAGGGCAAGGGCACGTCCCGCCTGGGCGACCTCTACGAGGAGGAGATGCGGGAGCTGCGGCGACAGGTGGACCAGCTCACCAACGACAAGGCACGCGTGGAAGTGGAGCGGGACAACCTCGCCGACGACATCATGCGGCTGCGGGAGAAGTGAGTGTGCTGGGGGGACGTGGGTTCGGGCTGCCGGCGCCTCCCGCTGCCTCCCCCCCGCCTTGTCCCCTGGCGCGGAGGCAGCCCCTGAGCATCCTGAGCGGTACCGGGCCGGCGGGAGGCTGGGGGGGAGGGGGGGTTTGGGCGACCCCCGCACCCTCCTCACCGCTGTGTTGCCCTTTCCAGGTTGCAAGAGGAGATGCTTCAGAGGGAGGAGGCCGAGAACACCCTGCAGTCTTTCAGACAGGTTAGCGGTGGTGAGGAGGGAGGGGCCCGAGGAGGTGGTGGCTGTGCCTGGGGCGGAGGGTGGGAGTGCGGGAGTTTGCTTTCCTTGCACAAAGAGATTCCGTCAGTTCTCACGCAAGCCCTCCGTGTTTTCTTTAGGGGGTTGCTGCGGTCTGAGGGGAGGGGAGGGAAACTATTGTCCTGCTTTATCCAAGTCTAGCCCGTTTTACAAAAACCGCCCCAACGTGGAATCACTTTCCGATCCAATAAAAGTGAAAGAGGGCCATCTGCTCGCTTGGCTGAAGGGTATTAATGGTTTCTATGGGATTCACCGTGGAATGCAGATACAGGCATTATGGCAAGTGTGGTGGCAGCAGATTGAAATAATAGATCCCTTTGTGTCGGAGGGGAGGGCGCAGTGGGCTGCATTCTTACTAAATGTGTAATGGTGCGGGCATATTTCTAGCGAAATGTGTCTGTTATGGTCCAGTTTTTGTACAAAGCAGAAGTCCTTTTTGATGAATCACTGGTCAGTGCATTACTGGGCAACAGTTTCAAATTTAAGGTTTTTCATGTGGGTGTTGTCTGCTGACAAGAAGTAGACAATATGTTCCTTGGGGCGAGGTCAGAGGATTGAGTTTGCCTCCTCTGGCTGTCCATTAAGAACATGGAATTTAATCCTCTGTAAAACAAAGATGTTAACCTAAGAAACAAGTTATGTTAGAGTTTAGTCTTTGTAGGATGCTGTGATGCTACCCGGATAAAGTAAAACCTGCATGACAACCAGAAACAACTGTGCAAACAGCGTTTGAAAATTCTTAAGCTCAAGTTTTCACTTGTGCAAAACCAGCTTTCATCTTAGATTAAGCCTTGTTTGGACTAGGAGATATTTAGGAATGTGCCTTCTCAAAACAAGGTCTCTTCCCTAAAACTGCTGGCATAAAACAGCATTGCTAGCATTCTTCCAGACTGGAAGTGACTGCCCATGTCTCCAGGCAGCTGAGTACAGGCTGACTTTGTCCCAGACCTCTTCACAGGCATTAATAGAAGTCACTATTCAGGAAATCAGTACTTGATTGTCAGCATTTTCCTGGGAAAGGGTTTTGACTGCAATATGTTTATAGTCTTTGAAGGAGAGCAGGTGTGTTCATGAGATAGTGTGGGGAAACTGAAACACCTATTCCCATTCAGAGCCTGGGAATTCAGTCTCCACTGGCATTCTGAGAACAGAAGTTTGAAACAACAGTTTGAGATACTTAATTTAAGCTTCTGGGGTTTTTTGAGTGCTAAAACAATTTAATGTAGTGTGAAGTTCTATGAAGCAGCATTTAACTTAAGTTTTAGAGAACCTCATCTACTCTGATTCCTTGCTGAATTCAGTTGAAGGATCAGTTGACTTAAGGTTGGCTTTTAAATGATCTTTTGTATTTAATTGGTGCAGTCTAGGCATGGCTGTATTTCAAACCAATCAAACCTTATGAAGGCTCTAGGCTTTAAAGTGAACTTGGCTTGGTGTGCATACCCCACACTCATTGTCCAGCTCTTCCATGTACTTTGGGAAGGGGTCATTCAGGAGCTCAGCCTCTAGCAGATGTTTGCATGCAGGGCAGTCAGAATTGGATCCATTTAACCTCCTAAGCTGTAGCTTGTGCATAAGAAATGCAAATCATTGTCTGTGGAAACTCTACACTAAATCTACTCATGACATAACCAGTGCCTGCTGGTGTGCTTGATTTGAACATCAGTCATACCTCATTTTTCCTTACTGGCAAGGGGGGAGTTAACATGCAGGTTTTGAAACCTAAATCTGTTTCAGTGCAAGTTTTGTTCTTCTGAAAGTGAAATTAAATTCCTAGAACACTGAAGCTGAAATATCCTGTTCTGCTTTCCATTTTAAAGAAATGTGCAGCTTTTTATTAAGTCATTATATTTTTCCACTGGAAAGTTGTGTGGATTTGGAGCACTTGAGCAGGTACTTTACTGTTCTGATGTATCATCAAAGCTACTTTTTACTTGATGGAACAGTTGTGTACTTCAGTATTTTAAAATAAAGAATGAATATTTGAACTTAAGCTTTTATTTCCAAAAGCTGGCTGTTTCAGAGACTGTTCAGCTCATAGGTACTGAATTTTAATTTACTTTTTCTGGGCAAAGATGTGATTTTACTCATGTACTGAGGGACACACTGCATAAAATAAACAAGGAGGTTCAGTGAGTGCTTTCCTTTGGGGCAGGACAAGCATCACAGTTAGTGAGAACGTTATTTACTGCAGCTTTGCCAGCTAGTCAAGCAGCAAGGAATAGGTCCTGAACCCGTGACAAGACTAATGGGTCAGGTCCTGGCTAACAGGAGGTTTGTCTGAGGTAAAAATGAAAGCTCAACCCTGCAAACTGTGTGGCTTGCATTGAAGAATCTCCTAGAATAAAATCAGTGGATACTGCAACTGCATGTATCTATAACTTGTACTTGTTTGTTCAGGCTACAAGTAGCTTATTCGTTTATGTGGTTCTCCATACATCTGGGAGCTACTGAAACACTGAATCCTAATGCTAGGGAATGTATAAATGATAGCATATGGTAAAGTACATACCACATATTGTAAGTGTCTTCAGTTTAAGTTGTTTTCAATTTACCATAAGGTCCTAAAATCCTGTAGCTATTCTGTTGTTACGAAAAAAATTAGTAGCCTTCAGGGTGAAGATTTCTCTTAAATCCTTGAGAAAATCTTTGGATGTGTGGCCAATTGTGTAAACATTTTGGGTCATAGCCATGTAATTTTCTGCTATAATGGTCTTGAGGAGTTTTGGGGGGAGGAGAACAAATTAATTAGGAAATTCTTTCCCTGAACTGAAAAACAGAGCTCATGTGAACTGTGGGTGTAAAACTGGAATTGATAGAAAAGTTATGGAATGACGCATGAAAGGAGTGTTTTGCTGGATAAAGTAAACAGAATAATTCTTCTGGAGCAAGGACCTTACCCCAGAGTAGGAGTGACCCAAGGAAGGGCTTTCTAGGAGTCTAAAGAAAACACTCCTTTTTTCAAAGGTGCCATAATAAAGAGAGCTGCTGATTAGGAATGCTTATGCTTTGGGCAATCCAAAATAGCTTTAGAGTAAGCTGTGAGAACCTGATATGTTAATACCCTGTGAGCACAAGCATGTGGCTGTGTATGTAACTAGTGTGAAAGGAACAATCTTCCCCTTTGCAAACTAAATGCCCTACACATTCAACATGCAAGAAGTTCCCATTCAATGTTTAGTCTTAAGTTATGTTTTTGAACTAATTCAAGCTGCTCCCCTGTAACATTCATGACGTGTTATGCTCTAAATGAATTTTTGCTGTTGATTAAGTCTATCTCAGTCCAGCAAAAGGTGGAGTCTTTGCCAGCAACTGTGAGGGTGTAGGCAATGATGAGTAGCTCAGTTTGTTTATGCTCATACCTTCTTTTTCTCAAGGGAGATCTGTTGACCTGCATGAAGTAAATGCTGCAGTTCCTATATGTACCTCACCACCTTTACAAGTACACTTTAAAACTGTGGTCTGTGGACTTTAGGGACTCTGTCCTCGGTCACCAAGGAGTCCCTGGTGATAGGGGCCACCTGATAGGCATGAAGGCACATGTGTTGCACTTTTAAGACCCACCGAAAAGTGGAAGTTTGCAAATTGCAAGACTAACTCTTTTTCAGTGTAGTCAAGCTAGCAGCACTTACTGCTGACTTCTCTCTCAAGTACTTGTAGTATTTACACCCACCATGATCTGTGTGCTTTTGATCATGCTTAGCAGCATGTCAGCAAAAATGTTATAATCAACATAGGTGGTATAGTTTGTGAATTCACAATGAAGGTGTATATAGTTGTTTAAGGCTAGGGTAGGAGATGGCAAAAAGGTTTTTTTACAGCTTTTGATTTCCTGTTGTCTTGTCGAAAAGTTCAGATGTAGCATCAGTCTCTATGCTGCTGAACTTGCTACAGAGACTTTTCTACATCAGCTTTGTAAGATTATGAATCATTCTTCTCTCTCATCAGGATGTTGACAATGCCTCTCTGGCACGTCTTGATCTTGAGCGCAAAGTTGAGTCCCTGCAAGAGGAGATTGTCTTCTTGAAGAAGCTTCATGATGAGGTAAGCTGAGAAATGAGGTCTGTGTTTAGATGCAGACTGTCTAGCAAGGAAGCTCTTTGCTGGTTCTGTCCCAGAGTCCCCACCTGTGCATGATCTGTGTGCTTTTGTCCAAAAATGTTGAGTGTCTGCTTCTCTCTAAGGAAATCCGAGAATTGCAGGCCCAACTCCAGGAACAGCACATCCAAATTGACATGGATGTTTCTAAGCCTGATCTTACTGCTGCCCTGCGTGATGTTCGCCAACAGTATGAAAGCGTTGCTGCTAAGAATCTTCAGGAAGCTGAAGAATGGTACAAGTCCAAAGTAAGTAAAATGCATCAGGCACTGGAACTAATTGTATGTAACAGCTTTGCTGTAGCACTTGCTGTTCCCTCAGTCACTCTAATGGACATGAACATAACCATGACACAAAGTCTTTTTTTAAATCCTAGTCTGGGAAGGGTACAACTGAAAACATTTTGTGCCATAGCTACAGCATCAAAGTAATGGGTGCACACTGGGAGTCTTTCCTGTGCTTGTACCTGAAAGCAGATATTGGATGAAGTACTGGAGAAATGAGTGAAAAAGTTACAAAAAGATGGGAAATATACAGGGTGGGAAAACAAGTATGAAAGTTAGCCATGAATTCTAATATAACAATTAGAAATAGAGAGGCATTTTAAGAGTAATGCTGATGTTTAAGCATTTCAGGTGCTAATCCTTGTAATACCTTCAGTTGCCCTCAACTGCTGTGTCCGCAGGAAGTCTGTTTCACCATTTCTGTTGAAGTGTTATGCTAACCAGGCTGGGGTTTTCCAGTTTGCAGATCTCTCCGAAGCTGCTAACAGGAACAACGATGCCCTGCGCCAGGCCAAGCAGGAAGCCAATGAGTACCGCAGACAGATCCAGTCTCTCACCTGCGAAGTCGATGCTCTTAAGGGAAGCGTAAGTAGAAGACAGCAGTTGTTCTTCTTCATTGCAGCTTTAAGCACTGCAGTTTAATTTTGAATTTGGATGTGAATGCAGGTGATCTGCTGTGCAATTCAGCAGCATATTAGTACTTTCGAAAAGGATGCTATGGGCTCAATTTGTGTGCATGCACAACAGTGCACTGGCTAGATGGCCACACTGAACTAGTCTTACTTAAGCTGTAAACAATGAGTTCATTCTCTTGGTATAATATTCACTGTTTATTTAGGACTTTTCTGAAAGTGTTTATGCCTTGTCTGTCAGGTACAGCTAAAGTTATAAAAAAAACCTTCAGGAGCAGTAAAACGTGCAAATTTTGCTGTTGCTGGAATGCAACTGCCTTAAGGACAGGATTGAAATGGATGTAACAGTGTTTAGCACACCTGCCAATCTCCCCTAGTAAGGACTGCCTGCATGCTGACTTGAACTGCATATGTTGGGCTCACTGTAAAGGATGGCTTTGCCACCTGGTAGAACAAATACGTAGCACACCTCAGATCATGTAGCAGAATAACCCTCCTTGACTTTGCAAAGGGAAGATAAAGATATGACAAATTTGGGACGTGTCTGGGCATTTTCAGAAAGTATGCTAATGTGACGCAACTTTCCATTTTTTAAAATGTTAAGGGTCTTGAGGGTGGGGAAGAGTGACTGAACTGCAGCAGTGCTTGATTTCACTATTCTCTTCCAGAATGAGTCCCTGGAGCGCCAGATGCGTGAAATGGAGGAGAATTTTGCTGTTGAAGCTGCTAACTACCAAGACACTATTGGCCGTCTGCAGGATGAGATTCAGAACATGAAGGAAGAAATGGCTCGCCATCTCCGCGAGTACCAGGACCTGCTGAATGTAAAGATGGCCCTTGATATTGAGATTGCCACCTACAGAAAACTGCTGGAGGGTGAAGAGAGCAGGTAATCACATGCAGACACTTCCCTAAAACCAGTAATTACTAGAAGATACTTTATACCCATGTCTGATTTTATCCATTTCTTTTTTCCTTCAGGATTAACATGCCTATTCCAACCTTTGCTGCTTTGAACCTGAGAGGTAAGCTGTTTCTGCTACTTCAGTTTAGGCAGTTGCTCTATCATTAGCATGAGGGTTCTGGATAGTTCCTTTTGTGCTGGTTTTTGAACTTGTATAAGTGCAGTTGGTTGTGAATACTCTTCTTGGATCTAACTACAGTATTTGCAATTACTTAATCTTGGATGGTAGCAGCTCTTTTGTTCCTGGACACATTTTTAAATATTGGTACATAGCAAGTAATGAGCTTGGATACCTGCTGAAAGTGCTTTAAGGGGCACAGAGAGAACATGTAGAAGACCTGGCTTATACTAAATTGGGATTCTGAAAGTAGACACTAAAATCTGTTACACCTCATTTCTTTGAGGGGGCACTTCATCTAGACTATTGGTAATAATACATCTTCTTCTGCAGAAACCAACATTGAGTCTCAGCCAATGGTTGACACTCACTCAAAGAGAACACTTCTAATTAAGACCGTCGAAACTAGAGATGGACAGGTTGGTGGTAACTTTAATTTTATTTCTATCACAGCTGGCTACCTTAAATTCTTAAGTTTGTCTACTGCTTACTGCAGCTTGTACGTGGTAGTAAGTATTGAGTAGAACAGCAATTGGCACTCCAGGCTGTGTGACTGAACATGCAGGTATAGCAAACAGGATTCTCTGGAAAAGAATAAAAATTCATCTGATAGTAAAACCTTAAGTTGCTGACTGTTACTTGTGTATTGAGTATTTAAGTTCAGCTGAGTTAGCAAGTTCTCGAAAGATTTCCTTAAGAAAATGTGTGGCAGGAAACACAGGTATTTTACTTGCTTAGGATAAGATGCTGTTGTTGGTGTAAGTAAATAAAACTTAAATGATTTCTGTATGCTATTTACAAACTAGAATTTCTCATAAGTGAGAGTTGATACCCACTTGTTCACATTTTGGAAGCGGATGTTCCACTTCTAACTCTTAAAAAACCCACAGCAATCTTCCTACTAAAACTTAATGCAAGTGTTTCTGTTTATCATTAGGTTATTAATGAAACTTCCCAGCATCATGATGACTTGGAGTAAAGCTGAAGTGACGATGCATACTTACTAAAGGAGAAACTCTTACCAGCAAGATTGAAAAAGTCCCTGTCTTAAAGGAAGAAACAGCTTTCAAGTGCCTTTCTGCAGTTTTTCCATGAGCGCAAGATGATTATGCTAGGAAATAGGTGTTAGATCTTACAAACTGACTCTCCCTGAAGGATTAGAGTTTACAATGGAGCCTAGTTTACAAATAGCAATATCTTGTGCTGCAATACTGTTTTTAAGTATCTGAATTCAATAAAACTGCTTTTTCCAGCACAGTATGAGCAACCTGTCGCTACTTCAATAAATCTTTGGAAAATGGCTCTTGATGTGTTCTAATTTGTTAACTTCATGACTTTCTGGAAAGCCATAACAACATAATGCTGGAATTATTATACGGTTGACATCTCTAGTACTGGCTGTGTGGAATGCTGTTTTTTCAGTTTAACTAGATAAACTGTCTTACTCATTTACTGCTTAGGTTTTGGAACCAATTAAAATGGATTATAACTGGCAGATGCATAATGTATTATGATATTTCTTATCACTTGAATAAAATGATACTTCAAGCTAATAAAATTTAATCTTGCTTCCATATACTAGTTAATGCAGTTACTAAATGTCAGAATGCCTGAAGTACCTTAAAACTTGGCTTTATAAAACACAGTATTTATGTAGCAGAGAAATAGTTCATGTGAGCCCTTATCACAGACAGCACCTTGCAAAGTTAACAGCTGACTTGGTGCATTAAGTTATTTTTCCAGGAAAAACTAGTTCCCAAAGGCTTGTTGGTATTACAGAAGCTAAATGAAGTCTTTGGCTGGAGTGGAGGTTAGGAGAGACTAACTTGCCTTTTTGCTGACAATTCCAGTATTTAAACCCCTTTGACAAAAGGAGAGCCACCATGCTTGGTGTTCTCTGCTGAACATCAGTGTAATTGCAAGTTCCACTCTGCTTTGGCCATAGTCTTCCAGGAGGCAGTAGTGGAAGTCCTCTCTGAACACTTAAGTTTTCTTCTGCAGAGCAGTGTTCTTGTCAAATTTAAACACAATAAAGACTCACAGCACAGCCCCATGAAAGTAGCTACTGTGTTCTGTATTACTTCTGTAAAGCCTGCTTTCTGTAAACTTTTACTGTGGTACAAATTTTCTGGAATGAGTAAATGCAAACTGAAGTTGTTCAGTAAATATGAATAGCATTCAGAGTAACGGTAGTACTTCCATGTTGTACAGACACTCTTGCTAGCAGTTTGGAACTGATCTGTAAGAAAAACTTACTGTTGCCTCCATCTGCTAGGGATGAAAACAATTTACTCCTTTCCCATCCTTATTCTTACCTTTGCTCGAGCGTGTGACTAACTGGATGCAGTGCAGGCACTGGAGGGGGTGTGGGGGCAGTAGGAGTCTGCTTTTCTCATTCCAGTTGCTGGCAGCACCAGGTTAGGAGTCCTGCAGCCAGGATACTGAAGAGGGAGGTGGGCAGTCCCTGGGGTGTGCTGAAACCCTCTGCAGCTCCAACACACAGGCATCCTGAAACCTGAAGGTGGGGCCTAGGCATGAGGGTGGTTTGCATCTTTGAGCCACCTAGGGAGAAGAAGCTGCTGAAGCTGTTCACAGCAGAAGAGAACCTACATTTTCAAACACAGCATGGTGCTGTTCTTACCCCACTTCTCGCTAGTAAGTGTTCAAAGAAGACTTCAGCCTCCCACTTCCCATCAGGCCAGGGGGGAATTTTCTCTTCGTTGTTGCACCAAACATGGGCTGATGATACATCTAAATCTATTAGGCCGGGATATGTCCTTGTCCAGCTTGGTGCTTTAGGTGCTGCCCAAGAGAAAAGTCATGCATCTGGTCTGTTTGTTCTGGTGACTCCTTCATGCAAAAGGGCCCAGAAGTGACTCTGAGGAGACTGCCTGGACCCAAGCCTCAGCCACAGCTTTCGCCTCAGCAAAGCAGAACGGATTCAACCTGGTCCACCATATGGTGGGCAGGATTGTCTCTCTAAAAACTGAGAGTGAACCCAGCCTTTTTCATGTTGCAGAGATTACAGACACCAGGTTTTCTACTACCTTTCAACATCCAGACTGATAAAGCACAAATGAGCTTGCATGGGAAGTCTTTTCTGTGATAATGCCAGCTCTGGGCATGTGTAATATCTCATTTTGAGCACTTTATAGGCACAGGTATCAACAGCCTTTTAGGACAAGTGTGGAATAAGGCACTAATGTCCTGCCTGTTGCAGGCTACTTAGGTCTTTCTCTGGATCTAGGTATTGAAAAAGTTGAGCCAATGCTAAATGTAATTTCTTGCAGCTAAAGCGATTTGAGAGCCCTGGTTGGTGGCATCTGGCAGCGTGTGGGCAGGGAGAGCCAGCTCCACTAGGGGCTGGTGGGGACCCTCGGTGGCTCTGGGCAGAGATCCACAGCACAGCATGCTTTTTGATATGCACATTGACCTCTGGAGGCTGTGATAGTCTTTCGGATGTTGCTCCCCCTCTGCCACCAGCTACCTGGCTCAATGCTTTCTGCTGCCTTTGATTGCTTCACTCAGTAGATAAAAGAAGTGCCTGTATCAAGCACTGACTGCAGCAAAGGAGTTATTCCTGGCTCTTCAGTGTTTGGGGTTACTCAGAACACAGACAAGCATGTGGCAGAGCTCTCAGTCCTGGGAATAAATAGGAAAATAAATAAAAATAAATAAACCTAGTTGCCTAGGGGATAAGAAGATTGCAGGAGACCTCCAAAACCCGCGCTCCTGCAAGTGCGAGAGCACCCTCATGGTGGAAAGTGGACAGTGGCTGTGCAAACTTCTCAGTGTTTGATCTAGGGACACCAGCCTTATGCTTGTATATAGTTACTGAAAGCTGCTTAGTGTTGAGCCAGCAGCTGACCTCAGAACTGTATTTCACATCCCAATAACTGCAGGCAGCAGCTGCACCAAGTGGGGCAGCCCCACCGATGGCTGGGTGCTTGTCCTGCCCTCCAACGAGCCCCAGGAAGCTGCTCCCCGAGCTTACATAGTGAGTGCCTCCAAATATGCGAGCTGTTCCCACAGTCAACAACATTAATCCTCCAGATGACTGAGAATCCTCATATTTAGTTTATTTTGCCTCATGTAGCCAGAATCTNTCATCTCTCTCTTGTCTAATATTTCATTGTTGAACACACTTACCTGGCTCACAGAGTGCTCACAGTTCTGTCTCAGCCAAAGGCTCTGGCCTTCTCTCTTCCCCTCCCTGTGTCAGCTCTTTTCAGTTGTTACATCTGTAAATGAATCTGGTGCTTTCACTGACGACATACTGTGCTGGGNCCCTCCAACGAGCCCCAGGAAGCTGCTCCCCGAGCTTACATAGTGAGTGCCTCCAAATATGCGAGCTGTTCCCACAGTCAACAACATTAATCCTCCAGATGACTGAGAATCCTCATATTTAGTTTATTTTGCCTCATGTAACCAGAATCTTGTTTTCCTTTATTTTTTTTTTTTTAATAATCTTGCAAAACATGGAAACTGTTAGCAGAGACTCCATTTTCCAAGCCCCTGGGAACATGTAGCTAATGCAGTTCTTCTGCCATCCAGTTGGTCTGCTTTANGGAACATCTGTATTTTTTTAAGTGCATGGAGGAAATACCTTCAAGACTGCTCTGAGGTTCTGAATGTTTGACCGTGAGGTTAAATTGCTCAGGACACTCTGGCTGACGCCTGCTGGCCGCATGGTGGAAAGCTGTCCATCAGTGCTGGCGGAGGGGGCTGGCCTGGCTGGGCCTCAGGCTGCAGTGTGCTGCCCCACAGACTGACAGGGGTCTGGGCAAAGCCACAAAAGCTCCCGAGGAACTTTCAGAAAACTGCTCATAGGAAACCACTCATCCCAGCCCCTTTTGAAACTTCCCACCTGGGGCCTGGGCCAAATCCCACCAGTCCAGGCCCAGCGCCTGTGATTAGAGCACTTCCAGGGCTCACATTAGAAGTGCTATTTGTAGGTGCAAGGTCCCACATGTAGGTGGGTTACTGGGCACTTTGAGACTGGTCTGTTTTCCCATCAGTCATTTAAACATATCTCAATCAAAGGTGTAAATTCTCAATCACCTTTAGGCACCCATGGAGCATGGAGACACTTGTGTCTGACATCCCTGTCATAGGGCTGTTGGGGGCAGTCACCAAGGACCCAAGGCTGTGTGGAGATCATGTCCAGCTGGAGGACACCTGGTGTTGGGAGGGTCCTGCTCCTGGCCATGGCTTGCTTATGCCAGCTGCTGGAAGGGAAGGCATCCAGGGGATATAAATTCCCATGTTTGGAGATGATGAACAGTTGAGTGGCTGGGTAGAGAATTTTGCTGGTGCCCTAATAAGTATTGGAGATTTTAATTACGAAATTCTTCCACAGGGGAGGGGAAGCCTGGATATTACCAAAAAAATTAAGTAGTTTGCATACAGTAAACTGCTTGAGTGCAGTCACGCATGCAGAAGTAGGAAGTGCCAAAAATAAAATTATATCTTCAGTCTTCATTTGGTCCCTTTATGCTCATGCATAATCCTACAGATTTGAGTTGCAAGTTCATGGACCTTGTCTCATGCAGTGCACACACCCAGCAGCACTTCAGGAATCACCACTGCTCACTGCTAGAGCATTTCAGATCCCCCGCCTGTGTGTTTCCCCAGTTTATCTGCTTTAAAGAGTCTGAATTTTTAATTTCCTCTAGAGCACTGTCTGTTGTTCTTCATGATCCTTTGCAACACCCCTGTGAGAGGTGGGGTATTGCCAGCCCTGTATCAAACATGGGGCCATGGAGCACAGCAGTCAAGCTCAGAAGTGGAAGCGAACCTCAGGGGTCCACTGGGAAGGTGGTTAGCACCGTGTAGTTTTAAAGCACTTACTGATTTCAGGTCCAGGTACTTTCGCAGTCTGGATTTCAGATTAAATCCCCACAAAATGAAGCTCACACATTATGGGGTACCAATGTAAAACACAGTTCAAGTGAAATTCTCAGCTTCAGCCAGGAAAGCTATAGCACAAACACAGAAAAATCTGTTTCCCCAACAGTGTAGAGTTACCTTAGCCATAAGACCCTTTTCCTCTCTGCAGCGTATTGCATCCTTCATTGCACGTTCCCTCCTTCTGCACTAAGGGAAGCAATGCTCTGGCTAACAGGCCCCCTCACAACCCAGTCCAAGCCCATTCCCTAGGCCAGAGGGAAAAGTTGGTTGTGGGCTTCCGTCCACGGCAACCAAACTCATTGCCTCAGGAAAGGGCAAATCCACAGCAGCCACATCTCTGCACAGTGGGGTGTCGCAGTTTTCCTACAAACGCCTCAGCCTGACATTTTGGGCTGGTTTCTTTTCCAGAGATGTATTGCAGCTGTCTCCCTGTGGTGGGTGACGTGAACTGCAAGGCAAAGACAGCCTGCACGGAGCCTTTCTTCGGGCCGGTGGATCCTTGCCTGCAGTGAATGATACAGGGTGGATGGTATGGCTGCAAAGGGAGAGGCACCGCTCTCCCCAAGAACTGTCCTGCAGTTATTCTCTGCTGCTGTCTGCGAGGCAGGAAGCTGTCTCAGACTTGACAGACAGCACATAAATACATTTTCAGGGTGGAGAATAGTGGTGGGTTGAACCTGGCCAGCAGCCAAGCACCTACAGAAATGCTTGCTTCTCCTTGTCACTGCCAGTGGGATGGGAACAAAAAAGGAAAAACCAAAGTAAGGAAATTTGTGAGTGGAGATAAAGTTTAATAGGTGGAGAAAAAGTGGGGGGAAACTCCAGGAAAAATAAAGGCAATCACACACGTTGCTCCACAGCCAGACAGAGGCCCAGCTGGTCTCTGAACAATGGCCACCTCGGAAGCCTTCCCTCTTGCTTTACCCCAGTACTTTATTGCTGATGACTGAGCTGATGGAGCATGACATTGTAAGGTATGGAACATCCCTTTGGCCAATGAAGGTCATTTGTTCCAACTGTGTTCCCTCCCGGTGTCTTTCCCACCTTCAGCCAGACTTGTTGGTGGGTCAGAGTGGGAAACAAAGAGAAAAGCCTTGACGCCTTGCAAGCACTGTTCCGCAACAGCCAAAACATCGGTGCACCACCAACACTGTTTTAGTCACAAATCTAAAGCACAGCACCCCTGGGGCTGCTGTGAAGACAGTGAACTCCATCTTGGCCAGACCCAGTCAAGAATCTTGCAGAAATTCAGGTGGGGGTGTGTGTCTCTGTACCTGGCAGTGGGATGGAGGCCATATACAAGATCTGAGAATGCCCCAGATTCAAAGCCCATATTTTCCAAATTAAGGGGAAGGTTTGAAGCCCAAACCTCCCAGCTTAAGATGCCTTACAGATTTCATGCGTGTCTGAGGAATGTTTGAGCTAGAAGATCTCTGCCCTTTTATACAACCAGCTTTATAATACCTGGAAAAGTGAGTAATATGGGGGGGTTTTGCTGTCTGAAGCACTCCATGTGCAGACCAGGTTTCCATTCCCATCCCTAGCTATTGTTTAAATACTGCAAAAATACCTTGGTTCCCACCTACTGTAAACCATTACAATAATATTTTTAAGGTTTATTTTGCAAATTGGAGATGTTAATTGCAAACATACCTTCTGCTCCAGCAGTCCTTCTTTGATGATGCTTGCTGGAGTGCATGACAGGTTTGCTGCCCCCCCAGCTTTTCCTCTCAGCCTTTAGCGCCCTGCAGCTGGGGGGCTGTGGAAGTGTGTTTCTGTACCACACAAAGTACTTTCCCTGATTGGAACTAGATGATCTTTAAGGTCCCTTCCAACCCAAAACATTCTATGAGTCTATGATTCTCTACTCATTCTCCTCCAGCACTTCTGTATGTTTCAACATCTATAGTGCCTTCTCATCAGGAAGTCATCCTGTATCCCTAATAATCCTCATCATTCTACTCCTCATGCTAGTTCTGCTATGATCTATTTAAAACAAGGTGACTAAGAACATGTGATCTTCAAAACGTGTATTGGAGCAATACAGTGACATAATGAGAACTCCTGTTTTAGGCTCAAAGTAAGTAAAAATATCCTAGCTACTTTTTTGATCACTGCTCAGTACTGGGCTGATGTTTTCATAAAGTTATCCAAAGTGACTCAAAGATCTATTTCCTAAGGACTAATAGCTATGAGTTATTTTTTCTCCCACTTTGCTGTCATTGACATTAAATTTTCATTCCCCATTTGATAACCCAGTTATCTAGGAACACAAAACCCTTCTGCATCTTTGAGCTCAGCATTAATACTGATTGCCCTTTTTTCTTTTGTCAGCCTGCCAGACAGCCTTGGCTAGGTCCCTGGGGAATGTATTGAATGGTAAAGTCCAATGTACGAATACTTGTGGCAGCCCACTGACAGCTTCTTTCCACAGTGAAGGCTCTCCATTATTTCTGTAATTTCCTGCTTTCTAGCTTAAAACTGGGAGAACACGACCTTTGTATCTCTTAGAAATTTGATGTGATTGTTATGCAAAGGTTTTTGACAAAATCTTCCATCTGCCCCACCCTTACCCACAAAGCTTCTATAATCCTATAGATGTTTCCACCACATCCATGAGGCGTGACTTCCCCAGGAAAAAATGCATGAGGAATCCTACCCAGCACAGCTGCTCTCACAGTTCCTCCTGATCTTGCCAGGTAAAAACATGAGCATTATTGCTCTCTAGATTTCAGCATCACCCTGGAGCCTCTTTTTAAGAGTCTGAAGTCATACCAACCATTGTCTATTCCTCTGACACCAGATGCATCGCAGCTCACAAATAAGCAGTTTCATGCTGAGTTGCTGCAGAGCTGTTTGACGGTTGCCATCCTGCCTTCTTCTTACCTGTCAATGTATTGATTTGTTTCAAGACCTTTTCACTTTGAGATTGTTCTTCATCTGTCTCAGGGGGCTCCTTCACCTTTTCCTTAATGAGCTGCATTCATCTAAGGTTTTTTTTCTTATTTTTGCTGAGTTATCCTTCTACTTCTTGACTATCTCACTTGAAGCTGCACTGAATTTCTGGCAGACATCATGGTTTGGATGTGCTTAAAAGTGTTTTTTTATTAGCAACTTGCCACTTGAACAGGTATTTGATCCATCTCATTAAAGATCGCATTAAAGTTTTCAACTGCCAGATTTTCCTGGGTTTCCCATTTGGAAATGACTTTTGTCAAATTCTAGAAGTTCCTTTCACTGTCCTTTTAAACTAGGGTGGTGTTTTTCTGTGAGTTTTTTTGTTCTTTCTCTTCCTTTTCCTTTTCTTTTCCCTCTTCGTCTTCCTTGAGGACTTTTCAACATGATGGTGGGCAGTTCTCAGTTTAAAATGGTGTCATGGTTTAACCTTAGCTGGTAACTCAGTGCCACACAGCCACTTGCTTGCTCCCTGCCCTCTCACCCCTGGTGGGATGGGGAGAAGAATCAGATAAAGGTAAAACCCAGGGGTTGAGATAAGAACAGTTTAATAATTTAGACCATGTAGAAAATATTACTCCAACTACTAAAAATAATTACAATGAAAAGGAAGATTTAAAAAAAAAAAAAAAGGGGGGGAATAAAACCCAAGAGAAAAAAGTGATGCACAATACAATTTCTCACCACCTGCTGACTGATGCCCAGCCTGTCCCTGAGTTGAGCTCAGCCTCTCTAGTGCAACTCCCCCCAGTTTATATCCTGAGCATGAGATTCTATGGTGTGGAATATCCCTTTGACCAGTTTGATCACTTGTCCTGGCTGTTCTCTGTCCCAGCTATCTCCTCACTTTCAGAGCATGAGACACTGAAAAGCCCTTGGCTCAGTGCAAGCACTACACAGCAACAACCAAAACATCAGTGTCTTATCAACATTATTCTCATATGGAATCCAAAACACAGAACTATACCAGATACCAGGAAGAAAATTAACTCTATTCCCACATGAAACCAGGACATAAAATGTCTCAAAAAAATCTTTGTGTCTAATCAGCATTTTCATATTTTTGGCTTCTAGGGTTTGTTGCGGGTTTTTTGTTTGATTGTTTTTGGGGTTGTTTTTGTGTGTGTGTTGTGCAACTGCTATATCCTTTCCACCACTAACCTCTCCACTTTCCTCACAGGCTGTAAATTACTTATCTCTCTTTGTCCTTTGCCTTCGTTTTTAGGTTTTCTCTTCTTTAACCCATAATTCTCTACTTGCCTTTTCCTCTGTAGGCAGTAGAGTTCCTATGTACCTAACTGAACTTGGTGCAATTGATTTGAACTTCACAGCATCTATTTCAGTCATGAAGAAAAGCTTTCAGATGAAAGTTTGTCATTACCCCCCAACTTCATTAGATGGGCTAATAACACACAGGACCTCTATCTGCAGACCTTGACTTACTGGCATCAGATGAACAAGCACTGTAGATGCTCCCCACATGGGCTGACAGGGAATGACTTAACCATCAGGGACTGTCCCACCTCCCCCAGCCAGGGAACAGGACAGGCTGCTGGGGAATGATAGATGGAGCAGCCCAACCCAAGGTATCAGGCAACTCCATGGGGAAGGAGGCTCCTGTTGCAGAGGGTGTCTGGTCTGATCAGAAAAAAAACAGTAGATGAGGCCTTTCACAGCCTCCCATTCTCTGGCTCTGGTCCTCACAGCAGACTGTAACCATACCAATATCTGCTGGAGGAAGAGCACAACCTTGGAGGTTCCTGGAGAGTATTGATGAAAACATCCAGACCCAAGGGATGGAGGAGCCAGCAGGGAGAGGTGCCCTGTTGCACCTCACACTTATATAGAAGGGAAGGCTCCTGAGGATGTGAGAGCCAAAGGCTGCCTTGACCACAGTGACCAAGAGATGGTGAAGTTAAGTACCCTGAGAGGAGACAGCAGGGCAAAGACCAAGATCCCAACCCTGGCATTTAGGAGAGAACATTTTAACCTCTTCAGGGATCCACTTGAAAGATTCCCATGGGATAGAAGCCTAAAGGGAAGAGGGGTCCAAGAAAGCTGGTTGATATTCAGCAATCACCTTCCTTATGCTTAAGAACAATCCATCCTAAAGAACAGGAAGTCAAGCAAAAATGTCAGGGCGCCTGTGTGGATTGTTAAGGACTTTCTGGAAAAACTCAGACCTCAAAATGAAGTGTGCAGAAAGTGGGAATTAGGGTCAGGTAACCTGCGATAAATGTAGAAACAGCTTCTGAGCAAACATGGTTAGGAAAGAGCCAACGCCATCTGGAGTTGACTCTGGCAAGGAATGTCAAGAGCAACGAGATAAGCTTCCATAAATACATAAGGGGCAAAAGGAAGACTATTGAAAATGTGGGCCTGCTGCTGAAAGGGGCAGGCGTTCTGGTAACAGAGGACATGACAAAGCTGAGGGACTTAATGTCTTCTTCATCTCAGCCTTTGCTAAAAAGACAAAATTCCCAGGAATCCCCAGAGGCCAGTGTGAAAGATTAGAGCATGAAAGATGTACCTTGGTGGAAGAGAATCAGTTCAGAGAAGAGAATCAGTTCAGAGAACACTTAAACAAACTGGACATACATAAACCCCTGGGCCCCAAGAGGATGTACCACTGAGTGCTGAGGGCGCTGGCTGATGTCATTGTAAGGCCACCTTCAGTTGCTCCTTCCCTTGCTTCTGATGCTTCTCATATTTCCATGCAAACCAACAGTCATCGCAGGCTTCTCACAATAGATCAGTGCCCCTTATATTTCATATTATCAGCTGGCAGTTGGAGAGTTGCACTTTACTGCTTCACACTTAGAGATATGTTGACATTAAGGTAAGGCATTACGTGGGTAAAATCCTACACTAATAAATTCTGCAGTCTGCAGTCTGCAGTCTGAATGGACCCTGCTGGAGCTGTTATGAGGGTAAGAAGGAGAAGCAGAGGTGGTAGAAGTGCTGCAGGATGAGAAAAGACAGATTGGTGCGAAGGTTATAAAGGTTTGGAAAACCACTATTTTATGCATGAGACAAAGCAAAGAACTGAACTGGCCTTCTACCTTTGTCCAAGCTCCTTTCCATGTACGGAAAGCAATTTCAAATAGAGGATTTGCTTTTCATCTCTCAAATATTATTTCTGTTCATCCAAGAAGCCCTTCCCCAAATGCACCATATATCACTGGGGACCTGCTCTACACTCCAAGTGTTTTTTTCATGTAATAAATACTTGACATTTAGAAAAATCGCTTCTAAATTTACACAGTGCAGAGCTCACAGTTTGAGATTACCCTCCAAGCACCCTGAAGTGCCAGGCGCATAAATAAAAATCTTTGCAAATAGATTCTCATTTATTAGTTTTGCAAGAGTATTTTCACTTCTTGGAGATGGGTGATTACCACAGGAGGAAAGAAACACTTCTGGTTTAACTTAAATAGTAAGAAAATGCAGGAGAAAGGCTGATCGAAAATGTTAAATTATCTCCCTGATCTTTTGATGTTTTCTATCTTTGTAATTTAAATTTCATAATAATAGTACTATATGTCTACACTGTCCAGTTGTGCTTTAAGTCATAGCCAACCAAGTATAGATTAAGCTGTGAAACAGCAGCAAGAGATAAACTGCCATTTTCAGGGACAGGAAATACGGTCTGTCTGCAGGTCATGCGTGGTCTCCACTCATACAGAACATAAACAGATCTCAAGATGTACTATCTACTCCCATAATACTACTGGAAGATGACCAAGCATTACTGTCCCCATTCCAAAGAGGAAATAATATAGGACTAATTGCTTTGCCATAGAGAAAACTAGGGATTGCTGTCTACTCCCACTACATAAAGATTGAAAAGTTCCCTACAAAGGCATCCTTCCATCTGAACTGCAATGTCTCACCTCATTTCCAGGTGTGTGGAAAGCGAAAAAAGGCTCCTGATGGCCATGAGTTGCTTGGCACCCCGTCTCACTATCACCTGTGGATAGTGCCTGTGCTGCACAGGCTGGAGTACTGATGCAGTTAATGGTGCCATGCAAGGATACAACCCTAACCAGTAAGCAAGGTGATCTTTTCACTGACTTTTGCTGCCAAAACCCTAAACCTCTTGTTCAAACTGTCTCTCTGCTGTCAGGAGGGCATAACAGCACTGTGATGGATGGGATAAAGGGCCTGTTTCTGACTACAGAAGGCAGCCCAGATGGTTACCCTGGGACAGGCTGGATAGGCCAGGCTCTTCTTCAGTACAGACTGAGCCTTAGCAGCCAAAACCACAAGGGACCAGGGATCCTTGGACATGTGCTCAGGGCCCTTGAGCCCAGGGTCTTCAGCTCAGGTGCTGCTTGTGTTTTCCCATGAAGTCTGTGAGTAACTAGCAGTGATAACCATGACGATTCCAGACTTCTGTTTTGGTCTAGGTGTGCCAGAACATTGTTTTTTGGTCAAGTCAACACTTTAGAGAAATCAAAGTAGTTTGACACTTTTTCTGACAAATGACAGATGAAGCCATGTGGAACATATTGAGGCAGGGAGTAGGGGGAGAGGTGTGTCCCTGTTAGCACAAAATCATGGATTTACTACTGCTTACATCTTTCTCTGAGTGTGGATATCCAGATTCAATGAATATGCTGCCCAGTCAAGCTTCATTACATTCTCTTTGTAGTGTTGTGTTTCTCTGAGAACTGGCTATTACTTACCTCCAGGTTCTGGGTCCATCAGGAAGACCTCCATGGCTCCCAAAGTCCCTCACAGTTACTTTATGCCTTGCTAATGAATTTATCCAAGCGGAGCAATGAAAATCCCCAAGTGAAAGCTGTTTGACTTGCACTGCTAGATCGGCAAACTAAGCTAAAGCCAAAGTACAATCGGATTAAACCACTTTTAATGTGTCTATTCAGGGCTGCACAGCAGTTCGAGTACACAAATCCAATACTGATTTCAACAGTGAACATTTGATAAAGAGCTTTTACATTCTGATTAACTTTCTGTGACCATGAAAATTGTTTTAGAGGTCAAAGAAATTAAGTTCACTAGGTTTGTTATTCACGAAGGTTAATCTATACCTATTCTCTTTCAGAGAATCCTTATCAACCTGATCTCATTATATGCTCTCTCTAAGGGATGTTACACAGTCTGCTATTTAACTACTATTTCCCTGCTCTCGAGGTGTAATGCCACAGGGTAATGATCAGGCCTCAGTCATGGCAGTGTATGAATAAGGTAGGGGTAGCTCAGTCTGGGGTTGCACCACCTGCATTTCACCCTGTCCCTCAGGGTGGAACACTGAACTATGGGCCAGCACACACACACTCCCTCCATAAACCAGGGAATCTAGGATTTATCACATGCTGATTTAGACACCTAAACAAGCTGGTGGTATTATACTCCACTTCTCTCCAAAACCGTAAAGGGAACCCACAGTGGTGACTTTGAACTGTAGTGATGACACCTGCAGTCAGTTCCATGGAAACCACCTCTGGTGTCAAAATGCATCTACTTCTGTTCACTGCTAGACTCTACAGCATTGAACTCTTCAGCTGGGCCACACTCCCCTCTCTTCCTTTTCCCCTGGTCTGAGGTCACTTTGCAGTGATTTTTCATCTCAGCTGATTCCTTGCTGTCTGACTTCTGAAATTAATATCCTCAGCAAATCATTCGGCTCCTGCAGAGCACACACAACACAATCAGTATAATTACTACATGTCACACCTCACTTGTCACTTCACTTTAATGGACTGCAAGTAAGATGAACTTGAAAAGTGCTCTAAGTTAATGTTCTTAGAGTTCCTATTTTAGGCTCTTCTGAAAGATGCTACATGTATTCCAGAAAAGAGATTTCATCCTGGAAATTATCTGTACTACAGCAAAGTGAATAGGGCCAACAGAGTTGAGAGCTCTATGATTCAGGCACTGTTGAAAAAACATTCAATGTAGATAGGGAAAGTGTAGGACATGATGGGACTGATCTAGTAAATGTAGGTGTTTATGATGTAGGAATTTATATATAAAGTAGTCACCCTGACTATGAAAGAGCCTCCTGTACTTAAGGACCATGGAGCTTGGCATACAAGTCTCCCTACCCCGAACTGGAGACTGTGGGTGGTGAGATGAGTCTGGGCCTATTTACTCCTGTCACCTCACTCAGCTTTACAGCAAGGTGAGGTGCCCATCTGCCCCCCACTCTCACCCATTCAGTACTTCAACGTGTTTGGCTTTTTAAAAAGCAGTTATTTTACACACACATTTGATGGAGAACTGTGAATTCAATGCCAGAGTACTGCAATCTTCCATTTTAGGTCACTCCCTCTGCCACTTAATAATCACACCCCCTCATCCTTCCTTTGTAACATTTCTCCATGATGTATCACACACAAGCATATCCAGAGCATCTTAAACCTTGTCTCTTACTCTTCTACTCCAATGCCTCAGAAAACATCACTGTCTTTTTTTTTTTTTTTTTTTTTTTATCCAGCCTTGAAGCCTTTCCTGAGAGTGCAAAAACCCTTGGTGGATTTTTTGGGTTTTTTTTTGGTGTTGTTGTTGTTTTGTTTTTTAAAGAGAACCAACTAATTTAAAATCCAGCCAGGGTAAGAGTCCTTTTGTTTCTCTTTTATATCATAATCCAACTTCAGGACGTTTACTGAGGCAGCATGCCACCACCCACCTCAACTCCTTCCCCTCCTACAGGTGACTCAGACCCATGGTTCCTACCTTCCAGGCAGGAACCCGAGGGCGGGGGTTCGTAGCAGCCCAGAGGCAGGAGTTGTGCCTGTGCTCTGTTAGAGGGCACACACAGTGGGAGGCTGCAGCCCACTCCTGGGGTCCTGCTTGGGCTCACAGCAGGTTTTGCACAATGCATATTGTTCCAGAGAAACTATCAGTATTAAAGGGGCAGTTCAAACTGAGGGACCTTTACTGAATGATTTTACTTCATTAAAACTCTGCACCTAATAAAAGAGCAATTTTTGGCCTTACAAAGATTAAAAGCTAAACAAAAAGAACGAATGTTACTGCAGGGTTGGATTTACACAAGCAGCATTGTGCTTAAAATTCAGTCAGAATATTTTTGCCTTAAAAGTCTCTCAAATTACCTAATAAAAGTAATTTCAAATATAAAAGTTATTCCATTTCTAATGCTTATATATTTTTCCCAGCACATCCAGCATTTCTTACTCCAATGACAGCAGCAATATGTGAGCCCCTGGACTAATTCAGTTCTGCTTCCCTGTGCTGTAGAAAACAGACAGCAGCCTAAATTCAGTCCTCGCTGCGGCCTCTTTTTTTTCACATGCATGATAAAAGATCTGCAGTGCTATACTTAAGAATTAATGCTTTCATTATGGTATCTCCATTAACCAGATGGTTCCATCTATCAGTCTGCAGTGGCCACGAGACCTTAACATTCCTATTTAGTATTAATTTGCTCTGGTGCAGAGTGAGGCTGACACAGACACTTGATACAGGATGGAAGAGGCAAGCTAAAACATAGCCATGTATCGCAAAACCCAGGCATACGTAGTTACCAGAACATGGGCATACTGGGATCCTTGAGAAGGAGGCAATCTCTCCTCACCTTTTAAAATGCTAATGACTTCCTCAGCCCATATGTGTATTTTTCCAGCTGCTGGCTGTGCTGTGGCTGTGATCCCAGATCCCCTAGCCCACTGCCGTGGCTTTCAGCTTGTGGACTTTGGCCATTCTCTTCTTCTGGACTAAGCCAGTGCACTCATTTTGTAAAATCTTCACGTGACACTTTTTGCCTAACAGAGGCAGGAGGAAAACTTAACCTGGTCTTGAACCGTGTGATTGCTCCTGGGAGCATGGCTTCTAAAGCCCTTCTAACACCAGTGACCAAGTGTTTCCCACAGCGGGAATGCCATCTTGATGGTAGGTGCTCTGCCCCTAGGAGCATGGCCTGTGCTTGGTGTGATCCAGAGGTACAACAGCTACGAGACAGGCATAACCTCAGTGCACAACCACTTCCCTCCCACTCTGCTCTTGTCCAGCCCACTTTCCCCAGACTGCTTCCCTTCTAAACAGGGGATAACGAAAAGGCGATGCTTTGTCTAGGGTTGCACTCAGTTGTTCTGTGCTTGGAACAACCAGTCCTAATCACTTGGCAGGGCTGCTCTTCCAGCATTTGGCTGTTCATAAATATTTGAGATGGCTAAGCTCAATCTAAGACACTTTCCTCAGCAGAAATCACACTTCTGATTCAGAACCTGCTCTGATTATGAGGACACATTTGCATCTGCATCGCTCATATATGCAATTCCAGCTATCAGCACAGCAAACAAAAGAAACCCTTTGGTTCTGATCATCAGTGAAAGATTCATGCACTATGGGAAGGAGGTAGGCCACAAAGATCCAGATCTTAATCTTCGGGCAGAAGGCACTTGATGGTCCATGAGCCCAAATAAAAGCTTTCAGCTCTAAACCTCTGTTCTGTCTGCAATAGAATTTGGCAATTTTAGTTCAGTCCCTAGAGGGCCCTAAAGGATAATAGTCCTCCACACAAAACAGCTGCATGTACATATTTGACCTGATTCAACGAGGCAGTCAGCTTCTATTTGGAGAAGTCACAGTAAGCAGCACAGAAGCTCTACGGCCACCTTCTGCCCAAAAGTAAAAAGTAAACACTTGGAAGGAAAATTCTTTCTCTGAACTTTATCTGTTTGAAATTCATTCACTACAAGCATCTTTGTATGTAACCAAAACCTATATTAAGAAAAAAAACCCAAAATAAGCGATAGGAATCCCAAATATGCATAGAAATCGACTAGATACACATCTATTAGACATGCATGTACTGGTCAGTATTTTGTATTAAAAAAATTTGCATCTATAGTTTAAACATTTTCCATTAATCATTGTTTTTGAAGCATTTAGTTGTTCTTAGAGATAGTTTTCAAATTTAAGAGCTATTTTCAGAGGAAGATGGTAACAATTGTGTTTTCTTGTTTGGTTCCTTTCCTCGTTTGACATTTCTTCAATAAATAATTTTTGAAAAGTATTTCAAGTCATTGGAAGTAGCAAAAGAAGATGGTTAATTGTGTTGCCATTCAAGAACAGAAAAGACTGATACCACTTGTAGGTACCATTTAAGCAAGAGATCTTTACACATGCACCAGTGCCCCAACCCCCTATACCTGCTTTTAAGCACGGCTTGCTTTTTTCCTTGCACAATCGTAAGGAACTGTCTGCATTTCTACTGCCAGTTGCTAATATCGTTCCAGAGGATTCAGACTAATGCATTTTCTATGCTGCTGCCTCAGGAAACATATTTTTGATTGTTTAGTCTCAGAAATTCACAAAATAAAAAAACTCACCACAATTATGCCTAATAAGTCTTTATTTCCAAACATAAATTGCAAAAATATTCTATTACAGAACAGGTAACAAATACAGAATTCTAAGTATGCCTTATAACAGTGAAACCATTGCCTCCTTGACAAAAAAATCATCAGGCACTTATAACATGAAAACAAAGTACAAATTAAATCAGCTGTAACAGATGACTCAACAATACAACTTCATCTTGTTTTTCTGTAATAAAAGCACACACATGGCTGAGGGGCTCCTGCCTCCTCCTAAACCCTGCACAGATACATTTCTATATTACGCTGCACACATTCTACTCAGACAATACCAAGATCACATCTGAAACATAAATAAGTTCAGCACTGAGAGAATTTGAGGAACCTTTTTGGAACAGCAGTAGCAGAGCCTACACTAGCAGCTTCACAGAGAGCTTGGTGCATGTGGAGGAGCACAATTATACCAGCTCCACGGGGGAATAAGCTCTGCTTTGACAATTGCATTGGAAAGAATGGAGCTCAATGAATGCAAACAACACGCATTTTAAGACACAATGAAACCTCTGGGCAAAAGCTATCATGGTAACGTTACGAAATTACATTTTGACACATGGATGAGTCTCTGAAAAGAAAAGCCACGCATTTGCCATCCCTGAGGAGCAGCCCTGTGTAGGACCTCTCCATTCACCTGTATTGTCACTTGCACTTCTTGAACTAAATCAGAAGTGGAGGTTGCCTCTTAGGCCTATCTTAGAAAGGTAAATCTAAGATGCAAGTGTCCAAATGACTAACGAAAATACTCCTCCAGAAATCAGTCAAATACCCTTAAAATTATTTTGGCTTGTATGACTGTTTTTATGGGTGACATTATGTAACTTTCCACACACTTAACTCTGGTGGCATTAAAAATGGAGAACATTTAAAATAATTTTAATTAGGTACTCAAACAAAAAAATATCAAGAATATTAACATAAAGAACACATATGAAGTTACTATAGAAATAATACATATAACAATGCAGAAATGTCAGCTGCTACACTTAAGTGTCACAAGAATGGGTTTGCATTGTAAACACTGACAATAAATACACCAAGGAGGGGGTGTTTTTAGGGAAACATCTCACAGCCAAGCCAAGAGCTGAGAAGCCTAGCATGTTGTTGAGCTACAGACTTGCTGTGAAGAATCTCCTCTTGTCAGGGACTAAAGTGAATCATGAGGAATTTAAACTCAGCAATATTGACAATAGGCTATCCTGTCACAACCGTTTGCACGATTCATTCTGATGGGCTCTTGCCTTGAAACCATGATGGGATCATTAAATACTTCCATCATGCATTGCATGTTTTCTCCCTCACTGGAGAAAAGAGGGATGAAAAAAAGACGAGACACAGAAGTACCAGGTGCAGCAACAAATACTGATGTATTGCTGAAGGTACATCAGGATTTAGCAAATGTTCTTTTGAATGTTCTTTTGATGGCAACATGAAGATGCCACTCCTTGTGTTTCACAGCCAGACTGTTTTCATCTTAAACCAGTACCTGCCAGCACCTGCCACCCAAGGGCAGTTACTGCTCGTGCTCAGAGTGATGTGAGCTCCATCACCACACATCACAGTACTGCACTTACTCCTTGGTCGATGGCAAACTCAAGCTGATGTTCTCCCATCATGTTGAGCTCTTGCTGTACTACTGGAATATGCTCAACACCGAGAGCACACTGATGGGCTGCTACCCCTGTAGCTGTAACCCAGTAACCCCGGGTCATTCCCCTGGTGAGCCGCGTTCCCAGAATAGGAAGGTATTCTGAAACCTGCCCTTATGAAAGGAGACCATGAAATAGCAGCAATAGTCCCTTTGTTTAGTGGCATGCTGTGGAGTGTTTCTGCTCTATTTGATCATAATGATAATTTCGAGCCAATTGAATACTTTATGAAAATCTGGAACAAAGCTTAATAAATATAAATATGCTCACTTGTTGTATGCTGTAGGTGAATGCCCTTAAGGATTTCCCCTGACAGATTAACAGCATTTGAAATTTGTCTGTCCAGAAACTCAGAGAATGATGATCCTGTCTAAAATAACAGAATTCAAAATAAAGAGAGTTGGGCCTTCTAAAGTAACTACATACCCCCTTGTCACTGTTGTTGGCTAGCAGACCTAGAGATTAAAGAGATCTGCTGATGAAGTACCACAAGATGAAGGACTACCTGGCTTTGAATATTTTAAACTAAGATATGTTTAACTAAAATGCCCATGTGTAAGAAGTCTACTGCTTCAAAGCATGCAACAAGTGGCTATCAGCTGTTTGAGATAGAGCTGTTTCAGAATAAAGCACTCCACAGAATATTCCTTGGCCTTGATCTCACAGACTCCTGTATACAGGTGGATGTGTGTTTTGTGGACCTGAGTGTCCCTGGAGGAGCTACTGCATGGATATTCAGGATCTCCCTTCACAAATTTGCCACAGGAGAGCAACTGACAGAACAAAAAAAAGATCTCTAGGTCAAATAGATCTAAACCTGGATGGCATTGTTAGGCTACAGCTCCACCACGGAGTCTGTGCAGGCTCAAGCTGTACATGATCAATTAACCCACATCAATTAACTGATCTAGATACTTGCACTGAATAAAATCAACTAATACCTAACAACAGGAATATTTTGCTAGTAATTTAGAGAGCCACAGAAGGTTTGAAGTCACCTAGATAATTTACTTTCTTTTCCTGAGTCACACAAGACAGAGAATTTCATCTTTTGTCAAGCATGGTGGTATGTCAGTCATCTCACTAGTGTACAAAGGAAAGAGAATCAAAGTGAGCGTAACTGGTCTCAAACTGCCCAGGCCTCGTTCACCTCTGTTCTCTGCAGATGCTGTCTTAGATGCTGGGATTAGAAGAGACTGAAAGCAGAGGCATGCTGAATAACAAGCAAGTTTATGCAAGTTTACAGTCAGTGAACTAAGAATTTTTTCTGCTTATCATTTCTGAGTCTGTCGGTGATCAACAGCTTGTTAAAATGGCTGTAATGGGAAAGAGAGAAGGGTGAGCAATAATCAGCAGTGTAGGCACCTAGAGTCCTTAGTGTAGGTGCCTTAAAGCACCTTCTGGCACCATAGCGTGAGATGGGCTCCGGCCCACCAGAACAGCTGCTGTGCTGCCTATCCCCCTTGCAGGGGCCCATCTCTCCTTTCTGACCAGGCAGACCCTCAGAGATGTTACCCTCTGGACTTGGTCAAGCTTTCAGGGGACCCTGGGTCTGTCCAACAGCTGTTGGATAACAAACGGTGCCTGTTGTGTCCCTACAATCCCACCTGCATGGTCTTAACGGCTCCTTTGCTTTGACTGCGAAATTCCCTCGTCTCTTGGCATGAACCAATTTTCTCATTCTGTTGCCACAGCAGGGTTTCGCCATCTCAGTGTCCCACAACAGCTCGGTGTGGCATCAGGCTGAGGCCAGACATGGCATGAAGGGAGGGGTGCAGCACAAGAACAGGACTGGACCGCGCAGCCATTCCAGCTTAAGTCACCATGGAGCTGCAGACCAACTTTAGCACCTCCAGTTAGGCAACGTGAATATCACACCAAGCAGCCTTCCCTGAGGTGTAAACCCAGTCGCTTAGAGCATGTTTTACTATGCTGCAAGCATAGCAGGGTTTGATTCACAGTCACACAAACTCCCTAACAGACACTAAACAGGACTGCATAGCACTCCACAGGGTAAAGACAAATAACCAACTCAAGACATCTGGATCCTGAAGGAGGATGCAACATTAGAGATTCAGAGGAGAAAAAGGAATAAAAGCAGCCAGGCGGGCTTTAATCAAATGATGCTGTGATGCAGTTGTGCAAGGACACTGTCAGCTTCTGCCAAGGTACAGTGGAAATATTAGCACACTGTCAGTGTTTCTATCTTTAGAAAACTATTTAATCTCAATATTCATTCCACAGCATGTGACAGCATTGGAGGCCCACAATCCCTAAAAATGAATATTCCTCATGTGAAATAGAGGGAACTGAAATGTCCTTCCTAACCTTTGGTCAAGAATCCTTTATCCAAACTGATGTTGGCTCGGTCTTGCAAAAGTGTCATGAACATTCCCAGCCAGGTACAAAATCCATTTATTATTATTAACCTGGCACAGATGTAAAATAAATGAGAAATAATTTATTCGGCTACCCAAGAAAACATCACTTCCCACAGTGAGTGTACTTCAGCAAGTCTTGGTCATTCTAACTGTACCCTGTGATGCAGAAATGCCACTATTAACTTGCCCAGCCTGTGCATGAATTAACACAACCTGGCCACTCAGCACACAGCACCAATAGTTATAATAAAGCTGAGTAAAATGTCTGCCCTCCTGTAGAGTGAAGGGGATGCAACTAACATCCCGTAATAACTTCATGTCTGGAGCAAGGGCTGAGGTTCTTAATCTAAAGTCTAATAGAGTATATTTTTATTCTATGGAGAGTTAAGAGAATTTGTAGGAAAGGGTAGGAAAGGTCAACAATTCCTTCACGCATTTCTTATCAGCCCCATCTTCCACACAAATCACTGGGAGCCTTGAGAGCATGGAAGATCAGGTCTTCAGGTCACTGGCAAGTTTAAACTTCATGGAAACAGTGCTAAAAAGTCAGTGGCTGTCCATACTACAGAAATTTCCATTTGCTCTCATTTGTGAGTGCTACATCATATTCCTTCAGTTAAGAAGACCTCTTTTCGTCAAGGAAGCTAGAACAGGTTTCCTCTTTTTGGCTAAACCTCTCTTAAAATGTATTCTGATGATATTTCCCATTACTAATACACGTGTGTTTCAAATAATGTAGCTGCACAGAAATAGTTCAGATGCACAGTAACTTCAGCTCTTCATGGTGTGTCATGGTACACTGTTTACATTTATTCACTGAAACAATGAAATGTAGCACTAACAAGTGCTTTTGAAAAAAGTTGCTTCTTTGCTACAAATAAATTTCATTTTCTCCTCTCCCCATCTTATACTTTACACAACCAGGTTTTGCCCCTTTACCCATGCTGAGTAGTTACTTGAATTTAGTCTGAGCAATGAATGATCTTGCATTATCTCTATGTACACATGGAGCATTTGCAGTTGTTCTGGATACAATGCAAGAACCTCTACAAGATGTATGAATTTTCCCCAAGACAAACCATGTAGCTGCTACACAGCCAGGATCACCTCACTGCTCTACACTAGACTGGAATAAGTTACAGTCCTTACGTGAACACAGGTGTGCCTTTGTCTCTCGGGATGAAATGCAGCAAGGCTCTCCTCAGCCTCAGCTGTTTGCATCACCCAAAGGACAACTACATCACTTTGCACAGCTTCTACTAAAAACACTCCATGTGAATGATTTATAGCAGAGGAGATGCTCTTTTGAGAGCAAATTTGTCTTTGATCTATAACTAGGATGTTGCAGTAGGCAATCATCCTTAACACTCGTAACATGGATGCAGGTTCTTGCAGCAGCCAGTTTTCTGCACATGAGCAGCAGATGCCTGTGGCCAGAAAATGGCAAAAATCTCACTGCTGGGGAAGAAAAAATGTGGATTGTGGTGCTGGAACTGGAACAGATCAGAGTAAATCAAACCCTTTTGCTCCCCTCTTTCACTCACCAGCTGGTAACGCAGATGAACTCATCAGCTCAGTTCTGCTGTCTGTTTCTGTTAAAGGCTCTACTGACACTCAGAGGTCCACATGTGTATTAGTGGCATCAGTTATTGCCCCAAAGCACTATGTAATTTTTAAAACCACTTATTTTCAAAAATGGACTTTATTGCTGATATTTGCAGTCAGAATTTATCGACACTTCTGCTTCCTTCATTTCTTATTTACAGCAGCAATGGATCCAGATGCTGAATGTGTCTCAATCAACAGACCTGTAACCACAATGATTGATTCTAATACTTCCAGGAGTGTTTATGTGATTATAGAACTGCTCGAAGGTAAACTTTCAAATATTACAATACAGTAATGCTCTTATGAGGTATACAGTTAAAAGCCTTTTTTGAACCTTATTTTATAAGGTCCAATTCATTTAAGTGGGAATTTTTTTTGCAGATGTAATCCTCAAAGAGTGGAATACTGAATGCTCTTTAAATCAGTTGATTTGGGATTTAATGCTGCAGTAGCAAAAGGAGCTTTATAAAATGAAATATCTGATAGTATCTGACTGTAAAAGAAGAAGGACACACTATCTTTGAACTGACCATTCAAAGGACTCTCAAAAAAACGTCAGTGAAACTCTTAACAGAATCTGATTGTTACAATTTTTAAATTTTGTTTGCTTGCTTGGTTGGGTTTTTTCTTCTGCAGTAGAACATATAAGCATATAAACAGTAAAGCAGGGTACAACTGCTTGTCATGGTGTGACATAGCTCCTGTAAATGTTAAAGTGATTCTTTCCACTGGGCTGATATTTCACTTTTTGCTGGAGGATGTTGCTCCACATGTATTCTTGGACTGCATGGAAAATGTAAAGAACTGCACAGGTTTTAAATTAAGTGAATGTAGTCACTTTTCTCATACGTCCTGCTGTAGAAGAGCTGGGGATTGATGGTAGGAGGAACATTCTTCTAATAATGCCTAGTGCAGTTTCATTATCTGTAGTCACACATGGATACAAGCTATACTACGTGAAAAGAAATTGAATTATAGGCTTGGTACCCATCATCTTTCTAATGGAAATTCTGTCTCATGTATCAGCCAAGACAGAGCTGGAATAGCAAGAATGTGTGCAAAATCATGCCCTGCCAGGACTCTGGGGATTGTAGTGTGGAACCAGGTTCACTGTCCTCATTTGGAGCTAAACTGGACTTTAGACAGGAACACAGGCAAGTAGAGTGGTTTATAAATAATATACAGCTCTGGTCCTTCATACACTTGTTCTCAGAATTAACATCACTCATATGAGTGATCCCATTAAATCCACAGCATCATCTATTGCTCACAAAATGAAAGCCCATTAAACCCACAGCACTACTTATTGCCCACAAAATGAAAGCCCATAAACCACTTAACTTCCTCTAACCTGAGGGATTTTCTCATCTGTGCACCCTGGGACAAACTAAGAATGACATGGTTCTGAATTAATTACTCCTCTGCAGCTCTTCTCACCACTTTTTTCATGTAGACAAATGCCAGTATTTACAGGATGAAATTTTTAATTCAAAATGTTCACTCATGCAGCCACCATACAGAAACTATTGCCTATATTATGTGATACCAACAAAACCAGACATCTTATGTCAAAATCTTTTAATGATCCTCTAAGAAGCAAAATATGATGAATGTCACATACTGCCACCATCCTGAGATTGTGCTTTGCTACCATTAAACCAATAGTAAGGAGTTTCAGAATTTTCCAATAATTGTTACTTTGTTATTTTAAAAAATGATCACTCAAAATTTGTAAACGTAGCAGTCACTGTGTGAAAAAATCACTTCCTTTTCTCCCCAAGTGTAAAATATTTCTCTATTGTAATAATGCAGTTTAATGCTCACAAAATCACATCAGATCAAATCCAACACCGAACTGCTGAGATACACACAAATTGTCTCCTTAGGATCATCACTCTGGAATTAAAACAATAAAATATGTTATTGGTATTTCTTGTATAGTAGAAAAACTGCTTGTTATATTTGAAATAAGCCAACAGTTTAGTCTTCTGTGTATGCATTGCACCTTCTGCATCTGCCTTTCATCTGTATTTCAGACTGTGAGTCTGTGAGATCTATTATACAGAAACACAGGCTCTCAGAATCCTCCTGGTTAAGCTGGAATGTTCGTGCATGGTGTAACTCAAGCATCTGCTCTTTCTAAAGGAGGACTCCTTCATTTGAACACCCCCAGAATGGCTCATGCTTACCCCCCCTGCTCCACACTCTTCAGGCTTCCTAAGCTAACCAAGGCTAGGTCTAGCCAGTATCTTCATGGGGACATATCCACTGCCAATCTGAATATGGGTATGTTCTAAATTATATTATCTTACTCATATTTTGAAATAGCCAGAGATTGCAATTATTCTGTTTCTTCAACAGGATAGTTCTGCTGTGGAAAATCAAACCAGAACCCTTCTAGATATGTAAATACTTCTTCATTTGAATTGAAATCTAACATAAATTCTAATTTGATTTAATCTATACTTTTCTATTCTGATAGGTTTTAACTAAACCAGAAGCAATTTATCTCTACTTGTTACTGACATTATTCTTAACATGTAAATTTAGTTCACTGAATGCATGAGCAAAGCACGTGCTTGAAAGCTGTACTGCAGGGGTTCTAAGGCAGAAAACCTTTCTTTCAATATCTAATAATTTCACATTGGATAATATTTGCCCAAGTCAAGGATAGTCTGCAATTTGGCTGCCTGACAGGAATCCAGAGGCATCCTTATTTTAAAATGTGGTATAATTTTTCTCAAGGTAATTAAAAGTGAACTGTGGGGTAGTTCCTATTTCTCTAGCTACAGCAGGACACCACAAGCATAAAAGAATTTCAACAGAATTTAAGCTCATGTTGGCATTCTACTGTTATAAATAGGTTATGTGTAACAGTATTTATCACTTACTTGGATTGCAGCAAATTTAAAGATTAAAAAAAATATCACATGCTGACAGAGTTTGGAACAAAATTATTGTTTTTCATGTCAGTTCCTGAGCAAGTAAGCAGGCATCCCCCTGCTTTACAGGATGCTGCTCTGGCAGCTCCACCTTGAGTGGAGGGAGTCACTGCTGCTCTCTATCAGAAATAGATTGCATGTAATCGTTCGGTTGGAGTTAAAAAACTCATACCTACTTCTTACTTTCCAGGTAAGATACACTTACACAGTGGAAGGTTCAGCAGTTCTTACTTCCTTCCTCTGCTCAAGCCCTCCTCCCTCAGTCCTTCTGCTCAGACAAATTCAACGTTATTGCCTTCCCCAGGCTCAGTCTCAGTTTCATTCTTCCTTTCTGTGTTTTTTTTTTTTGTGGTCACTGACTCCTCTAAGCAGCTGCTTAATGTTACTGTTCTGTCTGTCAAAGAAACACATATTCATCTTCCCTGATGTCTTTTCCTAGCAAACAGAAAACCTGATGGATTCTCGGACAGACAAAATTTGCATTTTAACCAGGCTTCGGGGCAATCAAATTTATGCCAGTCTGATTAATTTATCATCTGACAATTTTTCTAATCAGATTCTTTTTTCTATTTTTAAATATGAATCAGGTCATTTCCCCTCCTTGAACCTATGTTTACTTGAAGCTAATGACATGCCCTTCAGGCTTATCAGGTTAAAGCAATGAACAAACAAGACTTCCTCCAGCTGCAGGGCCATATAGCAAAAATGATTTGGTAATCTAATACAAAATAATAAAGATCATTATTTTAATTATATTTCAAGATTTTGCTGTTGGTGCATTTTCCATTTGACCCTCTGTGATAGGTGGACACCTACTTTAGTGACAGCCTGCACATATCTGTTGAACATAATCATAAAGGTACAGGAGAGGATATTAAGGTAGAATTTCCCACACTGTGGGACTCTACAGGGCTCTCACATCTGACAATTCTCTCTATCCAATAAGAAAAATTCACCTTTCCAATGTCAAGAATGGTGTTTAGGAGCAATATTGCCAAAATTATTCATTAGGATGCAGTTATACTCTCCCTATAGGTGCTTGCAGCAGAGAAGCTTCCTTCATTTCTTATTTACAGCAGCAAACTTTTGTGTCCCAGTAATGTGTGTGGGAGGTTCTGCCTGAGCCTTCTGTGGGCACCCACTGGTGTAAGGAACCTGCAGCTACCCACTAAGAGGGAAGAACACAGAGCATGGAGAAGAACATAAAATGGAAATTGAAAAGAGAAAGGAGATTGTTCAATTTTTAGAAAAGGTCATCTTCAGTGAAATATACTCATTATAGAATTTCAATTATCTCTAATAGTTGATAATACTAGCAGAATGGTAGCTCATACTGAAAGCATTTAATTTCTTTGGTTTTCTCTTTGTAAATATAAGTGTAAATTAGGGCAGCACAACTTATTCTTCTTGTGTTTTTTTTCTTTACAGCTTATTTGGCAAATTTGGCCACAAGTGATTTTCAGTCTGTCAAGCATGGACAGCATTTAATTAACACATACAGATACTTAAACATTTTTGTGGCTTCTATCTGCTTCTCTCTAGAGTTAGTCTTTCTAAAGAGCTGCCTTTCATTTTCTTAGCTGGTGTAGTTACTACAATTAAAATTACACAGTATGTCTCCAATGATTTATATTATAGGAATAACAAATACAATGAAAACTGCTGGATATCAACAGCTTAGCCACTAAGAAAAAATACATTATGTATTTCTTAACCTTTCCAGTATGCTGCAACCTTTTACAAGCAAAAAACGAATACCTTAGCCACATGAAACTGCATATATATACAATTCAACTCCTTCTAGGTAATCTCCTGCCATGGACTAGGAGAATGAATTCACTTGGTGGATTCTAGGTTCCTTCTTACAGGTTTTATATTATTCTAATAACCAGAAAGCCATTTATCTTTCTATTTCTTAAAAAAAACCCCTTGAAGTTGAATAAAATTGTGCCTTCCCGGTACTAGCAATCTGCTATTTTAAAACTTAGCATTCTCTGATGATAAACTAAGTGTGAATGTATCTTTGACAACACATTTTCCAAACACCAATAAAGGATATTTTCAAATACATTTCAGAACATAGCCAGAAGAAAAGCACCCTTTGCTTTTAAGCTTAAAATTTCTGGCTGGAACAAGATGATGCTATTTTAATTTATTTAACTTGAGCAATACTGTCATGAGATTACATCAGTCCAATTAAAGCATATTGTATACAATGGCAGTTCTACTGTACACTTCATTTACTATTATATTAACTTGAACCCCCTGGAAAAACAGAGTTCTGTGAAAGGAGACTCTGACAACAGTATTGTCAGCTCAGGAATTTCTGAGTTAGCTTAAAAGATGAAGAAGTACTTATACAAATTGGTCTTATTTTGTCAACAGGGCAAATCAAGATGGAAAACATGCAGACAAATCTTTTCAGAGTCATCTCTAGTGTGTACACAGTAAATTGGCTCAAGGTCAGAGGCCAGACTGTGCTGCATGTCTCTGAGGCAATATACAGAAGGTAGAGGTCCAAGGGGTTGGGACAGAAAAGCCAGAGGAAAAGGAATGACACTTCATCCTATATTTGTAACTCCCAGATTCTGAGCTGCCTCAAGGTAAAATGCTCAGCAAGTTCTGCTGTAGTGTATGGCAGATCCCTCACGGCTGTCCACAAGCTGTTCTGCACCCCCAGGCCGTGGGTACACACTGCTCTCATCTTAACCTAACAAGAGGGAAAGAGGCCATAGATGCATGCTGCCCCTTCCTGGAACAATCCTCATCCTTACTCTGCTCCCTGTATACATCTGGAAAGGCTGTGCCAGGATTAGGCATCTCCCTTTGGAGATCACAATGTGTGAATGCCTTTAATTAAGCAATTCTCAAAGGAGGCTGGTTCCTGGGAACTGATAGCAAGCCAAACATTGGCTGGCAGAGACATGTGTCTGAGATAAGGAGACACTGCTGACTGACTATGATTTATGTGGATAATCTGTACCTAGCTATGCTCCCTATCTAATATTCACAATTAGAAAGTATTTCTCAACTCTGTGATACATATTTATTCAGAAAGATACAATCTTTCACTTATTTAGGAATACAATCATTAAGTGTAAGGTAGAAACATCTCTCTAGGAAGAACAGACTCACACTTCATAAATCAAGTTTTCCCTTGGCACATTAGTGAAGTAAAGACATTTTATGTGGTAAGAATGGGACTTACCTTTTTAGTCTGATTCACATTTACCAAACTGCAACTTCAAAATGCCTTTGCCATGAAGCTGAAGGATCTGGTTGTATTCTTTGGGCATTGCATGGAAACCTGGTTTAGGCAGCTGGTTGTCATAATAGTGGTGACTGATTGGCATCTTCTCTGTGGATTTTGAGAAAGGCCAGAAGCCATAGAGCTTCACATTCTCACACAGCTCAAGAGCAGCACTAGTGATCATAAAACCAGATGACAACCGGTAGGCTTTCACACCCTTAGTTCTCCAGAACTGGGCAAGATTTTTCAGATAAGTGGGGTGAAAAAATATTGCCCTTTGGGTTGCTTTGAACTCTTTCAGAGTGTGGTATACTTTGAAAGAAGTGGCCGTGTTGCTTCTGAAGGAAAATGCTGGCAGTAAAAGGAAAGCATCTCCATAGACTGCAATGTTTTCCAGAAATTCTGTCTTCTTTTCATTGAGCTTGTTGTATCTGCAAAGTACCAAATTTTAGGAATGGAATGTAGTATTGATACAAACATTACAGACCAAAACAGCCCACCTGCACTTGCAGAGATGCGTTATGAACTCTGCTGCACCAGTTCAGCCTGTCTACACTGCAGATTTATATCACCCTATTATAAGTTGTCATATGTGCAGCTATGAAAATCTGACTATTGTTTAACAAGAACACATTAAATAGGATTGAACTGGCAATGCAGGAGATACTGAAGCAGATCAAATTCACTGCTAATGAGACTAGGACCTATTAACAGAATTGATCAATTAAAGAAATTAAGAAGAATGCAAAACCAATATTGTGTTCATACTTCCTCTGTTTTAAAATACATGCACTACAATATGTACTGTATGTGTTTCTGAAATGTGTTTCTTGCATCAATAGGCATACAAAAATCTCTCTTCAAAATCTCTGTGTCTGCCTTGTGTGGAAATCCAAGGATGCATGAGCAGTCTTGGAGTGTTAAAGATTAGTGTTGCTCAAGTTTTGCAGGGTTTTACCTGCATTTGATATACTTCTAAAATAGCTAAAAATATAGGCATCCCTGTTTATGTCCTTCAACTGCAAAGAGAACACATGGAGATCTATAAAGACTTAGAGCTCTAACTTCACAAATGGCGAGAATTTATTCTCAGATGCTTTCAGTCCCCAACAAAGAGCAAAGAGACTTAGTTCTCACCCCTGGATAATTGTGTGCTCCCAAACACTGACTAGTGAAACTCCCAAGTTATCCGAGATGCGATACAAGCAAGGGGGTCACTCAACTCACGTCCTCTATAGATCTGACTTTCTGAATCACCTAAACATATGGAGCTTCCACCCCCTTTGGGACTCAAAGCACTGAGTCCTCTTTTGAAGGTAGTTGCCTATTTGAGCAGTGTATTTTCACCTTTCAAAGGCTACCAGAATCTGCTTTTCACAAATGGCTCCAGCAGAAGCTGGAAAAATTGGTTTCATTTCTCTTCACAGCTTGAGTAGGTTCAAACCCTCTTTTCATGCAGCACTTCAAGACGGAGGACAGCAGCCACTGCCATTTCCATTCAAAACACTCACGCAAGAGTTACCTCTTGCACAACTAAATAAGTGCAAGGAGTGATACACCTTTTCTCGACCTGAAGGGGTTTAAACTTACAGCTTCTGCTTCCCAGAAAAGTGCCATTACCACCAGACTCTGAAACAAAATGAATGAGAGAGACTCAGGTCCTCCTGTCGACCCTGAACCTCTGCACATGCAAGAGCCACACAGCCAAAATAAGCAAGAAATGCCTAAGCCTGTGTCGAGGAAAAGTGGCTGAAGGGTGAAATTCTGGCCTCCACTCCAAGAATTTTCTCTGTTCTTACTCAGTCTAAAGTATTGAGCCTCCAGGACAGAATTCAAATCTCTCTTCTTCCTTAGCTAGAAACCTGGACAACTCAACTTTGTCTCAATCTCCTTTCCAGCTCTGCCACTGTAAGGAGAAGTGTAGCCCAGCTCCATTAGGACACCTACATTGTACACCCTGACAGACACAGTTCAAAAGCTGATTAACCTTAACAGTAACATCAGACTAAGTCAGTATGCAAACAAAGAATTAGAAATTACAGGGAACAATGTTGCAATAGGTCTTCTGAGAGAACAAACAAACTTAGTTCTGCCAAATGGTACCATGTCTCTTCCTGCTTCTTCTTCAAAAGCATTTACAGATTTCTCTGAATATTTAAATAAATACTTTTTTTAAATCATAAAGTCCTCTTATAATCTCAGTTAATCCTCCCACAGGTTTATCTCCTATTTCCTTCAGTGTAACTCCTATTAACCCTAGTGTGACTTGATTTGGCTAAAAAATGAGTGCAGCTGTGGCAGAACACTTTGATTAAGCCCAGAAAAATTGTGGATCAGGGCAGTAGTCACCAAGGATGCTGAGTCATTGGACACTTTCCCTTCCTCATATTCTTGTGCAGCCCCACTAGCGTCAATGAGCTAAATTTATTTTTGGAGAAGCAATAATTCGTCTTCATTAAAGTCAAAAGGGTTGGGTAAGCATTAACATAGTTAGTACTCATTGCAAAAAATGAAGTTCTATCCCTGAATCAATGAAAAATGCCTGTTAGTAATTTCTATGTACTCACTGTACTTTTTCCTTCTTCAAGGAGAAAAAAAAAGCTTTGCCTGATGTTGTCTTTTTGACAATACAGTTATGACAGACAATAAGATACAGTAAGATTAGCAAGCAGTAAATAACATGGCACAGCAGTCCTTTTCATAGATAAGCTGCAGTTCCAGCCTGCTGAAGATGTCAGATTAGTCAGGCTGGCCTTATTACATTTTCTTTTCATCAAGAAGGTGAAAAAAACCCCACCTCTGCTGAGGAAAAAGTGTATGAGCGAGCAGCTTTCACAAGGATTGAAAAAATGGATTACAGAAACTGGGCCTCTGTTCAGGAAACAGCCCTCATCAGAACAGCCTTTAAGCACATTACCTAAGAACGTGTGCTCACAGACCTGCTGATAGAGTCGGACACACATTTTCAGGCTTTCCTGATTTATGATTACAATTCCTTTCTAAATGCTTGGGGTCATGAGGGTCGGGGGGGAAAAAGAAGAGGCTTGGGCTTACAATCATCAATTTTACTCTGCCATAAATTGTTAACTAGTATCAGCCGAGGCTCTTGCTAATCTAGGTATTGCTGACTCCTTTATGCTACAAAAAAGGCCAGGTTTAGAAGATTTCCATTTAGACTAGTACATATTTTACAAGGAAACGAAGGCTTAATGAGGTAATCTACATGCACTGCTCTCTATGCTGGTATCCCAATGGATTTCCATGATAATCTCAATCATATCGAACAATTATACGCCATTGCGCAGAAACAGATTTGCAGCAGTACTCACTTCTGGGCTATGATACTCGGATTAACAGTCACAAGGTTTGTTTTGTTGCCAACATCTTTGCTAATGTTTCCTGTGGTTGGAGGGAGGTTACACCTGAAATTGAGAAACGTTTGCTTAAACAGATGTGCACCAGAAATGCTTTACAGTTATTATTTGCAAATTCCTCTCTTGTGCAATGACACTTTCACGTCAGCTCCCAGGGATGTCTAAGCACTTTAAAAATATTAAATAAGGCTTACAGCACTTCTAGTAAAAATATTTAATCTGCTGTACAGATGGTTAAAATAGGGCACAGAGAGCTCATTTTCATAAATTGTATCACAAACCAGGAGCACAGTCAAAATCCCAGGAGGAGCCAGTCTATGAAAGCCCTATGCTAGCTGCTAGGAAATATTGCCCCTCTTGCCTAAACAATACTTTTCTGCTGAAAGTCTTCTACTGTGTCTTCTAACAACAGCATAACTTGCCCTATCGCAGAAACAGTGATTTCTATAAAATGTAAAGAAAGCATTTTTTTAAATTCAGTCACGTAGTAAGTTTATCATCTTAGTACACAGACTTCCCATTTTTATTAAAACAGTTGTCTAACTGGAAAGACTTTTTTTTTTTTTAGATTTTCAAAAGCCTAAATATTAGGCAAAAGTAAGAAAAGGTAACCAAATTTAGCATGCTGTGTGATTGGATATCACTGAGAGAAGAACCTTCCCTCTGTTGCTGTTTCTTTGCATGAACTGCAAACTGTGAGTCACATACTGACAGAGTGGGCCAAATTACACTTGGAGTGTGCCTGGTTTTCTCCCAGTCTATAGAGGGAGATGAAAAAAACTACTTGAATAGATGCTTAATTTTTTAAATTAGTAACAGAAGATGAAAAAAATATTGGGGCAATTAAGTAACTACATGAGTGAGCCAAACTACAGGTAAGTAAACACTTTGTTAAACCAGAGATATACACGTGACATTAAATTCCTAAAGGTTGTTAAATGACCAGAAATGTCAGGTTCTTAGATAATCACATTTCACATCACTGCAAGGTGTCTTTGGAACACTGATCATACATGTATCCATCCAGCCTGCTCTTTAATGAGAAAGCAATGTTCTGAAAACTACAAAGCAGAAGTATCCTTAAAGAGGCAGAAATAAAGAATTGTCAAGATCCTTCCTCATTGCTACAAACTGGCATTGGCACACTTCCAACCCTGCCAAGTTTTTAAAAATGTTGGACACACTTCGGGAAGACGAAGCAGCTCTTACCTGAACACAAAATCAGAACTATCGATTTCAGCTCCACAGCTGGAATTTTTCAGAATGCCTCCATTTCCAACCACAGCACAGTTCTTGAAGGGATAGACTGAAAGAGGAGAGGACTGCAAACAAATAAAAAGATCCAAAATATTTTGATTGTTTCTTTGTGTCTATTTGCTCTTGCAGGTTTAATCTGGTAAATCCCAGAAAAAGCATTAATCATTTAGCAGACAGGATTGCCAAACCTGGACAGCCATGAGCCAAAAACAGGCACCAACAGACAGAGAACTGCTACCTCTGCTATCAGAACTTTGAGAGAATAACATTGGATTGTTAAAACTGGGTAACTTTTGAATACACTTAACACTAAAACTATCTAGTAGTGACTTGAAACCTTGGCAAGCTAAGGAACTAATTTATACTGAAGATAGTTTAAATTTACGCATTTTCCTTTGCACTGTAACAGACTGGGGGTTGTCATATAGTCATTTGCTTTCTCAGCTAATAGAACGTAACTTTGTAAATTCTCCTCACTTCTGTCATCACACAATTACATTTGAAGCAGAACAACGAATTCAGGGGAACTTGAAGACGCTGTAAAGGATAATGATGTGCCCTGGCTTAACTCTTTGGGAACAGAAGGCCTCACTGAAGAGGTTACTGTTTCTGGCTGTTCACCCTTTCTGCTCCTCTCCTTGTTACAGCTTGCTGTCTTGCAGTGGGGAAGCTGAGTGGGAGCTAAGTGCATCCACTTGAGAACCAGCACAGTTCACAACCTAGCAAATGAATGTAAATTGTTGACTATTTAGGTTGACGTTAATATAGCTGGCTCTTATCCCAGTCTCAGAAACTTTTCATGTATCTTGCTCAACCTCTTCTGCTGTGGGAGCACTAATGTTCAACAGAGGCCAACAGCTGGGATACGTGACTGCAGAAATTAAATCCAGTTGTAAAAGTGAGTCAAAACTTGCTTATGGAAAGCATTATCCTTCCTTCTTCTCTCATCAGCTTGCCCAAAGAAAAGAAGGGACACTACTATGAACAAGGCAAAAAGTGTGGGAAAAGTGGCAAATACCTTATTGCCTGGCAATATATTACAAAACAACATGTTCAAATATTTTGTTCAATTCTGAAAGGACAGGAGGAGAACACAAAGGCCAAACAATTCTGGCTATCTTAGCATGTATATGTGCACATAAAACATACTACTTTTTTGTTTCTTCAGTTTAAATTTGGAACCACTATATTGTTTACTGCATTGAAATCAGTTAAGACTGATTCACAGCAGCACTAGGAAGAGCTAGACTCATAGTAGTTGGGATCTCACAAATCAAGAATGTCAGAGATGGGTAAGAGGGCTCCCATGTGCTCTTAGCTTCAAGAAACCAAATAAAACCTCTTTGTCTCATCTCAAGATCTTGTATATCTATTGTAATCCTGAGCTACAAAGTCTGATTCCTTTCCCCAACCAGTGTTTCTGGCTGCAAACACCCTGCCCCAGTGGGTAACAAAGCTGGTGAAAGGGCTGGAAGGAATGTCCTGTGAAGAGTGGCCGAGGACTTTGGACTTGTATAGTTCAGAGAAAAAGAGGGGTGACCTCACTGCTCTCTACAGCTTCCTGAGGAAGGGAAGTGGAAAGAAAGGTGCTAATAATGTCTCCCCGTTGTATCCAGTGATAGGACACATCAGAATGGTTCCAAGCTACACCAGGGGAGGTTTAGACATGAGATTAGGAAGCCTTTCTTTACCAAGAGGATGGTCAATTGCTGAAACACGCTTCCTAGAGAGGTGGTTGATGTCCCCAGCTGTCAGTGTCTGAGGCATTGGGACCATGTCCGTAATAACTTGCTTTAACTTGGTCAGCCCTGAATCGGTCAGGCAGCTGGACTATGTGATCATTGTGGGTCCCTTCCAACTGAAATTACTTTGTTCTATTCTATTCTGTTCTGGGCTATTTTGTATCAGGTTTACCACCAAAATAGCTTTCATAAATTACACACCCCAGCCTGCACTGGAAATGGCATGGGCATATGAGGAATATGAAATGTTCTTCCAGATTGAAATGCCTTTAAAAATGGGAATGATAAAAGCAAGGCAAACATTCTCAGAGTATTTGCTCCTGAATTCAGCTGGCTGCCAAGCAACTCTACCTGCAATCTATGATCTGTGATACCCTGTGATGCCTCTACCACTTCAGAGGAAGGCTTAAAAAAAACCCCACCTTGCAAGGTGAATAAAGAAGTGCATAAAGTGCATGCAGGGGCTGATGGGTCTCTTCCAGAGGAATCAAAGCATCTCAATTACTAACCCAAAACATATGTATGATACTGTGATTACAATAACAAGAAAAGATACAGTTCTTACCACAGGCAGCATCTTAAAAATGTCCTCTGTAATGAGGATAGTCTTTTTACTGTCCACTTCGTAGCTCATGTTACTTCCCAGTGGGCTGTTGTTTTGAGAAGCAATAAAATTGTGAACTGCATCACAGCAGGAAGCTAATTCTGACCTGCAAAAAACCCAAACAAACAAAATCTGATCAAAGACAGGCAAATAAGTAGGAAAGCAGTGCTAGAGAACCAGATCAATGAATACCAGTTTGAATTAACTAGCAACAAAAGGCTGTATTAACCTTCTATGATGTCATTTCCTTTGACTTGCTTTGCATTTTCACAGCAAATGTTCAGAAACTAATCAGACCACAAACTGATAAATGTTTTTATCTCTTGGTCTCCTTTTCCCACCAAAAAGAAGTTGTAATTGATCTCCTCAATATCATCAATTGCTAAGATTAATACAGAAACACTGAGAGACTACAGTTCCCAAAGAATTAAAAATGTGATTTTCATCAACATAGAACAAGTGATTTTAAGAAACTAGAAAGCTGGAGAAGGAAAAAAAAAGAACATAAAAGAGATGGTGATGGAAAGTACTGGTAATGGTACTTAGTGAACAGCTAAATGGTTGCAAGCCAGTTAATTAATAATTAATTTCGACAACTGTTCATCACAATTTTCCTGTGCACAGTATCAGAGGTGTTAAATAAATTACATCACAACTTCCACATAAAGAAGACAGATACCTATGTGGTAGAGACAGCCTAGCTGCTCCCCAAAACACCTAGCAGAAGTCCTTAAATAAATAAAAATGCAAGGGATTCACTCAAACCTTTTGTGGGAGTGAAGACTATCACTCGTCTTACAATTCCTGTTACCTCCAAACATATATAAATATTATGTGTGCAAACATTCTACATTATTAACAGTGAAATGAAATGAAAATCCCCGTCAGGTCTTTGAAATCAGACCCCAAACACTATAATTCATTTTGCTTTAGGCAACAATGTCCTCTCTGCTGCCATGGGATCTGATTTTCAGGCTGTAAGGCTGAAATATTCATAGCCAGACATTATGTATCAATTCCTAGGACACAGCTTTCTCATTAGGTGAGATACTAAGAGAACTACTAACAATTTAGAGAAGGAAATAAATTTATAACAGAACTGCTAAGAATTTTGAAAATACCACACTGAAGGTTAATTGAGACGAAAATTAGAGCCAAACGAATAGCAATTATTTCATACTATTTCAATGTGTAAAGTAAAACAAACTGTTGAAACTAGTTAAATATTAGAGGCCAAATTCTGCTTGAAATTGAGCTGACTTTAATGGGCTAACACACAGGTAAGTTAAGTTGCTTCATTTCACTTTATCAACAACGTAGACAGAGAAAAGACAATAATAAAAATAATAAAAATAACAAAAATATCAATTATTATTATAAATATTCTAAAATATTATAAATTATAATAATAATGTTTCTGATGGAACTGTAGCATAGTCTAGCACACGGAAGAACCTAAAGATTATGTTTCCTGGTTTTATGTTATGAACAGGTCTGGGATAACTCCTAATCTCACTCCTCTTGAAAAAATGGTCAAAATGAGAGGGGGAAAAAAAGCTTGGGAAGGTTGGTTTGAGTCATACATAAAACACCAGAGGAAGGAAAGAAAAGAGCACCATCTCAGTTGTCAGATGACTTAGTGGTATATATTAACCCATTTTGAATACTGAGTTCTAAAACTCCTCCAAGCCAAAGTTTCCAGATGTATGAGGAACACTGGGAATGACTGAGCACTGGGATGGCACAGATCTGAAATAACCACTCTAGGAGAGCAACCAGGAAATGTCACTCCTGAGAGAGGAACCAGTACGGTTCAGATGTCCATAACCTGTATTCCACTCCTTTAACACGACGATTCCCACTGCCCTGCTCCAAGCCTTAAAGGGCAGGGAAGATTGGTGGTCAATGAAAACCACTAGGTGCAAGGGTGGGGATGGAACTGAGACTGTGCTCTGCGGCTAGGAGGTACCCACATGGTGAAAACAATTGCTCTGTGCATATATAGTATCCTATTTTAAATATATGGCAAAATAAAAGGGGAGCAATGAGGCAGTAGAGTCAAGTGATGATGTCTGGGAACACTGGATGTTGCTGAATCAGTTGTTTTTGACTGGAGCACACTTGCTTTTCTTTCTTGTACACTTTTTGCTATAACCAGCTCTTCCCAATCTTAATAAATACTGTAGCAATAAGAGGATTCAGATATCACTGTCCCGAGGGCACCACCAAGCCTCACTATTCCTGTCCAGCACCCTGGAGCTGCCCCTACCCTGTCTAGGGTTCAGAACCCCATTTCAACCTTCCAGAGCCATCAGTCCCTGCCCCAGCAACACCACAGCAGGGCCAGTCTCCAGTTGTGTCCATCCTGTCCCCAGGGAGGTGCCCATGCCCGGGCTAGAGCTGCCCCATTCCTGGCTAGAGGTGGGATGAGCCCAGCTGCCAGGTTCTGCTCTGCTGGCCAGGTTACTGTGTTTGGATCCCACACTCTGTCCCTCAGGAAACAGCTGTCCTTCACTGCTCCCTGGCACTCACTTGGAAATGAGGAATCACATAACCCTTAATTTTGATCTCCTTGTTTATTTTCTTGCAGCTAAATGATGCAGGCCTAAATATTATCTGTGTCAACCACTGGACATTCAGAGGAGAAGGAATAATGACAGAATATTCCTGCCAGCTTTAGTAAAACAGCTCTTTTGTGTGCAATGGCTACCAGACCCTGAAAAGGCAAACTGATAACAGATCCCATTCATTAATAGAGATGACATGTTTTTGCTTTTTATTACTCATTCCACAAGAACAAGTGCTTCAATAAAAGCAGAAACAGCATGGAAGAAAAATAGATACCAGAATTAATAAGAAAGTAATAGTTTAAATTAATATTATGGATCCACTGAGGAAGTAAACCAGAGTTAAACTAGTCCAGAAACACAGTAAGAACAACATAATGCATACTGAGTAATGACAAATATTCTCAGAGCATCTATGCTAAAAATTTGATGGCAACAATAGAAACCTTTTACTTAGATCAAATCATGACACAGAATCCCACTGTGCCCAAGCACCCCTGTACAGAGCTCCAGTGGGAATGCATGTAACCTGCAGGCAGCAATACCCACACCAGTGTATTCAGCAATCTGTTTGCATGGGATTTTGTACACTGTGACACCTGGTAATCTACAACTGACAGCAAACAATGAGGAAGGGGTAGAGACTGGCCAGTTCAAGCAATCTTTCACTGCAATTTCATCATGTCATTCATATGTGGTCTTTCAGGAGGTGACAAATCACTAAAGAGCATTTACTTCATAAGATTAACACATGTATCCTACTAGCCAATCCTTTTAAAAAGTGCTATATGTGAGGAGTTGCAAAGCCAAGACAACATTTTAACTTGTGTACTGTGCCACCTGGGGAGAGGGAAACTTAAAACAAGGGTCAAAATCTTAACAGCACCAAACAGTGGTAACTTAAAGCCAAACTCTGTTGTTTTTGGTTTTTTTTTTTTTATTTTAAGAATGGTAAGCGATTGACATTGTCTGTTCCGACTGGGAGAAAACCCTGAGATACAGAAGCAGCTCTTGGAAGATACGTTGCTATACAGGCTGAGTATCCACCTCATACCTGTCAGAACATGAATGTAGCTTACAGTAAGAAAGTTCAAGTTCCAGCTTTTGTCAGAGACAGGGGGCTTGCCCTAGAACAAAGGGTGTTTATAATCCAGTCACAACATCACAAGGCCAGACTGAAGGTTATGCTTGAGTCAAAGTACCCAAGTTTTGTAGGGCACTAGTTTTGGAAAATATCTCCTCTGTCGTAGAGGTTATTACTGACAGTTTCTTATTTGGAGAAGCCTTTTCCTCAATTTCTCCTGCAGGGATTTGGAAGCTGAGTGATATCTAAGAGCTATTTTTAAATCCTGAGGCACAACACCAAACACAGATATTTCTTATGCCAAGATATGCAGAAAGGGAGTTGATTGCATTATCTGGAAAAGTTGCTTGTAATAACTGAGGAACAAACTCAAAATCTGGAAAAAGAGTTCACCATTTTGACTGGTAATACATATCTCATAGGACTGAGTAAGTACAGTCATGATTATCTTAGTCAACAACCGAAGTGGAGCCATGTGCTGCATTTGTCTGGGAAGTTTTGATCATATTAGACAACACAGAGTCATACAAAGCTGCACTGAAGAATGTTTTTTGTTGCTCAGCATATACTTTCACTGAATTTTTTCCTTTGTGGCTGAAGGATGCAGGACCCAAGTTATATTCAGCTGGTATGGAATTTTGAGCCTACATGACATCCAAATAATTTCTTCAGGTTCATGGCCGCTGAGACCTTCTGAAAATCCTGGTTTCTTGAAGCCAGTTACCAGAGTTGTTTTGGCTTGTGAGACAAGCCAAATAATGTCATTTTCCAACTGCTGTGCAGTTTTTCCATGATGAACTGTTGGCAGAAACAGAGGGCTCTTGCCTTGATTACATACTTCCAAACTTTTCTGCATTACAAACACTTGACATGGATAGTCCACTCTATTTAGTGGAATACGCAGGCTCTAAATATGCTGATATAGTTTCTTTGCAGCTCCTGCAGTTGCTCTGGAGCCAAGATAGCAGCAAAATTCACTACCTTGGTTCTGTGCTAGTATGAATATATGCATTTTAGCTGATTCAGGCCTTGTGCACAGGCTGCACGTGCCTGCTGACAAGTCACAGTGTACACACATCCTAAAGATACTGAAAACATCTCAACATCTCCAACAACTCAGTGTGGACCAACCATAAAGGCTAAAACAATCAACAGTTAGTCACAGGTTAGCAGACTCTCTCTGCTGGTTCAAAAGCCAGCACTGCCCTTTACTCTGAGTGAAATGGAAAGAATCTATAATGAGGGTGAATTTTGTCTTTACGTAAAAAGCTTCTGCAGAGTTTAAAAACTTCCCATTCCTCCAAACCTTTTCCATTAAAAATGCTTAGCTAAAGTGATTTTGTTTTATATGTTTTTAAATATTTTAGTCAGATACACGTCTGGTGTGAAAAGGCACTTGCTTGTGCACCCAGACTTTACAAAGCATTACTTTGGGACACAGGAAAGAATGTATGCCACTGGAATTGGTATACTCCAGCCTACAGCTGGACCACTGGGCCCACAGAGTTACCTGTGATCCTTGGGGGTTGCAGTGGCCCCAGTGAGCCTACAGAGTCTGACAAAACTGTGTGAAATTAATAGTATTTCTTTTGTGTAGACTACACTTCAGTATGGCACCAGTGCCTGTGGATCTGTGGTCTGAGGGCATTCGTCATTGCTGAGAACAGTGTGAAATATCTCACTGTCATTACACATTGGACTAAACTGGCGTGGGAGGAGGAGAAAAATGGATGGAGATAGACACTGCAGAAGTATCAAAATATTCAAAATGTTGTTCAAAATAATAGAGGCTCAACTGTCCTTTAAGGCCATGGTGAGGAAAATAATTTTAATTTGCTCTAAAGAAAGCTTAAGTTCAGTATTAGGAAACATTGAAACAGGTTGCCTAGGCAAGGCGCAGAATTTCAACAACTGGAGTATTTTAGCAGCAATCAGGACAAACTTTTTTCAATAATGGTGTAAATCTATTTAATTCTAAGTCACCATTTACAAACATCTATAAAGTGAATGTTTGCAAAATCAGTATCATATCAGTCCTGTTATAAAGCACCTGCACATTATTGACACCAGCAATGCCTACACAGATGTATCTCCTTGTGGATCTTCAGTCACCCAACACACCAAAACACCACATAAAAGAGAACCAAATGCAAACTGAAACTAGCAAATATTTAAAGCTGTAACTCCTGTAAGCTAAGTGGATTTCACAGCACTTCACATTTTTTAATGTCATTTGAACAAAGAGCAAAGCATTCAAGTGACAAAAGTCCATGGATTACTACAAACCAGAAAAAGTTTTGTGCTTGCTTAACAGTTTGTTTTAATAGTTTATCTAGCTTGGATATTTGTAATCATTAGGTCACGTGAATTATTGTACTGTACACGTGAAGACATCAAAGACTTTGAGGTTTCATACTGCAGAGACTGTTCTAACAGTAGAAGAACCCACAAAAAATTCCACTATGTAACAGCAAAATTTCAAGGGCACAACTACAAACACCAAGACTACTTTTTATCTATGTTCACTGCTGTAATATTTTGTAATGAGCAAGCAATTATCTTATTGTACTGCACTGGGGGATCTAGACAATGATACAGGTTTCTTCAGGCTCTTGTCAATCCAAGTCAATGTGTCAATCAAGAGTGCAAGGAGGCATATTATGACATATTCCAAACTTTTAGAAAAGAGTGGTTAAATCTGATATTTGAAACAGAACATGTTGAAGGGGAATGCTACACTGACAGCCCTTGAATTGTCTATAAATGAAGTAACACCATAGATGTCTAAGACAAAGAAAGCCAAAAGGGTTGAATCTGAAATCAAGGCTGAATATGTAAGAAGCGTAATAAAATTTTCATACTAAAGACTATTTAAAGAGTCTGCCATGAAGACATAATTAGTTCAGACTGATCCAAAATTAGGTTCTCTTTATAGGAATCCTTCAACCTTTAGAAAAGTATATAATAGTCTGTAGACCAATTAAAAGATTCAAGCTTTTCTTCAAACTGTCACTAATTACTATCTCTCCACCCAGCTTTTTCTCTCCTGAAATAAAATATGTCTTTGGATATATACTCATTATTTTACATATGATCTATTAAATCTGTGCAGCAAATATACTCTTAAACCACTCTGCAGTCCCAGAGTTCTGTGTATTTTCTTGTAAAGTGGAAGATTTCAGAGATTATAGCAGAAATATTGACCTGTTTAGTGTTAGAAAAGCTATTGATTATGTGGTGGTGCGAGCTTATATAAGCATAAATTGACCTTGCAGTGTGTTTTATTTGTGTTTCAGCTGGGGTTCATTGCAGTACACAGATGTGATCAGCAATACTGTTGCATGGGTTAGAGTGTAGCTTGCAACGAAACTAATCTCTTCAAGAAGTGGGATTCTATAATCTGCAGGAATGTTTAACACACACTTTTGAGAAGAGATATTAAAGTGGGAAAAGGGTAATAGAGGTCAAGTAGAATAAAAAGGCAGAGGGAAAATAACACGACTAGGAAAATGGTTGATCTTTTAACTCTTCAAGACTCTATGTTCTTTTTTTAAAGTAGTAATGTTCCTTTAAAAAAGAAAAAAATTTAAAATATTTTGGTCAGGGGGTGCATTGTGCCAGCTAAACTGCAGTGTAACAGCAGTAATTTTAAACCTGTATTTTACACCTAGGAATATCCTTCTCCCTCCACTATGAGATGCAAATAAGGTTTGTCTGGAATGGTCTTTCCATGGGGAAGCTCACTATTCCAGTGTGATACCACTCCTGAAGCACTGTTGCATTGCTTTGCCAGGCTTCAAGCTCAGTCAGATAGCCCAGAAATACAATGCTCAGAGGCTTCTCTGAGGCTGAGCAGATGCTGTGTTTTTCTCTGTAACCTCTCTCCCTTCATTTTGAGGGCTGTTTTAACTATTTTGTAGCTTTCTGCAAAAACTGGAGTCGCAACTATTTTGAAAACCTGCAGATTATTTGATACCATTTATGTATATCCCAAATGAGAATAAATCAAGCTTAAAAGTCTGTAAAGCAGAGATGTGGAGGTGTAAAAAACAATTACAGCTTGCACTTAATTGGGCTCTGTAATTTGTTGCACTAATGAAACATTTCTTTAAAGTGGAAAACCTTTGAAGAATACTAATATAATAATTAATATTCAGGTTACCTAGGGAACTTGAGACTGCTGACTGTAGCTAGAAGACCCTTTGCAGAGGAAGCTACCCAGGCACAGCTTTTTTTCCTAGAGCTTTAAGGATGACCCTTCCAGGCAGCTGTGAGATTATTTCCCCTACCTTTCCAAGTTTCTACCAAGTTTCTCTCTTACAATCAAGAAATACAAGCACTTGCTCTGTCTAAAAACAAGTTAGAGCTGATGTAAATCTGAAAAGGGAGGAAGAATTCAGGCATGCTTAGAAACAAAGGTAAAATGTGGAGATGGTAGATGATTGTCGAGTGGCAAAGAACAAAAGAAATTTTAAAAAGGTCAAGAGAAGATGAATTTCATAAAGAAAAAGTCTGAATAAAATGTAGTTTTCTATATGTCCCTAGCAGTAAATGCTAGAGAACACTCCCAAAATCACTATTGGCAGGATGCTACTTATACCACTTGCGGTAACTCACCTTTGCTAGCTTCTATTGTGAAGTTAGATAAAGCCTCTTTAACAAGGACTGACAAATACTACTGTGGGGCACAATAAATCTTAAGGAGATTTCAAGAGCAATGAACCAAGTGCTTGCACTCGCTCCTCTGAGGGCAGCCTATATCTGGCAATGCTGATGCCACCATTATGGATACTAAAATAAGTCAAATGCCAGGAGATTAGCTCCCTGACAGAGTCTGGACAAAAATCAACCACAGTAGAGTGACTGTGGATATGGGAGGTATTAAAGAGAACATCATGGCTTGTACTTGCTTCCCGGTTCTTCTTGATTTTGAGAAATGCATGTGTAAACATCATGTAGCTGTCAAGAACCACTGAGCACTGCCAGATAGCAACCCAGCCAAAAGCATGTGAGCCTGCACAGCAGAGCAGCCTTAGAGGGAGCCATTTGGGAATGGGCAGCCCTCTGACAACAAAGGGACACACTCTGCACAGCTGCATGACAAAGCTGAGCCTGGTAGCAGAGGGTCAACCTGGACTCCTGCACTCTGCTCTCCAACAGTGAGTTGGCAAAAAACACTGTAGTTTCTGCCAGACATGGCTGTCAGCTGTAGCCCTTTTGCCAAATAAAAAGAGAAGTATTTCTTTCCTGCATTGCGCTTCTAATTCATATTATTTTATTTGGCCTGGATCTGCTGGGAGAGCAGCTTACAATGAGAATGGATGTGTACTCCTTGGCACACAGTGCTGTCTTCTAGGAACATAAGAGTTACTGGCTCAGATCACATATTCCTTCACTCCACTAGCAGCATGGTGGAAGCCAACAGCAAAAGCTGCAAAGGAAAACACAGGAAAGCTTCTCTGAAAAATTAACTACCCCAGGAGAAGCTGCTCTTGAACCTTATTAATTAGAGGTTAGTTTATGCCCTGAAGCATAAGACATTAAATCCCTTATAAATATGCATGCCTGTTCTTCAGAACTTCAGGATAATAGAGAGATGTCATAAAATTGACACCGTGCCTGAGAAGCATCTCAGCATTCTCTCCATTTAACAGATGGACAAACAGGAAAAGACGTCAAGCAGCTTCTCTGCAGTCTTGTCAGCAGGCAGACTTCTGGTGGCACTGGCAGGTGAATAATGTGACACAGGCAGCTTCAAGTTTCTCCTGCTGAGGGTGGCTGACTGTAGTACCCAATTTCTGCAGCACAACCCCTCTGAGATTAATTTCCTCTTCTGCAAATGGGTGTGTTTATCTACCTACTTAATGAGATTTTCAGACTGTATAATATTTGTATTACACAGCTATTACTGACACTGGTCTAAGTCAGAAAAAGGAAGAGATCTACTGCCCAGGGATTATTAATTCATTTATTTCACTGCAATTCTAGAAACTTTTTCTTCCCCATAGCTCCGTTAATGCATCATTTCTCAGCTAAAGTGCCCTTGCAAAGCTAGTTCTGGGCTTAAGTCTGATGAATAAGTCTGGGAGTGCTGTAAGCATGGAGATTTAGGCAGCAAATTTTATAGAAAATTTGGTTTTCTCTTTTTAAAATATTTTTTTAAAGCCACTGTTGACCAACTGTTAAGAGCCTTGAAAATATCCAGTATGGTCTTGGATTAAGGACAACTTTAAAATTTTACCCTATTTCCAAAAAACAATAGAGAAGACTTTGAGAATGAAAAAAGAAAGAAAATACTTATGCAAAAGAACCCATCTTTTGTAAAATAATCATTCACAATGCCCTACACCAAAGTACCAGTCCTTGGTCATATCAATGGAAATCTTTGATGATATCAAATGTGATCAAATTTCAGGAACAGTAGAATACACAGTATTGTCATCAGAATTGCAGCATGGGTTATGTACATATGAACTACCTAATACTCCAGCTGGTTTGGATGTTAAAAACCAAGGAAACCATAACAGCACAGCCCTTGAATGTTGATTCAGTAACAGGTTTGTCCAGCCTGGGCTGAAACATGGATTTTAAACAATGGTTTTCTGCTTGGTGTTTGAGCAAAATCAAAGCTAGTAAGATCACCTCAATGTACATACAGACCACACTTTTTGGTAGCTTAGTGCATCCCACAGTTTTGTCTTTTGAATTTTTCCAGTTTTATCATTGGTTGCATAACCCACCTGGAGTACTTATGACCCATACTCCTTGCTGGAAGCCAAGGACAGCATGAGGAACAGCAAGCATCCTGTACTTAAAGTCCACTCTTAGATGATGTTTTAGATGTTTGATTCCCATAGGCCTAGAAGAAGTAGAAGTTGGCCCAGTAGAGGGGAGCCTGTATAAGCCATAAATGGCTGGACCAAGGAGTGGCTACTGTGACACTGATTCAAACATCCAGTATAGCAGAAGTAGTAGCAAATAGCTGGTACGTGGTGGCTGGTCTATTTGGAAGGAAGAAAAGTTAAAAAAACCCAACAGATTGGGAAAAAAAAGCCTAAATGTAGCAGGGTGAGGAGCAGGTGAGAGCAGCTTCACCTCCTGTAAACTCTGTGCAAGACACTCGCCTGTTCTGAAATGGAATGGGCTGCTTTACAGCTCCTTATCATGCTTGATAGCTCTATGCACAGCTAAGGCCTGCCTGAGTCAATGCAGAGTTTCTTAAACTTTAACTCCATGTATACTCCTACCTCAGCTTTGGGAAACAGTTGTCGTTATACACAGCAAACACAGCAATTTATATTGCGCAAAACCCTTTACCCCATCCCACCCCACCCCAAAACTACTTCTTCCAAAGGGATCATGCTGAGCATGTGGATATTTAGTTCTCAACACTAGTTAACTCCGAAGAGTTGGAAGATAGGTCAGTTTATTTATTTTCAACAATCATGACAGAATCTTTAATTCTGACCCATGCAAAAACATAATTCAAGAGAGCTTTTTGCCCTGGAGAAAACAGGGATGGCACAGTGACACTGGTCTTTAAAACCAGCATGATGCACTCACAAATGAGAGTTTAGGCTTTTCAGAGACCACCATCCCTATTGAACATGTACTTCTGTGCCACCCCAAACAAGGACAGATGGAATCACGTGCTGTCATGCTCAGGGGCCATGACATGCAGTGCTAAACCTAATGAGTGCCTTGGGCACTTCCGTAATAGAGGCAATAGTCTTGGGGTAAGGACTACACTGCTTCATTACAGTCTTCTGTCAGAGTGCCTGTTCAGACGGACAAAATAACATTACCAATACTTTTTTAATACTGTAGGGTTTGTTCCAGGAATATTTTACTTCATTGTACTTAAGTTGGCTTACTATTCATTATACTGGAGGTAGGTGAAATTATTTATGCAGTTCTTTTATTCTACCCAGTTTGCACAGTTAAGTTCCAACAAACAAGAAGAGCCCCATCATCAAAAGATTCATAGAAATTACTACAAGCAATACAAAATCATCTGTTTAAAAAGGAATATTTAAATTTATGCCTTGTTAGAAAAATCTAGGGTAAACAATTTTTCTAAATGAGAGAATGAAAATTACCTGAATTTTGTAGATTCTTCTGGTTTCCATACCCAGGTGCAATTCTGCAATTTTGTGACTATGTGAAGATAATAATCTTCTGAGTATCTAAAAATGGAAACAACATCAAACACTAGAATATATATGTATGTATATTTAGAAACAGTCTCTAAAAGCATTCAAATGATGCATGTATTAATAATAATGTGCATGGTGCATATATAATAGATTGATTTTAGAACTCTATGACCCATTTTATTTTTGTAATTTGTAACAGCACTATCCTCATTTAACTAGCGTGACCTATTAAACATCTCTTCTTAGTACTGATGTCCTAATGAACTTCAGAAACTTTCAAAAGCACACTTGTTTCAAACTTACATAATTGACCATAAATACCTTGAAGTTATTAGAAATCATATCAAGTGCAAAAGTCCAAAATAATAAAAATAATTCTCTTATACTTGGTGGTTTAAACTTTAAAAATGTTTTGAAAAGTGGCTCTAGCAGGCCAAGATGAAGCATAACACTTCTTATGCCTTTTCTTTCATTTACTTTATAGCATCCCCAAAGCTCAATCATCTATAGACCATAGACCTATATTTACAGATGTAAGTTTTCCTTTAAATTGTCTCTAAAAGAAAACAATCTATTTTACATGAAACAGAACTTTGTTTACATTGCTACATATAACCAGAGAGTTCTCTGCTCTTGAAAATATGTTCAAGAGATTTAAATTTGTTCATAAGTGAAATACTTTGTAACATCCAAGACAAAAGAACGGAGACCTTTTTTCCTTTCATGTTCAATGTTACTACTTCTCCCATTTGTGCCTGGATAATACAGGATGTAAAAAAACAATAACTGACTTATAATAACTGGGGGAATAGGAAGAAAAGGTGGTATGGATGCCTAAAATTCTATGGGACTCAAGTCTCCATACAAGACCCAACTCATATTATTTTAACAAAAATAGCTTAGTGTTGACCCAAATTATCGTGAGTTTATTTAAGCTGGAACTTAGAAGTGTCTGTTTTGAACAGTTTTACAAGAGTTGGGATGGCAAGAAACGCCACTTGTTTTAAGTGGAGCATGAGAATTGATTAAAAGCAATATATAAAAACACTGGTGGTTGCAGCAGCAGAGGTCAATCATCTGAAAGCTTCCTTTCCTCTGTTCCACATTTGAAAAAACAGATTGTTTGCTTCATAAAAGTACTGCAATTGCTAAAGGTAACTCATTTATCTACCCCTGAGTAAAATCATGTCCAATTTCCACATGGAAAAACAAATTATACTTTAAAGAGGAATACTGCATTAGAACTGGTCTCTGGCTCAAGTTCGCACCTGTGACAACATGTACAATTTTCATCCTCTACACTTCGCAAACTCTTAACGGAACTAGGTGATTCTGACTAAACTAATTTTACTGAGCCCTTCACAACTCAAGAGAACTCAATCGGCAGAAGCAGGAAAAGAAAAAACTAGTTTCATTGCAGCTGTAGCTGATCAGACCTGGTGCAGTACATTCTTCCTCCTTCCAGTCCCACTCTAAATAATTTCTCTCCCTTGTGTCACTACAGGTACCTACCTGACTCCACCTCTGTTTTGCTTTTGCCTGGTTTTACACTTGTCATATGCCTTCATAGGCCACTTTTGCTACCAGGGCAGAAAAATAATCCAGAAGGAAAAGGATATGCGTATATATTTTCTTCGTCCTCATTGTGTTAAACCAGATCAAGAAAGAATCCATCTAATCCCACAGCCAGTATAAGTAAAGAGTGATAGAAATGGAGAAACTGGGATCAAGGTCCTCCTATTTTGGCAGCTGCCTGCTGGTATGTTATCAGCCTTGGAACTGCAGCCAGAGAAAATGGAACTACTTTCCTGCTGAAGCTGCTACCTAAATTGAGTCACCATGGGGTCAGACAAGTGTCAGTAGCAGTGCAGGGCAGGGCGTGTTTGTGGGGTAAAGATGAAATAAAAGCACAGGACCAAAACAGCCTATTCTGATGCTGAATAACTCATCTAGTTTTATTACTTGATCTAAACAACAAATCACTCTTAGATGCTCGGACTCATAAAAAAATTCCAAAAATTAATAGGATAACAGACCATGAAGAGTTACTTTAGCCTATCATTATCCAGGAGAAAAAAAAAATATAGAAAAAGGAAATTCTAGCCTAAAGACATTGATAAGATGAAGATCAGAATCAGAAATGAAAAGAAAAATTACCATTGATTCAGAAAGAAATTGCATGGACTGACGAGTTATTAGCAAGTTACAGGGAAACATTTGGTAAGGAGAAGAATGAAAGCATCACCCATAGTGCCAGTTCCGAGGCCTCACAGGAAACAGGCACTCACTGTCAGAAACTGTAAGGACCTTCTAATACTTGCAATGGAAAATGCACTTAGGGTAAAAACAACAATTACAAAGCAGGAACACTGCAGCCTTTTCACTGCTGTCTCTGCTGGATCAAACTGCTCTTGCTCGGAGGTATCCAAGCTCACCAGCTCACACAGAAAAGCACCATTTCCAGGTCTTTACAAGCCAGAACACCACCTCTGCTCACCCTATGCACCCAGTTTAGCTCCTCTTGTGACTTACAGAGACACTCCGGACTGTCAGAACTCATCTTTGCCAGCTGGCACAGTGCCGCAGGCAGCAGAGACATCCCAGCACGCTGTCCTGGGGGACAGGAGCTCCCAACTGTGGCAGCTCTGCAAGGCATCTGCTCACACCAATAAAAGGTTTCTATGAAACGAACTCCACTTGATTACAGACAGTATTCCAATAGATAATTTTTTAAAGACTCAACATGAAGCTCTGGGATTTGCTGCAGCTGGGTTTGCAACCCAGAAAGCTTTTTTTTTTTCCTCTCAGAAAGCCAGTTTTAGCATTTCCTGCATTAAAGGAGGCTTTGGGACTCACTTCTCCAGAGGAATCAGTTCAGATTATCAGGGAATCATTTCATGACTCTGCTGTAACCCAGACAGTCATCTTCTCCACTGTTCCATTTTAAAGAGCTGGGACATGACTTATTTCCACTGACACCCAGGAGCCTACAGCACATATTCACTGATGCTTAAAAGGGTTTTATTAAAATTAAAAAAGCTCAGGTAAATTGAACTATAAAAATACTTGGACAACATAATAATTACAGTGCTGAGAAGAATGAATGAGTGGAACATGTTTTGTTTCGTCCTGTTTTTGTCTGCCACCTGCACCATAACCACTATAATAATTTTCTGTCCTAGGAAACCCACTTATACTACATGAGCCCGACTGACAAATAACACCTGGAAGGCTTTTCTTTTTTTTCCCTACAGTATTTGTCAGGTAGGCAGTGACCGTCTATGTTAACTGCAGTGACTAAGGTGGAATTACTATGCACGTTCAAGGCACTGACAAAGTATTAGTATCTTCTGATTTTTGGCAGATATCTAAAGGACATCAGCAAGGACAGAAGTGTTGAGATAGTATGGAGACAACAGGTAAAATGTCAGAACAGACAGATGCAGTCCCACTGGTTATTTGCTAAAACTGAATACCAACTTGTAAAAAAGGTATTTGAATTAGAAGGAAGATTGAGCAGCAGGAGTGAAAAAAGGACATATTTCTACTTGGCAGTTTATGTTCAAGGAAGAAACAAATAAAAAGAAAAACAATGGCAGGCAACGCAAAATAAGGGGAGGAACTGTTTTGCCTTTGGACACTTTAATACTACCAAAACAAATATCAGTTTTATAAGCCCTCAGGAGAGTGTACACAGGGCTTGCTCTAGAATAAAAATGGAAAACTGCTAACAAAACTCAGCGTTTCAGGCTCTTTGTCACCACCAGCACATATTCACTATAATAATAACTTCTCACTTACATAGCATTTCTTACTACCAAATCATATGACAAGCTTTAAACTACTAAATTGTTTTCTCTTTCTTCCAACTGAAGAGGCAGGAGTGTCCAGAATGTCCCTGCAAGTCTAGAACTGCAATATAAAGCACTGGGTCACACGTTGAAAACGCAACAAAATCCTTGCACCTCCTCTCAGTGAAGGGCAATAGCTGCAATATTCATGGCAAAAAGCAATCCCTTGCTCCTTTGTTCCAAGAATCTGTTTCTCTTCCTACCTGCCCAATGCACCTTCTGCCTCATTAAATGGCGCAGCCCCTTTCTCTTTAACCACAGAACAAAGGTCTCGTACTTTCTAAAGTTTCTCCTATAATCTCAGCTCCAAAATGTTCTCAATAGGAAGAGCTCCAAAGACTGTAAAATTTTGCAATGTGTGGCATAAACAGCAGCATTTACATTGCTGTTACTGGATTTTGAAGGCAATACAGTGACTGCTTTTCCTTCTTCTGGTGTTAATCACTCAAGTTTTCAGTCAGCTGCATTCTTTGACCTCTGCCAGTCTGTGTTTCAGCTCTCACTATCACTGCATCAGTAACATAGTGGTCTACCACCTTTCAAAAGAACAAAAACTTCAATGATAGTGTTGCTGAAACAGGTGAAATATTAATGGGAGAAGAGGTTGTAAAGAAGTGGAGGGGGAAAGAAGAAAGAAATAAATAAGTAATAATAAGAGCAAAGACAAAATGCTGGAAATATGATGACTTAAAAAGAGGCTAAAGGTCTTTAAATGCAATAAGAAAGTGAGGAGGAGGCAGAAAAGACAGAGTAAGTTTTCAAATCATCATTACATGTTGTTTTGACCTTAAGGAAAAATTTGACTTCTCCATTACTTTGAATAGGGAAAGGCATATAATTATTTTTAGCTCACCTTTTGTTTCTCATTCCATTCCTCTTCCCAAATGGATGGGAGTGGGGAGGGAAGCTCCCAGTTTTAAAGACACCATGGCACCATCCATTTCAAGCTGCAACTCAGTCCTAATGGGAAGCCTTTCTCACTTACAGTGTTTCATTTATTGGTGTATCCTTTTATTTGTTGGTGCATCCATATAGGAAAAATGTTACATGTCAAAAACAATGGGCTGCTGCTCCCCTTTTAACTTTAGAAAGTGACAAGGAATTTGAGCAGGGCTGATCGCAAACTTAGATTTTTCTCCATGCCAGAGAAATACAGAACAGCAAGCTGAAACCCCAAATTAATTTGGGGTGGGTTTTCTTCAATGGGTCTAAAATTGGACTCTTAGTTTTCTGTGGACTAGTTATCATAATTCATGCAACTAACCAGCAAGTCTTTATACTAGTGCATTTCCATACCTACTCTAGTTAATATGCTGAACAGAATCATTACCTGAAGTTGCTCATAACAAGGAAGAGTTTTCAACAGTCAGGGAAAAACCACTCAAAAATGAAATTATACCCCACATTTTTACTCAATATTTTTGCGAATAACTTGGAATGAAATGTTAGTAACTGACAAGAAGAAATCTTGTATTGTGAAAATAAAAAAGTTAAAATCCAACCTCGAATAAATCTTATCCATGTAAAAGAAAAAATGCAGCAAACATCGGTTGAACAAATTCAGTTTTCTATTGCATAGCTCCGTGTTAATATACCAAGAATTATGTAAAAAAGGACAGTCTTTTACCCTTCTATTTAAAACAAACAAAGCAGAAAGGACAGCAAACACCTACCTTTTCTTCTTGATAGATGATGACAAAATGTTGTCCTGAATTGCCTTACATTTTGAAGCCTGTTCAAACTGGTAAATTCCATTTTTATTAAGAGTTGTTCTGTTAAAAGGGAGCAGGAGGAGAAAAAGCAATAATCTTTAAAAGGGAGAACATGTTCTACCAGTGTTGTCACATTTACTTTGCTATGACAATAAGATTAATAACCGTTGATTTAGCTGAAAACATTGCCAAACAAATCTTATTGACTTCTGTTGTGAAGTTCCTATTATTAAAGGAGAGTTTGCTGCTAGGGACTATAAAATATTCGATTCTTTAAGATAACCCTATTCCATAGTCTGAATTATATTTTCCACTTTACACTGTAATCAGCAAATGTAATTTAAAAAAAATAAATTAAAGACTCTTGAACATTACGTTTTGAAGATATTTAAAATATTCACTAGTAAAATATTTAGCAGATGTGATTTCCTAAAATCGTTGATGAAATGCAATATTCACAGCGAATATAATATATACAGGAAACACCACAGGTGAAGTGGATCTTTGTATTTTGACCTTAACTTACTGACTCAAGCATAGTACTTCCTGCCTTGTTTATTCTTTATTTACACAGCAAGAATAAATATTTGTAAAAGGAACCAAGGCAAGTGCCAGATAGTGATCTTTAATTCCTGTCTTATTTTCACGGGACTCCTGTGTGGTCCTCTTGCTCTGGGCAGCCCTGGTAGAAGACTGAGATGTAAATTAGTAAATGACTGAGATACCAAAGTCTTATTCCATTCACCTCAGTTCATCCTGTATCTAGGTTCAATCTCATACAATCGCCCTCTTCTACCATCAGCCTTCCACTGTGTGGATTGCCATTTATCATAAAGATTTGTCCTCTGGCATTTTTATTTTCTCTGCCCCTCACCATCTTCCTCCCTGCCACCTCCCCCTCCTTTTTGCTTCTTTCCACTGATTAACTACTTACAGAGCCCTTGGACATTGCAGCCTATTTGTCCAAACCAAAAGTAGAAACACAGAAGACAGAGATGCTGTGTGCTGTTCTTAAAGAACAACTGATAAATCTCTGTACAGAGGCACTGACACACAAAGAGAAAGGGTCTTCCTGCTTTGCACACAGCTTCTGAACCATCACTGCTTTTACTGACAAGGACCAAAACTCCATTGCCTCCACCTGCTACAACACGGAGACCCCTCACCAACAAGATTTCTGACAAACTCATTTTGAAGTTTGTCATCTTACTTGGGAAAGATGCCATTTCCACCCACAGAATCACAGAGTGGCTGAGGTTGGAAGGCATCTCTAGAGATCATCTGGTCCAAACTCCCTGCTCAGGCAGGGTCACCGAGAGAGGGTCATCAAGGACTGTATCGAGATGCCTTTGAATATCTCCAAGCATGGAGACTCCACAACCTCCCTGGGCAGCCTGTGCCAGTGCTCAGTCATTCTCACAGTCAAAAAGTGTTGCCTGATGGTCAGAGGGAACCTCCTGTGTTTCAGCTGGTGCCCACTGCCTCTGTTCTACCACTGAGCACCGCTAAGAACTTGGCTCCATCCTCCCTGCATCCTCCCTTCAGCTATCGATAAGGTCCCTCCTGAGCTTCCTCTTCTTAAACACTTCAAATGAGAAGACTGACTGAAGAAGAAAGAGAAGAATAAATGCTTGTTTATTTTGCTCCTGAACTGACTGTCATGGTCATAGCTNCTTTAAAATAACCCTATTCCATAGTCTGAATTATATTTTCCACTTTACACTGTAATCAGCAAATGTAATTTAAAAAAAATAAATTAAAGACTCTTGAACATTATGTTTTGAAGATATTTAAAATATTCACTAGTAAAATATTTAGCAGATGTGATTTCCTAAAATCGTTGATGAAATGCAATATTCACAGCGAATATAATATATACAGGAAACACCACAGGTGAAGTGGATCTTTGTATTTTGACCTTAACTTACTGACTCAAGCATAGTACTTCCTGCCTTGTTTATTCTTTATTTACACAGCAAGAATAAATATTTGTAAAAGGAACCAAGGCAAGTGCCAGATAGTGATCTTTAATTCCTGTCTTATTTTCACGGGACTCCTGTGTGGTCCTCTTGCTCTGGGCAGCCCTGGTAGAAGACTGAGATGTAAATTAGTAAATGACTGAGATACCAAAGTCTTATTCCATTCACCTCAGTTCATCCTGTATCTAGGTTCAATCTCATACAATCGCCCTCTTCTACCATCAGCCTTCCACTGTGTGGATTGCCATTTATCATAAAGATTTGTCCTCTGGCATTTTTATTTTCTCTGCCCCTCACCATCTTCCTCCCTGCCACCTCCCCCTCCTTTTTGCTTCTTTCCACTGATTAACTACTTACAGAGCCCTTGGACATTGCAGCCTATTTGTCCAAACCAAAAGTAGAAACACAGAAGACAGAGATGCTGTGTGCTGTTCTTAAAGAACAACTGATAAATCTCTGTACAGAGGCACTGACACACAAAGAGAAAGGGTCTTCCTGCTTTGCACACAGCTTCTGAACCATCACTGCTTTTACTGACAAGGACCAAAACTCCATTGCCTCCACCTGCTACAACACGGAGACCCCTCACCAACAAGATTTCTGACAAACTCATTTTGAAGTTTGTCATCTTACTTGGGAAAGATGCCATTTCCACCCACAGAATCACAGAGTGGCTGAGGTTGGAAGGCATCTCTAGAGATCATCTGGTCCAAACTCCCTGCTCAGGCAGGGTCACCGAGAGAGGGTCATCAAGGACTGTATCGAGATGCCTTTGAATATCTCCAAGCATGGAGACTCCACAACCTCCACAGAATCACAGAGTGGCTGAGGTTGGAAGGCATCTTACTTGGGAAAGATGCCATTTCCACCCGAAGTTTGTCATCTTACTTGGGATGACAAACTCATTTTGAAGTTTGTCCTCTTACTTGGGAAAGATGCCATTTCCACCCGAAGTTTGTCATCTTACTTGGGATGACAAACTCATTTTGAAGTTTGTCCTCTTACTTGGGAAAGATGCCATTTCCACCCGAAGTTTGTCATCTTACTTGGGATGACAAACTCATTTTGAAGTTTGTCCTCTTACTTGGGAAAGATGCCATTTCCACCCGAAGTTTGTCATCTTACTTGGGATGACAAACTCATTTTGAAGTTTGTCCTCTTACTTGGGAAAGATGCCATTTCCACCCGAAGTTTGTCATCTTACTTGGGATGACAAACTCATTTTGAAGTTTGTCCTCTTACTTGGGAAAGATGCCATTTCCACCCGAAGTTTGTCATCTTACTTGGGATGACAAACTCATTTTGAAGTTTGTCCTCTTACTTGGGAAAGATGCCATTTCCACCCGAAGTTTGTCATCTTACTTGGGATGACAAACTCATTTTGAAGTTTGTCCTCTTACTTGGGAAAGATGCCATTTCCACCCGAAGTTTGTCATCTTACTTGGGATGACAAACTCATTTTGAAGTTTGTCCTCTTACTTGGGAAAGATGCCATTTCCACCCGAAGTTTGTCATCTTACTTGGGATGACAAACTCATTTTGAAGTTTGTCCTCTTACTTGGGAAAGATGCCATTTCCACCCGAAGTTTGTCATCTTACTTGGGATGACAAACTCATTTTGAAGTTTGTCCTCTTACTTGGGAAAGATGCCATTTCCACCCGAAGTTTGTCATCTTACTTGGGATGACAAACTCATTTTGAAGTTTGTCCTCTTACTTGGGAAAGATGCCATTTCCACCCGAAGTTTGTCATCTTACTTGGGATGACAAACTCATTTTGAAGTTTGTCCTCTTACTTGGGAAAGATGCCATTTCCACCCGAAGTTTGTCATCTTACTTGGGATGACAAACTCATTTTGAAGTTTGTCCTCTTACTTGGGAAAGATGCCATTTCCACCCGAAGTTTGTCATCTTACTTGGGATGACAAACTCATTTTGAAGTTTGTCCTCTTACTTGGGAAAGATGCCATTTCCACCCGAAGTTTGTCATCTTACTTGGGATGACAAACTCATTTTGAAGTTTGTCCTCTTACTTGGGAAAGATGCCATTTCCACCCGAAGTTTGTCATCTTACTTGGGATGACAAACTCATTTTGAAGTTTGTCCTCTTACTTGGGAAAGATGCCATTTCCACCCGAAGTTTGTCATCTTACTTGGGATGACAAACTCATTTTGAAGTTTGTCCTCTTACTTGGGAAAGATGCCATTTCCACCCGAAGTTTGTCATCTTACTTGGGATGACAAACTCATTTTGAAGTTTGTCCTCTTACTTGGGAAAGATGCCATTTCCACCCGAAGTTTGTCATCTTACTTGGGATGACAAACTCATTTTGAAGTTTGTCCTCTTACTTGGGAAAGATGCCATTTCCACCCGAAGTTTGTCATCTTACTTGGGATGACAAACTCATTTTGAAGTTTGTCCTCTTACTTGGGAAAGATGCCATTTCCACCCGAAGTTTGTCATCTTACTTGGGATGACAAACTCATTTTGAAGTTTGTCCTCTTACTTGGGAAAGATGCCATTTCCACCCGAAGTTTGTCATCTTACTTGGGATGACAAACTCATTTTGAAGTTTGTCCTCTTACTTGGGAAAGATGCCATTTCCACCCGAAGTTTGTCATCTTACTTGGGATGACAAACTCATTTTGAAGTTTGTCCTCTTACTTGGGAAAGATGCCATTTCCACCCCCTGTGCCAGTGCTCAGTCATTCTCACAGTCAAAAAGTGTTGCCTGATGGNAACATCGGTTGAACAAATTCAGTTTTCTATTGCATAGCTCCATGTTAATATACCAAGAATTATGTAAAAAAGGACAGTCTTTTACCCTTCTATTTAAAACAAACAAAGCAGAAAGGACAGCAAACACCTACCTTTTCTTCTTGATAGATGATGACAAAATGTTGTCCTGAATTGCCTTACATTTTGAAGCCTGTTCAAACTGGTAAATTCCATTTTTATTAAGAGTTGTTCTGTTAAAAGGGAGCAGGAGGAGAAAAAGCAATAATCTTTAAAAGGGAGAACATGTTCTACCAGTGTTGTCACATTTACTTTGCTATGACAATAAGATTAATAACCGTTGATTTAGCTGAAAACATTGCCAAACAAATCTTATTGACTTCTGTTGTGAAGTTCCTATTATTAAAGGAGAGTTTGCTGCTAGGGACTATAAAATATTCGATTCTTTAAAATAACCCTATTCCATAGTCTGAATTATATTTTCCACTTTACACTGTAATCAGCAAATGTAATTTAAAAAAAATAAATTAAAGACTCTTGAACATTATGTTTTGAAGATATTTAAAATATTCACTAGTAAAATATTTAGCAGATGTGATTTCCTAAAATCGTTGATGAAATGCAATATTCACAGCGAATATAATATATACAGGAAACACCACAGGTGAAGTGGATCTTTGTATTTTGACCTTAACTTACTGACTCAAGCATAGTACTTCCTGCCTTGTTTATTCTTTATTTACACAGCAAGAATAAATATTTGTAAAAGGAACCAAGGCAAGTGCCAGATAGTGATCTTTAATTCCTGTCTTATTTTCACGGGACTCCTGTGTGGTCCTCTTGCTCTGGGCAGCCCTGGTAGAAGACTGAGATGTAAATTAGTAAATGACTGAGATACCAAAGTCTTATTCCATTCACCTCAGTTCATCCTGTATCTAGGTTCAATCTCATACAATCGCCCTCTTCTACCATCAGCCTTCCACTGTGTGGATTGCCATTTATCATAAAGATTTGTCCTCTGGCATTTTTATTTTCTCTGCCCCTCACCATCTTCCTCCCTGCCACCTCCCCCTCCTTTTTGCTTCTTTCCACTGATTAACTACTTACAGAGCCCTTGGACATTGCAGCCTATTTGTCCAAACCAAAAGTAGAAACACAGAAGACAGAGATGCTGTGTGCTGTTCTTAAAGAACAACTGATAAATCTCTGTACAGAGGCACTGACACACAAAGAGAAAGGGTCTTCCTGCTTTGCACACAGCTTCTGAACCATCACTGCTTTTACTGACAAGGACCAAAACTCCATTGCCTCCACCTGCTACAACACGGAGACCCCTCACCAACAAGATTTCTGACAAACTCATTTTGAAGTTTGTCATCTTACTTGGGAAAGATGCCATTTCCACCCACAGAATCACAGAGTGGCTGAGGTTGGAAGGCATCTCTAGAGATCATCTGGTCCAAACTCCCTGCTCAGGCAGGGTCACCGAGAGAGGGTCATCAAGGACTGTATCGAGATGCCTTTGAATATCTCCAAGCATGGAGACTCCACAACCTCCCTGGGCAGCCTGTGCCAGTGCTCAGTCATTCTCACAGTCAAAAAGTGTTGCCTGATGGTCAGAGGGAACCTCCTGTGTTTCAGCTGGTGCCCACTGCCTCTGTTCTACCACTGAGCACCGCTAAGAACTTGGCTCCATCCTCCCTGCATCCTCCCTTCAGCTATCGATAAGGTCCCTCCTGAGCTTCCTCTTCTTAAACACTTCAAATGAGAAGACTGACTGAAGAAGAAAGAGAAGAATAAATGCTTGTTTATTTTGCTCCTGAACTGACTGTCATGGTCATAGCTGACAGGGAAGGAAAAAGAAAGAACCACCTTTCTGTTTCTTTCCATTGTCCATGAATTTTCTAGAGACTCAGTCACCCCTAGCAGCAACTCCCACAGGATGTAGGCTACAGAGGACAGAGAATAGCCCTCTTCCTTTTTTCCCACCACGAAGAAATTCTTCCCAGTATACACTCAATGCACCTAAGGAAGCATCCAGTCTGTATGCCCCTTGTTGAGGACAACGGTAAGACAACACAACATAAACCTCTACCCTTTCAGTTCTGCAGTGACTTCAATAGATTGTAACAACTGGCACTGCCCACTGAGAGCTCCTTGGCTGCCTTTGCATACAGCTCTTTATCTCATTTTTTCTCAAGGAGTAACATACAAATAGCAGAAGGCTCTCAGAGCACACAGTTCAGAGCTAAAAACTCTGCAGGTCTCACATAGCAAGTGCTAGCAAATATTCTGTCTACAAAATTTCAGTACACAGGATTACTGCAGCTTGGTCTGAATGGTTCTGTCTATGCAGAACAACCAGGTAGGCCCTTTCCAGTTCTCAAACAAATTTAGTTAGCACTAATCATGCTCCCTCTCTCTTGCTTCTTTAGCTCAGTAACCTCAAATGATTATTCTGCAGCTGCAGCTTGAAATAAGAGAAACGGCTACAGGCAAAAGTTTAGCTGCCTAAACAGCATAAAATTCTTTTAAATAAAAGAAAAGAAAAAAGGAACTATTGATATAAGCTAAGTGCATTTTACTGCTGCAAATAAGCCTTTCAATATAACTAAAACCTAAGACGTTGGATGCTGATTTGAGAAGTAACCCCAGCCCTTCTGAGCCAGAAGAGACCCTCTCTAACACGTGAAGGCTGCCAGGATGACCAAGTCAGGCAGTTAGGTTTGATCAGCTCCCTGAGAGGTGCATTTGCAGGCAGTGGCAGAACACCAACATTCTTTCACAACTCTGTGCAGACAATCATTACAAGGTCCTTACAGCTTCCTGTTAATTTATGTCCTGAGATGTGTGGGGCAATGAATAAATATCCTCTCAAACACAATCTTTACTCCACAGAATTTTAGTCCTTTTAAATTCATAAGACCTACACAAGCAAGTTGCCTCATTTTTTAATACGTAATTGTTTTTTACGCACTCATTTTCAAGACCTGAAAATTCAAAAAGGAGGAAGTCAGAGAAAAAAGAAAGAACAAAATAAATCCCTGTTGTGTTTTGTCATGAAATCCTCACAATCACTTTTACAGCCATCATGGGAAAAAAAAGGAACAAAGAGTCTTTGCCTCCCTTTCCATAACCCATGCAAAGATTGGTGAAAATGGCACAATTGAGCAGAAAACCAGACAGGAATTGTAATCTAAATTGTTTACTCATATAGTGCAGGCACATGATAGATCATCAAAATGCTTCTACTGTGGCTTTTTACACATCAAATTTACTCAATGCTCTTTATATGGTGCAAAAGGTACAAAATTAAAACAATTTTTTTGCAAGAGATGTAAAACAATGACTCATTCCATTAAAAGTTAAATTTCTGTTTCACTGTCAGAGTGGCCTCTGCTTCACATGAGTGAAATCTTTTTGCATTTAGGTAAAAATGGGTGTGCAAGAGACAGTCCAGACTTCTGTTGCATTATTCATGGCAAAGTTGTGCAGACATCAGACTCAGATTAAATTTCTGCTCATTTCGGACAACTATGCAAGGCAACATTTATCACTAAATGAATTTACCTGACCTAGAGGATGACAGCCTTTGTTCAGTACTTAGAGCAGCACTACAACTTCTGCAATGAAATCAGGTAACGTGCCTAACAATGCAGATATCAGGCTACATTCAATAAACTTCATTAACTATTAAGCTAAATGAGAACTCGAAGTTGAAACATTCTGTTGGCTTGAACTCATAAAACTGATGATGCAGTGAAATTTCAGCTGCATTTTCCTTAGGGCTTAGATGTTTTGAAAGCCAATCTCATTGGACCAAATCTGAAAAACAGGGTTTTTTTAAAATAATATATGAACAGCTTGAGGACCACATACTTCTTATGGTAATTCTAGGAACTTAGGAAGTACACCATCTGTACTTTAATAAATCCACAGTAGATTAAGACCATGTGCCATATTTATCGGCATGTTTTTATTCTATATCTTGCTCTCAGGAAGACAGCAGATCCTCAAACTGTAAAATTCTTTAAGACAAGGACTGTATCCACCTTTAGAATAAGAAATACAGAAACTATATGGAAAGTCCATGGTCCCTTTTGCTGCTCCTGTAGCATTCAGTCCTGAGACAACAGGGAACCTTAGTGCAGGGAATCACCAGACAGAGGTACATCAAGCAACATGGGATTCTGGGGGAGCAGAAAGGTACAAGGTACAGAGAGGGAAAGAAAAGGGAAGCCCTTTAAAAACAGAATCAAAATCAACTCCAAGGAGTTATCACAGTAGGAAAAAGGTATGGGCATAAGATGGAGGAATGGTAGGGAAGAAAACAAAAAGGCAGATGGAAAAACAAAAGCTGGTGCTGTGAGTTATACTGTAGCATGAAGATATGCTCAAGATTGAAAGCCCACTCCTCTAGAATTTCCTCAAAACCAGGTGGAAACAAAGAATGTGGGATGAGACTTTCAAAACTGTTCAGAACTGGACTGCCTGGTAGCAGTGAAAGCAACAAAAATTTCACCTCCCTAGTAAGTCCACACTGAAAGTAAGAGAAAATCCCACTCATTGGCTATTCACTCCACACCCAGCAGAACCAGTTGTTGCTCTTCTTTTCTATAACTTCTTGCCCTTGTCTGCCTGAAGCAGCACAGGAGCTCTAAGCATGTTCCAGCTGAGCATCTCCAGCTATAAAGGATAACTTCTGTATGCAAAATTGTACATTTTTATCATTCTACCAAAGTGGCACTGAATAGCATTATCCAGATTGTGAATATCTTCTGTCTCAATCTCTCCCTTGAAGGGACTAATTTATATTTGAATCTCATCATCCATTAGTTGAATACTATTAAAAAAACCCACAATCCATACTTCCCTAGGAAGGGTGCTCTTAAGTGCTGTCTTTGACACTATTCCAGATTAATCAGATGATAAGAATATAGTGATGTTTTTAAAGTTCACAAGACCTTGATTAATAAGGCAATACACAATTTAAATTCTTGGTGAATTGGACTATAAAAATGGCTTTATCAAACCACAGGAGTAAGAATTTGTCTTGAAATATTAATCACAGTAACTGTTAAAGAGAGTGATCCTACTATCTTCATTCAAGTTCCTATAGAGGTATTGCTTATCTAAGGAATGCTAAATCAGGTCTTTAACACAAACTGCATCTTTAAGTTATTTGAAAGACCCTCCAGTGCATTCACCAGGGTTATGTATAACATCAGATGCTTTTTATTTATAAAATCCATAAACTGTATGGCAGGTAACATGACAAGCAACATTCAGAGCCTCATGGTGGGTGAAGTGAAAATAATACGGTAGTTACACTGAAATCATGTTACAAGGGCACATGATAGAATGACAGAGCAGTTTCACTCAGACCAAGTAAACAGAAAGAGTCTGGGAAACCTTTCACCACTGTCAGAACATAAATGTGTCCTGGCAGCAGCTTTCAACTGAACACCTATTCATTTAGACAGAACTAATACATGAGGCATGTGTTCAAAATGTGCTCCTAAAATATGTCTGCATGCATTGCTTGGGAATGAAGGAGAAAAATATTAAGGGAGCAGTAAAATTAGTGAAGTGGACCCCACTGCTGACTAATCTAAACCATGGCAAATTATTTGTGCCATATACTAGGCTACTCCATAATTGTGGTATTAGCCCGTATCTTCTTTCCCTTCTGACTGCCTGAACACAATATTTTGACAGGAGACAGAATGTACAGGTCTCTGTAGCATAGTTAATTAAGTATAGCTGTTTATTTCCTAAGCCTGCATAAAGATCTGCTGCTGAGAGAAGAATTGGAGAAACCAACACTATGGAACACTGTATTAACACTAACTTGTTTACTCATAGCTCCTCAATCACTTCTTCCCACTGTTCAATTACCCCAGTGGTCTTTACGCTATGCTTGCCTTGGACCTGCAAAGACAGAGAGCGAGCTAGGGAAATAGTAAGTGAATGCCTTAAAACTGGCAACACAGAGTAACAGAGTAATCGTGGTCAGCTCTTCAGGGTACTGCTGCCTTGTTGTTACTTTTACATAAAGTATATATAAATAGTGCTATTTTCACTTCCCTTACAGGAGCTGGCATTATTTGTCTGCTACATATTCCTGGGTAGTATAATAGGAGCTAGAATTTCTGCCTAAATTTAACCTAGCACAGCCTAACGCATAACAAAGAAAAGACTACCTAGCTTCTCTTACTATTTTCACTTTCCCCTGATAAGCACTAGCAGTATTGAGCCTTCTGCTCTACTATTAATGCAACCACTACACAAACAAATATGCCTGCACAAACACAGCTGGGGAGAGAGGAAAGGAGAGAGAGAAGACCAAAGGTCTAAAGGTGGGGAAAATGCAAGACTTCTGGTTTTGGTTGTACTGTTGGCTTAAGAAAATATAAATTGTACTTGCAGTTACAGCTTAAAAATTAAGAGGATGGTAGGAGGCATAGATAGGAGGATTTGCCAGAGAACGTAGTATTGGAGTATAAATGATACCGGTTCCATGAATAAATCTGGGGACTCCTAGACATATCTTACTAACAATGGCCTTTGTTTCATTAAGAAACCCTACTAACAGGCACAGTAGGCTGTGAAATAAACCCAAGATAAAACCTGCAAGTCACACCGTAGAGGCAGTCACATTGCTCCAATCAGCTAACACTTAACAAGAAAAAGGGGTAAGCAATGTCCTGTAAGAGACAAACCACATCTTCAAGGTTATTTACTAAGACACAGATCTTCAGAGAACTTTAGATGCCTGGTCACCATGTATTTAAATATTGCAGCACATAATAGCTGCCGAAATATCTAAGACAGTCTGATCCAATGCCTGCTTTTCATTCTTTCATCCTTCAGTTTCATGCTTTTAAAAGAATTACTCAAAGTAAAAGAACAGATTAGCTTTCAATACTGCGAGGCAACAGAATAATAGGGCCTCAGAGATTCTTTGGGAGATGTCTGGTTACAAATGCGCCTCCAACAGCAAAGGAAATCATGATAAGAAAAAAGATTAGTTTGTGACTGTGAAGATTGTCTAGATTACTTATACTTAGAGACCAAGAGGGATAGTGCCCAGGTTTTTTTCTTTTTCCTTTCCTGGAAAGATCCACACACATCCTCTTATGCAGGAAAGGACGTTGCTGTCAGTAACACAGCAATGCCATTCAAATGATCAGGGTAGTTTAGGAGAACCATACTTCCCCAATGCACACTGGAATCTAATTCCTCTTGACCAGACCATCGATCTCCATCACTGAGGGATTGGTCTGAACCTCCTGAATGAGTCCAGATGCTCTCTGGATCAAACCTCTCCAGCACGGCCCTCAGCCAAGCCCAGCCCAGCTGCTGCCTGGATCAAACCCCTCCAGCATGGCTCCCTGCCCAGTCCTGCTGCTCTCTGGATGAAGTAACAGCTCCTGGTCAGTCCAGTCCAGCAGCTCTCTCTCCTTTCTCATAAGCCAAACATGCACCAGAAACTCCTGTCAGGCCAGCTTACTGAGCACAGCCACTCAGGTGAGAAAGCACATTCACTCCTGGATTCAGCTGGCAAGACATCTCTCCAAAGACACTACAGTTACAGGAGCTTGAGTAAATTGAAACTTTCTTTGGTGAATTATTTATTTGACACACTTTTGCAATCAGTTAGTCATGAAGAAATACAATTTCAGGTTGATCAAAACTAGCTCCAAATTAGTGCCAAAATCCTCCAAGTACAAAAAGGAAAAAATACACATTTAAAATCTCAAGCTCACTTGCCCTGGTACAAAGGTTAAAAACATACCATGGATTTCAGACCTCTTTGGTATGTGTTGCTTCTACTTTCTTTGCTCCAGTTGTGAGTATACTAACGGCAGATGGGAAATAACTAGGCTGTTCTCTGAAGTGCTCTTTGCCAGCATTTCTAGTCAATTCAACTCCATGGTATAGCACACAGAGCTGAGTGAAACGAGATGCAGCTCAGAAACTAGCAGGGAAGAGCGTGACGAGACAGGTCAGGGGGAAACCACAGTCATAACCCAAAACAGAGAAGAATGGAATAATGGCTACAAAAAAAGGCAAAACAGAACTGAGTACATACTGCAAAACCAATACATTGCAACAGGGGAAAGAAGGGAAAAAACACAGAAAGGGAAAAAATAAGAATAGGAAAGAGAAGCAGGATAGAAGCTCATAACACCACACAGGAACATTTGCAGAATTCTGTTCCTTTTCTTTCACTCTAATTTTGAAAGATGCTATAAGCTTACAGCTTCTGAAAGTTCTAAATTTTGAGGGAGGGAGCACAAGGGTCTCTCACTGGAAACACACTAAGCAATGCATTGTTAGGGTACAGTGCAATGGTTACTAAAACTAACATCACTTGCATTAACTTAGGGAAAGCATAGGCTGTCAAATTCAACTAGGTTGGGTGAGATGGTGGCCTCCGTAAGGTTAACTGCACTGTCACCATTGTCTTCAACACAACCAGGACATGACAATTTCTGTGAAAGACCCAATTCTTAAGTTCTTTCTAATTTTTATTATGTGTTTTTGACCATAATACATATTAACATATAATAGTCATGGAAACTGCAATGTTAATAAGGCCATATAAAGTAAAAGAGAAAAGCAAAAAATATTTCAAAACTACTTCTTACGTAGTATTTTTCTCATGTGTGGATTACACCACCGTCTTCTGCACTACTAGTTTTCCTACAGTGTGTGAGGACTCAAGAGCCTGAAAACAAGTCACTAGTATTGAAATCTGCATGTAAGACACAACTTATTTCACAGCTGATTTTATGAAGTATTTCATATTAAACTTCACAGTATAAAATAACAGGTCGTAAAGCAAAGATCTACACTGATCTGAACGGTCAAGACACAGGATCAAGTGAATGGGCTCCCACAAAGTCCCATGCCAACACAAAATGAAACAGGCTTCATATGTCTCACCTTCATCCTATGGACTGTAAATGAGAAATCTGTATTTTTAACTAAATACACATTACAAAAACAGTAACAGTATTACCCAGCCCCAGCTCCACCTTCCTAGAAAGAAGAATAAAAGATACCTGGAACATGCCATTCAGCAGGCACTTTTTGCATCGTACACTAACAAAACTGCTCTACGCAACATTTTATTGGGCTCAAAACCAACGGCAGAGTGACAGCCGTCATTAAGAGGGCCCATGAGCAAATAATTCATTACAGTTAAAGCAAAGTGTCATTTTCGCTAATAATCTCTAACATTCTCTCTGATCAAGCTGCCGAAACAAAAGGAAGAATGAACCAGAGCCAAGGCGAATTTCTGCTTTTGTAGACCCGACCTCACGGACCCACCTGCGGGCGGCCAGCCCGTACCTGTTCTCGGTCTGAGGAAGGGGTGTCAGGGGAGACCTGAGGGCTCGCACCACTTTCGGTGTGACAGCCGCTACTCCTGCTTCCTCCTCCCAGCCCCTGGCAAGCGAGACGGGAAAACAAAGTTGTCAGAACCAGTGACTGAACATCACCCGGCGCGAGCGGGGCCGCTCTCCTGCCCACGACCCCGCTCACAGCCGCCAGCGCCCGCGCCGAGCCCAGACCGCGCCGGGGGCACCGCGCCGGGCTCCG
>VZRS01014036.1:190296-330725 GCA_013398055.1 Ifrita kowaldi | reverse complement strand
CAGCGTGCGGGGCTTGTCCGGCGAGGCAGGCAGCCCGCTCTGTCCCGTGGCTGGTGTAGTGAAGCTGCTGCTACTTCAATAGCTCTTTATCTGAATTAAAAAATAATAGTCAACGTGTCCTGTGTTTTGTCTTATAAAAGGTATGTTATAAAATATGTATTTTATAGATAAAAATTATCCCACCTGGAATACTGAATGCAGCTCTGGGGCCCCCCAACATAAGAAGGATGTGGACCTGTTCAGAGGAGGGCCATGAACGTGATCTGAGGGATGGAACACCTCTGCTGTGGAGACAGGCTGAGAGCTGGGGTGGTTCTGCCTGGAGAAGAAAAGGCTCTTGGGGGGACCTCGTATCTGAAGGGAGCCTACAAGAAAGCTGGAGAGGGAATTTTTAACAAGGACATGTAGTGATAAGACAAGTGGAATGGCTTTAAATTAAAGAAGGGGAAGTTGGATTGAGTATTAGGAAGATACTCTTTACTGTGAGCGTGGTGAGGCACTGGAACAGGTTGCCCAGAGAATCTGTGGATGCCCCATCCCTAGAAGTGTTCAAGGCCAGCTTGGATCAGTCTGGCCCAGTGGAAGGTGTCCCTGCATATGGTAAATGGCAGTTGGAACTGGATGATCTATAAGGTCTCTTCCAACCCAAAACATTCTGTGTCTATGATTTGCAATGGTTTTGGCAAAGAAATGTTTCTGTAGTAAGCTTGTATCTTTCTACCTAATGGTGCAGGCAGTGTTGCTTTCCCAAGCCAGCCATTGGTATGAGAAACCTAGTAAGGTGACAAGGTGCCAATAACTAGGCCCCCTTTATTAAAAGATTGGGTGGTAGATGCTGTGACTTACAGCAGCCTTTCAATCGTGAGCTGTCTGACACCTTGTTTTTGCAGATCCTTCCCTATCCTTCCTGTTTTCTGTATCTGTGAGCATTTCCTTAAGCCTTGAAGCTGCTGCTCATCTGCTCTCAAACAATGGCTGGAAAGCCTCAAAGGCCTCTGCTGCAACTATATTAATGAAGTACCATGGACTTGAAATTGTGAGTGGTTAGATATGACAATAAGAAGCAGCATGCCAATAGTGCACCAGAGGAACAGCACAACACCAGCTGTGATTGTGATGGGGTATGCAGGGAAACATCTAACTATATTTCGAGGCATTCGTTCGCTCACTGGCGAGCAGGGCTATGGGTGCTGGTGGGAGGGAGCTAGAAGCAGTTGTCTGGTGTCCCAAGGGGTTGCAGGTATCTGAATGGCTCATTGCACAATCCTCCTGGGAGCACAGCTCAGTTGTCTTCTTGGCTTTGAGCTACTTAGTTGTAATAGCGAAACAAAACCAGTGTTAAGACTTCTGAAGTCCTGAAGAAGTTTGCTGGTTTGAAATTGTTGTGAATCATAAATGTCTGGAACATAAAGATGGTTCATCACCATTTCCCAAAAGCTTGCTTCAGGCCTATCCTATAAAACCAATTGACACTGTATATGAACAAGTAGGGGGCCAAGCTTTTCAAGGTGTATGTTCATTGATCAGCAGATACTGGAAATATCAGTCCCCCATCACCTCTGTAAAACATGAAGGCTTCTGCTTATGTTAGTGGATATCATCAACTATTTCATAATATCCATTAAATGCACTATGTAAAACAATAAGTCTTTCATCTTACAAAGCCTAGTGGTGTTCAGTTCCAGCTCTGAATGAAAGAAAACTAAGAATTACAGTCCAGAAAAAGATCTGGGTTTTTTCCCTCACTGTTATTTCCCTCTGCAATACCGTTTTCCCATGAGTCCTGAAGTATCACTGTTAGCTAATCCATGGGAAATTTAGTGATGCCAGTGAGGACATCATATTTCAAGTTAGAGGTCTGCTGCCAACACTAGTCTATAATACCAGTAAGGATTTTTTTTTTCTGAGATCAGAAGGTTAATCTTTCAGTCATATTAAAGCTCTTGCAAAGAAAATGGGAAGATTATAAACTATATGTGTTTAAATTAGACTTGGCACTTGGTGCTTGTTGTTTACTAACAAGTTTACAAACATGTATTGATTGATTGTCATAGTATCTTTAAATGTTACCAGCCTTAATTTCCTGGCACAGCATCTTAGTAGAAAGGTTAAGTGACCCTACTGGAGGGTGAGATGAGAATCGATGGTGAATCAGAATTCAAATTTACGAATGCTGGATTCAAAAGACCGAGTTTCTCTTATATGGTGTTGCCATGTCAGAAGTGATGGTGTGAGGTGATGTGATGAAGAGGGTCACAATGATAAAGGCACAGGTGCCAAAGATGCCACACAGGAAAAAACAGAAACTTACATAGAGTCTGTGTCCCATCTCGTCCTCCTCCTCACAGCTGGAAACTGCTGCATCTTGGCAGCAGCATCCTCTGTCCTCTGATTTCCATTAGCTTCTGAAGTCAGCAGGAATTGATAATTGCTGGCTTGCACAGAAAGACGAGATCACTAATCAGCCAGGTGGTGTCATCATGACTTTGTTACTGAGCTCCTACAGCCCTACTTAGCTGCTAATTTAGAAAAGCAAAATGCAGCCTTGGTTATCATCCATGAAAGGCTGCTGCCCCCTGGTTGGCAGGATTGCATCTCGAAAGGAGTCTGGTGGAGGTGCCTGTAGGGCTGCCGGTCACGTGGAGCTAGCTTAGCCTTCTCATTTCCAGCAGCTAAATCATATTAAGAAGCAATTAATGTTCATTAAATGCTTTCCTAGTGCTGCCTTCTCATCTAAGCAATGGCTGTCATAGGGATATTGGTTATTGCAAATAGGAGGAGAGATGACTGTTACAATTAGGAAGAAGAGAAAGGTACTAAAGGTGTTCAGTGAAACTGGAGTCCCATGATCTGGGAAAGCATGAGAATCCCCAGAGCAAGTTGGTGCGAGACAACCAATTTGGGTATTTTTAGTGTAGTCATCAATGTGAGTGCTTTTAGCAGAAAAAATTCCAGCAAATTCACAAAACTGAAACATATGTGTTGCAAACTGGGAGAAAGTCATTGGTTCATTATGTTTCACAACTTCTTCATTTATTTCCACCCACAGTTTTGGGCAACATGGTTTTACATAATGATAGACAGCAAAAACTAAGGTGCTGTCTGCCAGACTCCAGGACAGCAAATGGCCCAAATCATTTCACTAAAGAAAAATTGCAAAAAGCAGTGCATTCCTGTACCCCATTAAAATAAAAAGTCAAGGGCAAACCCAGTAACCACCTTGTGTGGCTGTTGCTGTTACGCTTTTCGTCTTGCGAAAATGTTTTTTCTCTGTTTTTTCAGGACAGAATTTTGTGTCCTGTAACTTAAAAATTAGGCTTTATTAAAATAATAATTTAATAACCAAATTCAGCCAGAAAACAGTCTGTTGAAATCTACATAAACCTAGCTAAATTATTATGTGTTTAAAAGCAGTTATATGTACCATCTCTTTGAGGTGTTTATCAAGTGTGCCAGTGATGACTCATCCAGTCAGGCACCATTCACTCTCTGGAGAAGTCAAGGTGAAAAAAAATCAGGGCACATGGAGAAGTTTTCAAGACTCTAAGTGTCTCATAAGATGTCATACTTACAGAATCGCAGAATACTCTGAGTTGGAAGTGACAGACAAGGATCATCGAGTCTAACTCCTAAGTGAATGGCCTGTATGGGGATTGAACCCATGACCTGGTGTTATTAGCTCCCTGCTCTAACCAACAGCAGGGCTTGCTTCTTGTGCACAAAATTAATGATTTTTCACTGTTGTAAGAGATGTTTTTATATTTGTCAGAGTAATATATTGTGTGCACTTCACCAGATTCCTTTTTTTAGTTTAACTGAGAAACCAGCTTCTCCTCTTTAGCAATGATGATCCAGCCCAATGGCAGATAAATACTCATTGCCAAAAATGCATCTTTTAGCATAAGCAAAGTTGAGGCCAGTAAGTACTGAAAATGAGTGCTCTACTGCCAGCCACTGTGCAAGCCTTCATCCAATTAAGGGCACTGCAGGCATGTGCCTGTGACTGTAGTGCAGTCCGGTTTGTATGCTTTTCCAAAGGAAGCTGATGGGCCAAGAGGATCTGAATTACAGTTAGATACAAAGAGGGATTTTAATGCAGAAACTGAAAAACTTGCAAGTTGTTAACCTGAAGGGAGGTAATTTTTTTTCCCCATTCTCTTTTCTTTCTAAAGGCTCTCAGCACGACATCTTAACATGACGCTATGAGAAGGGTCATATTGGGTCAGACCAGAACAACGTGTTCTTCAGGCAGTGCCCAGTAGCACAATCCCAGGGAAGAACTGTGCAGTGATCCATCCCTAGAACCCTTTCTCAGCTTCCAGCAATCAACGTCTTGGAGAATTGCTGAACTAGAGCTAGCAGTGTGTTTAGTTGCCTTTCACGGATTTTTCTTCCATAATTGTGTCTAATTGCTTTTTGAAACCATGTAAACTTCTGGCATCAACAGCACCTTCTGCCAATGATTTCCATCCAAGATGAATCCTTCCGTTACAATTAGCCCAGGAGCAATTTGCAAATCTCTGTTGTTATTTGGAAACTCTGATCTCCTTCGCTAAAGGAGGTGATGTACTAAGTATTCTTTTGCAAAGAATTTTACTACAGTTGCACAAAACAGCACTGCTGTTAATACAAATTCACAGCATCCATTGCTAGAATTCCGTGGGAGTTATTACAGAGCATACTGTGAATGCAAATTAAAAATAATGCACAACACTCAACCAAATCCTAATGGACCAATGGCACAATGTCAAATACATCAGGAGCAAAGACTTTTAATACAATTATTAAAACCCCAAGCAAACAAACAAAGCAAGTAAATTAGCACTGAAAAAAACTGTTGGAGCAACATTTACTTGTCATAGATCAGCATGCAGACTGACTGTACAGCTCCCTGAGGCTTTTAAAATGCCTGCAGGGCTGAAGGGGGAATATGCCCCCAGGGATGGCATATAATAGAAGGGTTCTCGTTGGGCACTGTGGTCAATGGTTGGGGTAATTAAGTCAAACTAAACATTTTTTTCCATCACTGAGTGTGGCACAGTGTGTCCAGCTGCCTATCTGTAGAAAAATCCTATTTGGGATCACATGTTTGTTGAAGTGTGCATATAAAATACACAGTGATAGAAATGAGAGGCCATAGTGGACTCCAGAGTCATCTTTTATGATACATGTGATGGGGTATGGTGGTCAGTCAGCATCATTTATGAAAAATCAGAGCAACAATTCAGGAAAATAAATGCATGATGTGAACAAATAGCAGGGATCACTTGGAAGAAGGAAAAAAAAGGGATGAAGGCCTAATCTTGTGATGGGAAGATTATCCATGGAATTTCATCCAAGAGGATGGCCTGACTGTTCAGCTCCAAATGTCTTTTGGGGATCACAGTGCACTGAAAAAAGCTAGAGCCCTTTTTTTTTTTTTTTTTTTTTTTTTTTTTGCATTCCTACATTTTCTTTGTTGAAATTCACAGAGTACAGTAAATGGAAAAATAAGGAAGAATCCTGTGCCAATGTATGGGGATAGACTACTTCATTGGTATGGAAGAACGCCACAGAAGTGGTACAGAACACCATGAAAACCATGGGTTTGAGGGGTTTGGAGGAAGAAAGATAGGACCTCTGTCTTTAAACTGGAAAAAAGCCATTAACCTCATTAAGTAGAGTTAAAAATATAACTGCCCAGATTGTAGCCTAAACATATTCTTACATAATAGTGATTCTCACAGTCTCTTCTGCAGTAAAAACGGTTGAACTCTCCATAGAAACATAGCAGCTGCAAATCCCAGATTTTCCTTCTTCTATCATCAGGTACTTCTTTGGCTATTTGCAGCAGTGTAAGTTAATACTGATAAGGCTCTGATACAAGGTGGCCGCCAAAGGGGTGCAGGTGAGGGGTGTGGGGGTAAACAGGGCTTGTGACTGTGGGATACCTTGCTGTGAAAAGATCACCTGGAGGAGAAACCATGTCCCATAAATTGTGGGGCTGTGCAGGAAAGTAATTGGTGCTTGAGAGTCAGGATTCAACAAGGTCCCTTCGCTCAGATGCGGCTTTAAGCACGTGTTAACGTGGGGCCAGTCTTGAGCTTCTGGTGAGGCACCTGCCAGAGTCCTCTGAAAGCTCAATGTGTCTCTGCAGTGAAACTTCAGTGTTTACACAGGGCAGGGGGCATATCCATGCAGTGATGAGGAAAAGCAAGACAGCCACTGAGCCTTCAGCACATCCTGGGAAGAGAAATAGTATAGGAAAATAAGCCATACAAAAAAATATACCTCTTTTGCATTAGGGTGGCTTCCTGTTTCTGAACCATCAGTGAAAGCAAGAGGGGAAAAAACTCTACAGAATTCTTTGTTTCTGTTTGTCTAGTAACATCTTGAGCCATTTATAAACTGGAACTGAAAGCCTTTACGTCCAAACAGAAATAAACCCAGGGTACTTTAAGAGCTAGCAAGATATACAGGCATTTGGGAATACTTGTTGTAAACTGGAGTTGTCTCAAATGTCTTTTTTTCTCCATTCTGAAGTAATTTTCTGTCTGAATGATGCTAGTTGTAGACCACAGTCCAAAATGAGCCAAAACATGATGGGATTCATGCCAACATACGAGAGAGCCATCTCAGCCAGTGCATGAGCATTGGTGTCCTGCTGGGGAGAGGACTGGCAGTGGGGAAGCTGGACTGGGGCTGTCCCCGGCAGTTGCAAAGGAGCACAGCCTCTCTCTGGCATGAGGAGAAAGTGAGACACCTTGGAACGCCTGTGCCATGGCCAGGGGGTGTGGAACTTGGCAGGCAGAGGCCAAGGGAGGGAGTTAGGATGTTTTCCTTCTCATGGCAGATCATCATCAATTTGGCTCAGCTCTCTCCCTCTCTCTCTGTATCTCTCCTGTAAAAATGTAGTGCTAGGTACAGGACTTCAGTAAATACGCTGATATCCCACAGCTTGGTGACAGGCCTTGCTGATCGTATTGCAGCCCTGGCTCACTTTCATTAGGCTCTGCAAATATACTGCCATTCCTGCAAAATCTGTGTGCTGGGTAAACCAGAATCTCTCCTATGGTCCTCAGATAGCCACTTATCTGTTTGTCTCCCTCTCAATTACTGTACTCACAGAGAAAGCACATTTTAGTTTATTATATCCACTGCTTTTGATGGCCTGGCAGGAAAGAATTAAGGTCTAGCAGAGGGGAAAACCAAATGTAGCTTAGAAAGAGTGTGTGTCATCTGAACAGAAGGGATCGATAACAACTCTTGTGTTTAGCATTATTTTCAGAACAGGCATTCAGTACCTAGCTCCCAGATGAGACTTTCTGCAGCACATGGTCATTTTCTTCTTACAGATTGACCAACCTCATTTTTAACCTTGAGAGCTTTAACACTCATGCTACTTATTTGGACTTGCCCTACAGATAACAAATCCATCTAAATAGACTAAGCTTATAAATACATGGTTTGCATACACCATTTCCGAGTCTTCTTTATTGAACAGCCTTGGCCTCACCAGTAGATCTGAAGAAATCCAAAAATGTATTGGTGTTTGGGAAGAGGACCCAAAAGGGAGATCAGGAGCAAGGAGAGGAGGATGGAGGCTCCAGGGTGGTGAGGAGGTGCGTGGGGAGCACAGGGGCTTAGTGTGGGGGACAGGATGGCATGTGAAGTGTGTGGAGCCCGAGTCCTAAGGGCAGAGGGGAGGGAGGATGAAGGCATTTTCAGCTGAGAGGAGTGCTGATGCTTAAAGTACCATTATCATGTGCTGGGGAGATGTGCATTTTAAGTACCAGCATTTAAAATCCTTTGCCTTTAATGTCGTGTTTGCATATTGCATGAGTATGCATTTGACCGAATAGCTGAGTGTGTGTAAAAGTCAATTCTAAAGCAAGGAATCATCACTTGGAACCTGCAGCTGGAGAAAATTTATTCAGGCTTCCCAGATGCGCTCAGCCTCAACTTGGCTGTCCTTAAGAGCAAACTGAAAATTTAACAAGTAAGCAATATGTGAAATTTCTTTGAATAACTGTTGGGTATGGTCATGAAAAACTGAATGAGCCCCCTGCTGACAGCTGACCAGACAGTACCACAGAGAGCAGCAAGCAGACGCAGCAGCACTTCCCTGAACTTCCCCAAACCACACTACTTGGATTTCTTCGAGGAGGGACAGTGCTTCATCTTTGCATCACCTTTTTCCTTCATGTGTGACTCAGTCTTCAGTATGTGTATGGTGCAGCAACTTTTGGGGGAAACAAACAACAATCTTTTCACCAGGGATGACATTGAGACCACAGATTCAGTCCACATTGGAGGAGTTGGAACTAGCTCCCTTTCTCAACCACAGTGAACCAAATTTTCAGCACTGAATTGCATGTTTTCATTTCTGAGGCACGTTAGGATCTAGCTGAGGATGAGTAATTCGTAGTGGCCGGTATCTGAAAGATCTGCTGCATGGGATATTTGGATGTAGCCTACTGAGCACCATAACGCAGGAACCAGTGCTGTCATGGGGCCTGTTTCCTGTCTGGCCCAGTGATGCATGTCAAGATCTGAAGCTAGATGATCTCTGAAAATTAAAAGGTGCCAAGTAATTCAAACTTGTGACATATTGATTTCTCTGTTCAGACACCATATAATTCGTAAAGCTGCAACGCAGCACTATAACTCAATGTTTGGTTTTTAATGACTGGCCCAGTTATAAATACTGTTTTACCATTTACTGACATTTTACATTTATTGAGCATGTATTTTATCTAGATGCATAAACAGAGTACAGGCCATTTGTAACAAACACAAAAATATTTCAGGCTAAACAAAAGCAAGAACGCATGACTACGTGAGCGCACTCCCAATGCATGATGAGAAGGTGTTGCCAGATGTTCTGCAGGAAACTGGGAAAGGTGTTGGCCAGGGAGATGTGAGTGGAGCATGGAGAATGGCATTGGAAGAGCTCCAGTAGGAACTCGTGCCCTGGATACCAGTTGGCTGAGGTCCTAAGATGGATGTGACATGAGTGGCAGTGCTTTGAGCTGCACACTCATTTACCCCACACAGGGCATCATCCTAATCACAAACTGCAGCAGCTGTTGGAGGGGACAGCAGGGAGGGGAGCTGTGTTTTCCCCAGGCTCTGGGTGAAGAAACACTGAAGGAGCTCTGTGGTGGGCACATGAAGATCAGATCTCTCTTGCGGTTTTTTTCCTGGTTATAGCAAACAGGAATTATTTTCTGTAGACTGTAGCATCTGCACTCCCAGGTTCAGGTAATGTTACAGAAAAAGTGTCAGAGCTCCCCCACTGACTGTACTGATCTATTCTGTAATCATAAGGGTAAAATTGTATAAAATATGGAAGTTCAGGTTATATTCCCGAGTCCATGGATAGTGACTTCTCTTTTATTTAAGTAAAGAGAACATTTTTAGGAAATTGAGTCATGAAATATAAACTTACCTCCCCATTCACAATTTGTTCTTAAATAGCCTATAGATATTGTGTTTACCTAGACAGGATGCAAAATGAATAAATTATGTACAAACAAGCTGGTTTTGCTACTTATAGATACAAAACCTTGTAAGGGCTTCTGGTTTTAAAAGGAAGTGAAAATGATACATTTTTCACGGAAAGTATTAACATCATTAAATCTATTTATTTAAAAGATCTTTAAAAAAACAGGACACAGAACTTTACTTTTATAGGACACAGATGGCACATCATGGCTGGGTTTCACATTATGAGATACAGTCATATGAAACATATACATCTGCATCTGAACCATTCACCCTGGTTCCATTTGTACTTAAACACAAGATACTCTCTTCTGGAGAGAAATTTATCTCATCCAAAAGTGAACATATTTAAGCTGAGATTTATTATCATGTGTGTAAAAAAAAAAACCCAGAGAGACAGTTTCAGCTACAGGTGAGGTAAAGCCCTCTTCTCCTGAGAAATATTTAGGGGAATTAAAAGCATTCCTGTCCTCATCTGAAAACACAGGTTTTTTTCTTTCATTCGACATATTATTTTATGAGATGATAGCAAGCTTTTAAATGAGTATTTCTTACATAGCCTGGCACACAACTTCTACTGGAGACACAAGGTTGAATCAAGTCACATTTTGACATGGAGTAAGCTTGATAGATAGAGGGTTTAGTTGCACTTGCATATTTAATTATGTGGGCAAAATAATTTAGAGACTTGGTACAGTGCTTGTTCTCATTGCCTTATTGACATGAGTTATCTTATCCGTGGACACCCTGCTATATTCACACTACCGACTTCAAGTTTTGTCTTTTGGATTTGAGTCATTGTATTGAGTTACAAAAGTGGAAGTGTTAAAAGAATTTCCATCCTTCAAAACATCCAGCTAGTCAAAAAAAGCCATTTTAATTTTGTAAATTCTTCCTAAAGAAGTGACTGTTATGGGGAAGGGGAAGTATTAATTAATATAGATGGTGCTGTCTCAGAAGCATAGTGAGCTTGGCTACACAAAAAGCTTGTTTTATGATTATTTAGGTATTGCCTTTTCTCAAAAAAATATTTACTGAGGAGCCCTGTTAGTTTGAAATAGTAGTTTTCATAGGATTTCTTCACTGCACCTGCTATTCTTAATTTGAACAAAACAGACATTCTTTGAGCACCTTTTTGATACTGTGCTCTAAGCTTTATGTAAACAACCTTTATATTTGTACATGAGCTGGGATGAGTAATTTGTCCAGGATATAGCAATGTACTTTGCTGACATTGAACTAAAACACAAACAGTTTGGTCATGAGGTAGCTTCACTGTAAACCGTAAATTAGATGAGATTAGATTAGATTAGGTGGGAAAAGTGGTTGCCTTTCCCTGGCCAGGATTAAAATGTTAGCTGTTTTGGAGATCAGGAAAATATTCTCAGGAAAAAATCTCAAGAAACTGAAGGATGCCTGTGATTTAATTAGGCATCTTGTGTCATTTAGTATTTCCCCAACTGGTCAGTCACTGGAGTCATGAGATTCTGAAAAGCCATGCTTTTCCTTTAAAAACTAAATTATTAGTCCTTAAAATTGCTGAGGGAAAAAAATTTAAAAGGAAGCTCCTCAGTGTTAAAGAAACCAAAAAGAAAAGAAAAAAGATCAAGTATTTTGGAAGAACTGGTGTGTTTCTATGCAAGTTTTGAAAAGCTGTGTTTGATAATATCAGCCATTAGTAAGCAACTAATGTGGAAAAGAAACTGTATAGTTCACAGGGATAATTTTTAAAACCATTTTGCACCCCTTGGTCCCTAGAAGAAAGCCCCAGACAAATAATGATCAGGCAGAAGAGCCCCAGCCTCTGCTGGAGCAAAGTCCTGAGCCTCCTCGAAGCCAGCGCAGCAGACGGCGAGCGGCCACGTCCCAGATTGCTCCTGTCTGGCACAGCTGGAACTGCTGCCTCCTTCCTGGCGCTGACATTCACGGTGCTAACGACTCAACGGCAACCACCCTCAATCAGCCAGCCATATCGATGGTTTTCTACAGATCTCACAGCTCTGCTCCTCTTCTGGGACTCGATGTCTATGCCAGCCTGTCCTGAAGGTGAGAGGAGAGAAGGGGGAAAGGGGCCCCAGGGCTGCTGCACACACCTCCCCGCCCCAACGTGTACCAAGTGGCACCAGGTCTTTGCCTCCACAGTGCAGCCTGGGCAACACACAGAGCTGGAGACATTTAAGATCGTAACAACTACTGTGTGTGTTTAGAGTAGCCTCAATACCTCTCTCCAACCATGTCTGAGAGGGAAAAAGCAAAAGGAGAAGGATGCAACTGGTAGGGCTTTCCCTTAGTGTAAACAGTCAACACTGAAATCTCCAGGTTACTGGTTATCTCTGGACTGTCTTGTTTAAAAAAACCTAAGGTTTTTTCTTCCAGGAATTTGTCTAAATTCCTCTTGAACTTCCTTGTTACATGGAATTGAATTTTGCACTTTGGTTGGGAATTATGTGAAAAAAAGAAATAATTCTGTCATTTCATTTGCATTGGATATCTGATAATTTCAGAACTTGATCCTTATGGTGTGCAAATAGTGGCTAACATTTTCTCATGATCCTCCTGCCAGACGTTGATTTAATTAGCCTTGTCTTAATGCTACTCAGCTTATGAGTTCTTTTCAATTTTTTTACATCTGGAAATAATTCTCAAAAGGTTTGAAAAAATTTCAGAGCACAGCTTATGAAAAATCCACATTTTCCAGTATCTGTCTTTAAGACAGATAACTTAGCATTGTCCTTGGTAATTAACTTGCCAGTACTACATGCCATATTTCTAACAAGGTCTTTTTTTGCACAAAATCAAAATACAGTAACAAGGAACTGGCCATCTTTTACCTGTGTCTGGATAAAAGCATTGAAAAATATACAAAATCAGAACAACATCATTAATGTTTTATAAAGGAAAAAAAGGTGATACGAGAGTGTATCTTTTACCAGTGGTAGGAAAAAAAAAAACCCAAAGAAATATTGCTTCAAGGTTTTGTAGAAGCCTAATTTGAGGCAACTATTTATAGATGCTGCGTATTATGTTAATTTGGCTTCTCCTGACACACAAAGGCTTCCTTTGAGAGCTTTTGTAGTAAAAGAAGGAAGAAAGCGAGGGGCCCTCACAAACAGAGATATGATAAAAGCTGCTGTCATTATAACAGATCATCAGAAAGAGAGAAGGAAATGCTGAGACACCATTCATCACTTTGAGCAATGCTCACAAATAGCTCCTGGTTAGGCAGGCCTAGCTGCAATTTTTATGAAGAGGGATATGTTATCAGAAAAGTGCAATTTTTCCTTTTTTGCAGGCTGTTTACAAAATCATCCCTATTTCTGCCAGTGTTATTTGCAAGAATTCATTCAAATACCTCACTCAAAACAGTAAGAAAGAATTAATTTCTATTTGAAAATAAATTTATTTTCCCTGAAATGTTGTTGGGTTGGGGTTCTTTTCAGAAATTGGATGTGAAATTTTCAGCTTCTAGACTGTATGCAAACAGATCATTTTAAATGGGTTATTTTCATTGTATTGAGGTCATTGATCACACTATAATTTCTACTGCATGACTGTAGTCGTGAAAAACAAGATTTTTGACATGGGAAAACAGACCAGAACTAATGAACTATTGACAATGCACATGAATAATAGATAACAACCAGGAATGAACTGCGCTTTGAAGAATTTTAGGTTAGTTTTTATTTTTGGTGGTTTTAAAAGAATAGTGGCACCGTGGCCACCTTCACTGATTGCTTTACCCATAAAAATGCAATTTTTTCAGGAAGAGAAAAAGAAAATCTTTACAAATGAATGTCTGCAAACACAATATGGTTAGGGTATAAATGTCATGTCAGAAATTACGTGTTCATGGACACTGCTTTGTGGCCAAATTCTTTCCACTTCCCTGCAGACAGACATCAGGGGAGTGAAACCCTTTGTATGGTGAAAAAGTCCACTCACAATGTAGACATCTTCTAGAAATGTGGTGCTGGATTTATTAAAAAATATTAACAAAACACTAGAAATCATTCACTTGGAGATTATTATAACTCATTTGTATCAAGCTGCTTTTCCATTAGTCTGTACTAATGCCATTAACCACTCAAAATACCAGTCACTTGGGCAGTGCTCGAAGAGAAGCTTCTCTCCAGTCTATGGCACAGCAGCATCAGCCACCATACAGCTGCTCTGGGTGCTGCCTGTGGGTAAGGGGACGAGGCAGGAGGTGGGAGGAGGTGGCAGGCCAGCTGCTTGCCTGCACAAAAACTCCATCCACCAGCTGCTGGGGGTGGCCTGGGAGCACCCTGGAGGATTTGTCTGGTGTGAGCAGGCATGCTGCGCTGCTCCAGGGAGGGCACAAACTACAGAGGGGCTGACAAAGTTTTAAAATTACTCGTCTGCACTCCAAAATCATCAAGCATATCACGTTTTGTATATTGCCCACATAATATGGACACGTAAGTTAAGCGCTGAGGCTCAGAAGATGTGATGCCTGTGCAGGTGCTGCTGGCCACAAAGACTCTGCCAGCTTGCACAGGGGTTTTGCTGTGGTATGCACTACATGGTGTTGACTTAACCTCATCCCAGATATTACTTGAATGAGCCCCCACCATCAAATAACATCTTGGGCTAGGAAATCTGTGTCTAGAACAGATGTAAAGATATCTTTAAAGCAGTCTCACCATCTCTTATAATTCTCTCTCCTAGCAGTAGTCCGTAGTCAGGCTGGAGATGTGTAAAATCAGGGGTCTTTTTGTTTTTCAGGTCAGGGATAGCAAGTAATCAGTAGCCTAGAAACATCACCATCGCACTCATGTCCTTTGAGGTAGCAGCTGATACCAAGACTACAGAATCAAAATTAATCTTTCTGGACATATGGTTAAATCAACATAATTTCTTATCACCCTATTCCTTGGGGATAGAGGCAGAGAGCATCCAGGTCTCCTGCATCCTATTATTAGGGATGTTATTATCATTACTTGCTGAAAAGAAATGTAGACTGAAAAAGGAACACTTTCTTCCTACTAAAGGACTTGCCTTTTAATTTTTATTCTAGCATTGTTCAGGGTAGGGGATGGTGCTATTAAAATGAGCTTAATTCTGCTGGGATAATGAATTCATTTATATTCTTCTATGCAACTGTCTTTTCCACACTTTGTCACTGAGCCACTCTGAATTTTCAGTTGATGCAACCAGATAGAGCTGAATTGGAAAAAGCTGACATTTCCAAACATGCCTGAGTAGGAAATGATTCAGTGGTTCCAAGGAGTAGAGCCAACTGTAAAAGACCATTTGTAACATGATACATCTGGAACCCCAAGCCACCCTTTTGTTTTATGAGCTTCTAATCCTACTATTTTAATGTGTGGTGCTTTCCTTTTCCATAGGAGGATTTTGATCCCATGCTTGTTTCTTTTGCATCTTCTCTGAAGAATTTGCATTGTAGCTGTCTAGGGAACTCATACTTGGGACAACCAGTGGTCCCTGCCCTCTGCAAACCCCACTGGGTCCCAGTCAGTCCAGGGCAGGCTGCTGATGTAGGGTGAAGAGTACATCTAAAGAAATTAGTCAGTGACCGAGCCTTTGCCATTTCGATGATTAGATTTTGACCTTGGATTCAAAATATTCATTTGCATTTGTCACAAAAGTGGTCACTGAGGTATGCAAGTCGTGCTGGCTTATTTTCTAACAGCCTGTTTTGCAGCACATTGAGGTATTGTATGCCCTGGGAGAACAATCAAAAGCTTGTTTTACCTAATAAGGAAACTGCTGAGGCATATGAATAACCGTTCTGTTTTCCAATACATTTCACACAGATTAATTTTCCAGTTTTATGAAACAAGCTGCAGTTATCTTTGAGTCAGGTTCAGCGAACCAGTGCTTGACTTTAAATAGAAAACTACTGATGTTGCTGGGCAGATGTACACAGGCTTTCAAAAGACCAGTGCTCCCATCAACACCGAATGAGACCATCTTCTTCAATCTCCTACTTGCTTGCTTCTGGCTATAGAAACACTGACTTCCCTTGTAACTGAAGTATATTTTTATTTGATACTTGCAATATTTTCTTGTAAGAACTTGTGTATCAGCCCTGTTCAAATTTCATTAAAGTTCAAGTTTCATAAAAGAAGAAATGAAGTTCAATTTTACTTCTCCAATTCCTTTTCTATAGTTCACAGGTTTCTCTGAATCAGGTATTTTGTGGTAGAGAAGCTGAAGATGTGTATTGGCAGACTGGCTAAAGGGACAGCTGAGCTATTTGCTCCTCAGATGGTTTTGTATTGCGAGTCTGTCCATGAAGAGTGTTCCATAAACTACCAATATTAAATACTTAGTCTTCTTTCCAACATTAGTGCTGCTAGGCACCACATACCTGAGAAAGTAATTCATTCTTGTAAGGCACACAGTCAAGTCTTGCTTATGTTAAGCCAGTAGGAAAGAATAAACATAAAGCTCATGTCACTTACCTTTTCATGCTCAACTGCCTGGATCTCTGCAGCACTCAGGAGACCACTGGTGTGCTAGAGGATCAAGCTGTTGGCACATGAGGAGGGATGAAAAGAGGTGCCTGTGACATGGCTGCAGGACCCTCACCAGAGGACGTGCACAGTTCCTTTCCATTGCTGTTCCCTGCAATATGGCATAGGAGCACCATAACTCCCTGTGTAATACTTATGCCTGCCAGCCAGGTCAGAGCCTCACACACAGATCCTTTCCAAGGCAGTAACAAAGGGTGTTGAATCCTCACACTGAGACCTCCTGGTCTGTGCATGTAGAAAGGCTCTGGCATCATATTGACAGCACAGCCAGCAGCCAGGGAAGGATTCCATACATAAGTTTAAACATTCCTAGCATGAAAGGTGCCATTTAAGCATCAGTCATCATGTTCACTGTTGGCAGAGGGCTAGGTGACTCATTTTATCACCAAGGCTATTCCTAGAAAAAGAAAATGTAAGTGCCTTAGAAAGGCAGAAGGGCTCCAAGTACACGAAATCTTATAGTCTTTATAGGAGAGCCTAAAGTATCACCATTAAGCACCAATGAAATCCTGAGTGATTAATGATCAGAGGAAATAGAAGCAGGTTTGTGTTTCTGGCTATGCAGCATCACCCCAGGACCCACACGGGATCAGAGATACGTGGTGCCAGAGACCAGAGACCCAGGCACAGGTGATCAGCGTTTGCTGGAGTTGTGGGTCTATGGTATTTTACAAATTGTTAACAGCTACATGAGAAATGCTTCAACATCCTAAATAGAGAACACTGGAACAAGCACTGCTTTGCTTCCAATGAGTATTAGTTCACCTCTTAACCAAACTTGTTCCTGCCCATGGGAATGCTTTCCACTCAGCTTATTGTTATATATTGTTAGAGAAATGGAGAGGGTATTACACTCAGAGAATGTTTTTAAAGTCAGTCACCCTACCAATCCTATTTTTGTTTGCTTTGTGGAGTTGTCTCGGGATACACAAGATGGCTTGCTTTCAGATTAAATAAAACCAGAAGACAGGCTTCTGGGTTGTATCTAATGGGCCACAACCACTAATGGTGTTAATAGCCTCCTCCATCCCCCTCCATGCCCCCACCCTGGATGCTGTGGACACTGGATTTCCCATGCCAATTGTTTCACCCCACAGACCTACTCCTATTGCAAGCCACTACACAGCAGTATGGGCATCCTTTCAGATGCTCCAGCCAGGTTCCTGCTGATTTATGCCTTTGCTGATCTGGACAGCAGTATAGGGTCTCTGACGCTCCTAATTAAATTTGAGCGTGTCAGCTGACACATCTTAAGCCTTGCAGGTTGTAAACTTCAAAATCTGTAGACTAAATTCACTGATTGTATGTGAGGGTGTCCATGCCCTGTTCATGTCCATGTCCATGTCCATGTCCTCCTCACAGAACTCCCTAGCCTCCAGCTCCTTACTTCATGATTCCTCATAACCTTTCTTTATCACTTCTTTACACAGGTGGAGGCACCAGCTCTGTTCCTTCCCTGAAATATATTTTGAAGTCATGCAATGTAGCAAAGCACAGAGAAGTTAAAATCCATTAAGTTAGCAGGCTTGAGAGAGGGTATTATGGCAGAAAGCATTCTGGATATTGATTAACACCTATTTTACCTATCTCAGTGTCCTGGTTTCAGCTAGAATAAGTGAATTTCTTCTCAGTAGCTGTTACAGTGCTGTGTTTTGGATTCAGAATGAGAGAGCTGTTGATAACATACTGATGTGGTTTTTTTGCTAAGTCATTTTATTCTAAGTCAAGGACTTTTGTTTTTCCTTGTCTCGTGCTCTGCCAGTGAAGAGATGCACAAAAAAACCATACTGGGAGGGAGGATAGCAGGGACAGGTGATCCAAACTGACCAAAAAGATATTCCACACCACAGGACATCATGCCCAGCGCATAAACTGGGGGGAGTTACCCAGAAGCACAGCCGATCTGGATTTGGGAAGGGAGGTCTGGCATCGGTCAGCGGGCGATGAGCAGTTGTACTATGCATCAATGGTTTGTTTCCTTTTTATTATCATTATCACTATCATTATCATTACTTACCAGTATTATTGTATTTTACTTGATTTTCAATTATTAAACTGATCTTGTCTCAACATACAAGTTTTACTTCAATTCTCCTCCCCATTCCACCAGGGAGAGGGGGGTTGAGTGAGCAGCTGGGGTGGGGTTTTGTCTCCAGCTGGGCTTAAAACCATGACAGTCATATTTTGGCACCTGAACAAGGGGACCAAAGGTTGAGATAAGGACCAGAGTGTGCTAAAAGAAAATTGTTATAAACATTCATTGTATTGGTTTAACAATAGTTGCTAGTTAAAAATGTGGACTTATTTGCCCTCATATCTGTGGTGTTTTGTCGGGGTTATACCTGTAATACCTCACTTGCAGAACGTGTTCTTTGTGGTGTATTTTTTAGGATGGGTTTCTGATGCGACAGTGTTGCTGCTCGGGACACCAGCCTAGTGGATATATTCAGTATTGCAGGCACCTCTGTGCTTTGGGACTCATCTACTCGGAACAACTGAAAATCACACCTTTGGCTTTTTCTCCTTTTTCTCAGAGGAAAAACAAACATATGGAGGAAACATCTTCCTTTTTTTTTTTCCTTTCCTCCTTTATTCCTTCCTTGTCCTCCAGGCTGATTACAGTAGTTGAGAATTTTAAAGATTTTGAATATCCTGTAGCTACCCTTGAAACCAAACTGGTCTTCTTGCAAGGAGCCAGCATGTTTTTGCATATGATTCAGGCCTTTGTCCCTCCTTTTTTCCTTCTTCTAGGGTCAGATAAATAATTAAGAACATTACCCAGAGATCTGCCCAAAAGTTGAATAGTTCAGAGTGGCGGGGTGGGTGGGATTTTATGGGCAAGTTCTTAGGGCAGTGGGCACCTACAACATGTTTGCACCTTACCCCTGAACACATGTGGAATCCAGAAAAGTAGCAAAGTATTTTTAAAAAGTGTCTTATCACCCTGGCACCCCAAAGAAGACCCAAATCACTGCAGTGTTTTGGGGCCTGGCCCAGGCCTATCAAGCCATGTTCAAAACTGCTCAGTGTCCTCAGGAGGAAAAGGTCTTTAAATCTGACAATGGCAACAGGCCCTGCAGCTGCTCCAGCTCCAGCAATAGGCACTGCCACTACTCCACCCCTGGAGATTACTCTGCATACTGCAGATCTTGTTTCTATCTTCTCTCCATTTTTGTTTTCCTCAGAATGAATCAGTTCGGGAGTAGATGGCTTCCTGAAATCTGAGGACTGGCCAAAAGTCCATATTCAAAAATGGCTTTATGTCAGACAGAAAAAACCCATCAAGATAATATATGGACTTGACAACTCAGCTATAAGCACCTGTTCATCTCTTCATAGGTGAAGTTCAGTTGAGTGCATCTTGCTTCTAAAATTGTCCTGACACTACTGGGAATCTTGGCTCAGGGTAAAGGAAATGAGCAAACCCAGCAGCTCTGCCAAACTCAGTGCTATGAACACTGAGTGTACTGGGGAGCAGAGAGAAGGCTTCTCGTTCACCTCACAGTCACTGGCAAGTTCTACTGTCATATTTAATTTTCCATGAAATTATATTCAGACAGGAGGGAAGTATCAGAAAGATTATTCACGTCTTGGTCGGGGTCTACACAGAGGGGGGCTATCAGTGATAGGAGGTCTTAGTTAAAGGGTTTATTTTCTTCATGAATGAAGACCAGGTTTTCAGATGTGAGCAAGTTGTGGTCACTACGAGAAGGGAGTTTTGCTGTCAGGTTAGATCTCCATGCTGCTGCCAGTTTCTTTGCAGCTGCTGCCCCTCAAAATAGTCTCCAGTTAAGCAGGCGCTAAAAAAACATGATGATATGAAGACAAAAATAAGTAATTCACTAAACAGGGAACATTGTAAAAGTATGTACATTGAGTCAGAACAAAAATCTGTGACCTACAGTACTTTGACCCAAGCTTCTTCTGAGACTGCCAGTGGCAGAAAAAAAGGCAAGAACCCCTCCTTGACTGAGGATGTTGTTTCTAGGTGCTTTACAAGGCACCTAACGTATTATTTGCCTTGACAAAACCCAGTTTTAAAACCAAGTGACTGAACACGCAGGATAATACAGTGTGGTGGTTTATTTGTTTGTAGGGACAAACAGCTGCTTGCAACTTCTGTGACTGGCACAGAGCCAATAGTTGACAGGCAGGTTGCTAGACCACTTGGATGGGCTGGTAATGCCTCTGTGATGACATATTTTAAGGAAGGAGGAAGCGGGGGAAGTTCCTTTTCCTGCTTGCCCACTGAGGGGTGGTGAGGCAGGGGGCTCCTGGGCCTCCTCCTGGAGCGGGCTGCCAGGGCCCCGCGGTGTGGCGGCCGGGGCTGGGGCACCAGGAGAACCACCCCGGGGCTGCAAGCAGCCGTGAACAGCCATGAGCAGCCGTGCAGCCAGGACCATGCAGCGTGGGCCTCTGGGCCAGGCACAGCCCACGCGGGGCCAGCACGCCCTTCCATGCAGCCGGCGCGCCTCGCACCGAACCGGGCAAAAACCACCACGCAGCTGGCAATGAGAGACGTGGCGAATATTTCCCCAGTGCAGAGCCTGGACAAGATCAATTTCTCAGCTGCAACTTGACAGACACCAACTTTCTTCCAAGTCAGAGAGAAAGGAAAAGCGAGGTCACGTGAGGAGGCCAACATGGCAGCGCCAAGGTCCGTGGGGGAAGGGAGAGGGCGGAGGCGCTCCAAACACCGGAGCTGAGATTCTCCTGCAAGCTGTGGTGAGGCCTATAATACAACAAACTCTTTCTGTATAATTCGTTGAAGTGCATGGGGGGAGGGGGGGTGCAGAGATCCACACGCAGCCCGTGAAAAGAGCGCTCACGCCAGAGCGCATAGATGCTGTGAGAGGCTTTTAGAGATTGAAGAAGAGAGCCTTTGCTTTCAGGCTGGAATAGCTCATCCTTAAAAGACTAAAACCCCATGAACCATTATGACCCACGCTGGCAGTTGTGGGAAGACTGCAAGACCCATGGGAGAGATTTTTTCACTGCAGCAGATTTGGGCGGGGCTGTTGTTTGTGAAGTTTGAAACCACGCTAGAGAAGTTTGCAGAGGACTATCTCCCGTGGGACGGATCCCACGGCACAGCAGAAGAAACTCTTTTTCCTTAAACATAAAGACTCTTAAGAAATGAAACACTGACCAAAACCCCATGTTTGTTTCCCTTGCATGGGTTGGTGGAAAGAGGGAGGTACTGGAAGAGAAAGGTGTTCTGAAAGTTTGCTTTGGTTTCTCATTATTCTTTTTACTTTTAGTTCTGTTAGTAATAGATCTTCTTTATACTGTTTAAGTTTGGACCTGTTTTGCCCTGAAGTTTTTTCCATTTTTCTCAATAATCCGTATTTCACCTCATGAAAATGAAGTTTCAATTTCCCCTTCTCTGCTTAGCTATAGCGGAGTTGTAAGTAAGTGAATAGTTTCTTCATGGTGCTGGCTCCTAACCAGTGTCAAACCACCACATACAGATGTGAAGCTATTTATCCAAGGGGAGAAAGCTTATGACTCAAATCCAGATCTATTTGCAAAGTCTGTAAATTCAGACACTACCAAAAGTTGTCAACTTCACAGAATGGTGGCACCTGGTTTTCACTGAACTCCTGGGTTGATGGAAAAAATTTTTATTCCTCATACTCAAAAACTAAACATTGTTTCCAATGCAAAGTTCACTTCTGAAGTGAGCTGCTAGAGACTCTCCCATGGAAATTGGTGGTGCTTTGCCAATGTCAAGGGAAGATCTAACCTTCTGCTCCAGTAGGCTGGAGAATGGTACATGAGAAGATTCCTGATTGAAAAATGTGGCTTCACTAGAATGCTGGTAAACAAAACCTGTTTGTTCAGGTTTTATTATAGAACAGCACAGCCACATGAAAGATACAACACATCTTTGCTTCTGCATTGATCTATCAGTTGAGAAAGGGTTCAGATGCGGCCAGAAGAAAGAGCACATTCGTGCTTTCTTTCAAAGTGCACTCTTGCTTTTGTTGTCCCAATTCACTATTCTTAGAGCCACTAGGGGCCCAGAGCCTTTTCAAGTCACTTTTCTTATTTACAGTCATTTGCGGATCATCCTGGGTCCTTCCCTGTCATTCACTCTCAGGTACTTCCAGCTGCTGCTGCTATTGTTGTCAGCTATTGGAAAAAATAAATAATTTCAAGAAGTGAAAACACCCCTTCTCCCAGACCTGTTATCCTCCATATTTCACCTATAGAAGCTGCCTTTCACATCATTAAATTGCTTCACCTCCTGCTGTTAGTTATGCCTGCAGAGCTTTTGGTAAGTCCCTGTCTCTGTTTCTGAATGAAGTGCACCTTTCAAAATAGCTGTGACTCTTACCTGGGACCATAACCTTTTGTCTCTTTCATCTCTGTTGTCTCAAGGCTTTCAGTAACCATCCCAAGAGATATTTACTGCTGCTAAAAACACACTAGTCACTAGTCCGGTTCATCCTGCAAATGCAGAGCAGCACATTTTGGGAGCAGCTTTTACGGTAGCAGTGCAATTTTTCTTCAATTAATGTGATTTGTGGAGTTTAACTGTGTCTTTCACATACATATTCACCCTCCATAATTTAAGAAGCATCAGTTTCCAGAAGCACAGATCCTCTTCACAGTCACCTTATAGCTCAATTTTATCCTTTTCTCTTTTTTTATCCAACCAGTGTTTTTACAAACAGCTGAAAAAGGTTTCATGTTTTAAAACTATCTATACCTCTGTCAATAGCTGAAACAATTACCTACACCTTCTCTTGCGCAGAGGACTGTATAGCTTTTCTTCAGTATCCAGAATATTTCTTTAACATGTTTCTGACTCTCTGACCAAGTGAGTATTTTTTCTCAAGGGTAAGTGATTATAGACTGCGTGTGAGGACAAGGGGCCATGACAGAGACTGAAATGTGCTGGCTTGGAGCAATCCTGTCAGAGTTAGTTGTCTGCAGGCAGGCTCAGAGTGGGCTACATAGATTCATCTCCCTCCCTAATGTACTATTTCTTCACATTGTCTTTCTTTTTACCTTTTGTTGTAGTAATGACTCACTGTGCTTAAAAGCTGTAATTCTGAAAATGCTCCCAAACCAAAGTATACTCCTTGATGCAAGGAGCAAGAGCATAAGCAAAAGTAGATTCAAAAACAGAGAGAAGGTTTTAGAAATAGAAAGAAGTTGTGAGTATAGTGTTTCATGGAGAGGCATGAGGTAAAAACTGCGAGAAATGTGTCATTTTCCAGAGATGTATCAGGCAAGGGGAAAAAGTTCAAGTCACCATTATGTTTTCTGGGAAGACAACATGAAAGAAAGATGGCCCTGAAGTGGGTATTTTTTAAAATATTGCTAGGAGACAGGCATTGCATTTTCATGTAATCAGGTTTGCATAGGGAAGTATTGAAGTTTGAGCCGGTGATCAGGCAGCATGAAAGATAATAAAGGGGCATATCACTTCTAGGAGAAAGAAAGTACTCTTGAAAGGTATCAGCTTTACAAGAGAAATTGATCAGAGGGGAAACATTTCTGAGCCATGTATAGCAGATTTATAACTTGTTTTAACTCAAAATACACCATATACTGTGATTATAATCACTGTGTCAGAACAAATTGTAATGGGGATCAGATGTCAAAATCAAGGGGAAAAATCCAATCAACAGTCCTGACTTAACCTGTGAAAAGGCAGAGGTTATTTAGTACTAGCAAAGAAGAACCAGATCTGATTGCAAGAATTAGAAGGAACAGAAAACTGTTTTACAGATTAGAGAGTAACTAAACCCTAAGTCAATGAAGGACAGAAGAAAATTAAGGAATTCCTGGATTTCCACAGGCCAAAGACTGAAAATCATAGTTGGAATCAATGTATACTTGCAGCCCTCTGAAACACCATGCAAGATGTGTTAAGCAATCAGACTTTGGCCAGAACTGTTATATTCTTAGGGCAAAACATTTTGTATGAGCTTGCAGGGCAGGATTTGATGTACCTATTAAGAAACAAGGACTCATTCACAGTCTGTCCAGTGAAGAAGAATTTCTCAAAAGGGAGTATGAGCAGAACATCACTCTGTTAAAAATTGTGTCAGCTTGATACTGGCTTTTGAACTACCTTGAGATCTCAAAGAGAAAACCTCATACTGCTGAGCACAGACACACAGGGCACAGACAGAATGGCAGCCATGGTGGGTGTTCTAGAGCTCCACACAAAAGGGCAATAACATCTTGAACATTCACTTTTAGAGAATAGACTACTGCATCTCCTCTGAAGTGGAAAACAGGTCAAACACCCAGACTCATTAAAAAGTAGAAGAGTCCATAAAGACAGAAAGAAAATGCACAGATAAAAAGAATGATGGACACAATAAAGGTCTAGAAAGGGCAAACTAAATGTTTGATTCTGAGGAAGGAAACAAAGGTCAAAAGCAAAATAACAAAATATACCATTAAAAGTGTAAAAAAATTCTTGTGTTTTATGAACAGTGATCAATACAGCATGAAGGGAACTTATTTATGCTAACTCCTGAATCATGGAGTCTCAAGATGAAGGGCCAAGAAGTCGGTCAATATGACAGGCCAGAGAATCAGGACTGAGTAGAGCAGCACAGGGAACACAGGCAGAACATCACAAAGCCCACGAGATGCTTTGAATACCCAAGACAAACTCAAAGACTGAGGAGGTCTAAGTCATTAGACACAATAGTGCCAGGCACGTGCTGATTTTAAGCAGTTGTTTGGGTTGGTTATAACCAGCCTGACAAGGGAGGGGAGACAGTTTTTCTTACTTTCTTATGAGTGTTTCAGCCTGGACGTTGATTCCCTTTCACACTGAATTGGTGTTGTGTGTCTTCCAGAATTTCCGCTGTTGAGCTTTCCCTTATTCTGTATTAAATTGCTCAGAGGAACTGTATTTCTGTACCTTTTTCTCTCACTAAGGTGTTTAAGTAGACTCATTAAGTATAACATTTGGACAATACCCAGGCAGCAGAGATTACCTCTTTTCTGCTAGCTAAATAGAAGTGCAGACAGAGTGCAATTTTCTTTACACTTGTGTTTCAGAGGGATACTAAGAGGATTTCATAGCAGGTAACTGGGGATTGCAGGAGACGATGCTGCAGGTGAAGGCAGGTCAGCTGTTTACTCCAGTTTCTGAAGAGTATGTACATTTTATTCTCTCAAATTTTCCTGATCCTTCTTTGACCTCTAGAAGTGAACAGTATTTAAAATGTTACAAGTGATTAGAAATGACATGTGCAGAACAATCAGTTTAAGCCTGGATTCCTACAGATTTTTATCTACTCAGCATTTCATCACAAACCCAGCAACTTCTTAATGCCTTTCTCTCTCAGCAGCCTGAGATTCTGCTCTTATATTTCTGAAATCCTTGCTTTCTATTGCATCCCCTAGGTATCAGCTAGAGAAAGAGGAGGGTGCAGTTGCTTGTCCAGAGCCTGTTGGTGCTGGCAGGGAAGCAATGTGTGCACCCCAGTTTTAGCCAGGGGCAAGTCCATGATCAGCTGATGGTGCCACCTTTCTTTTATGGTAACATTCACTTGGCTTTTTCTTCTCCATTCAAGCACAAATTTTCTAGAAAAAAAATTAGGAATATGGTGTCTTTGAAACATTATTGTCTCTTTTTCATGTGGCTGAATTTCACAACTGGATTGAAAAACCATTGGAGAGAGGACATGAACAAGCATGAACTGAAAGTACAGTCACATACATGTCACTCCTTAGGAAGCCTCAAAGAGGTGCAGAACTTCTAACTTTCTCATGGACAAGATCCTGAAAAAGATAGGATTGCTTTTTTCCTTTAGAGATAATCTGCAATGTTTTCCTTCATTTACTCCAAGTGGGACTTACAAGCCCTGGAAAGTGATCAGTTTTGGCGAGTGATCTGTTTTGGACAGTTTCTCAAATGAAAGCTGTTATGCAGCAGGGATACAACCAGTCTCCTCCTGATGGGGCAGCCTATGAGCAGTGTGGAGTCCTTTATCAGTGTGCCTCTGGGAATACTGTTTGCAGAGGCAGGTACAGTATGGTATTTATAGCCAAAGAGGCTAGAGTGGGATTCTGTGGAGAGAGATAAGAAAGAATTGAGCTGCGGGCTGTGGGACGTGCCTGCAGAAGCTCATGGCAGCACAAAGGAGCACATGGCAGCACAGAGAGGCTTGTCTCTGCCGGACCCTTGGGGGAGGAGGTGTAACACAGCAGAGCCCTACGGAGAGGAGCCCGCCGGAGCTGACAGACGGGTGAACAGCGCGGGATCACCCCACAGAAGGACATTTAAAAAGCGTGTTTGGTACTGACGTGGCAACATGTGACAGGTCACATAGTGAGAATTGCCATGTAAGGAAATACTCTGCCTTGAGAAAGTGTATAAAACCAGCTCGTTTCTTTTGAATAAACGATTCAGATGCCCTGCTGGTCTGGGTCCGTGTCTTGGTCACTCACAGGATTCATCTCAATTAAAATTTGTTGTGTACAAAAGGTTAAATGAACCACCCATTTCTCTCCCCCTATTCTAATAGGATGCTTATGTACCTGCCCTGGCTGCAAACATCTGCAGCATAAAAGTCTAAAGTTACTTGAAAGGAATCTCACCTTAATGTCCAGCCAATAACTTCCCTTCTATTTTACTTCCAAGTAGCAGTATTCTCAAACAGAAAAATACAGGTAGCTATAAAGCAATATGACAAAACCTTTTTAAAGCACCATCTTACTATAAAATGCATAGGTGCATATAAATCTGTCCCCTTGGTGACAAAGTCATCAACATCAATGTGACAGGATGCTATCATTCAGCTTGCAAATGCTAAAGTTCCAGTGCAGTAAGTGGACTGCACTTCATTAAAACACATTTCTAAGTACAACCACTGCCAACACCATGATCTCTCTCTGCAATTAAGAAAATGTAAAGTGATCCCCTGCAGAGAAGAGTACAGTAGCAATGAAGGGAACAGAGTTAAGTCCAAACCTAAGCCAGCAAATAATTTTCTTTTTACAGCTTCCCAGAAAGGACTTGGCAAGGTACATGAGTAGACAACAGAGCACAGTAAATTGAAGGCTTTATCATGATCCCACTTCTCTGCCATGCTGAAATGCATTTCACTAAACTGCATTCAAAAAAAAGGTTTTCTATATGGATGTATGAACATATATATATATATGAGAATATGAATGAATGCACATATTTACTTCAAAAATGAGTACTTTGTAACTAACTCCAAAGTTCCAGCAGTCACTGCTGACAAGACTGACCACTTCTGCCTTTTTGCCTTGTAGAAGGAGCATGACCAGCTAGTCACCGATACCATTTACCCTGGGAAACTCTAAAGTTCAGTTCCACAATGTGTCTTTATGCTAGATTCTCATTATCACACATTCTGATCTGCCTCAGGCAGCTATTAAACCCCTTGTCAAGTCACAGCTTACATATTGACTGTGAATCATATCTTCTTTTAGCCCAAATTACCTCTGCATTTCAAGACTCTGAAATTGATACTGTGCAATTAAAGCATTTTAAAAGCATTGACACTTACAGCAATAACTTATTTTGTTGTTTTGTGTCAGACAAGCCATTTGTCTGCAGATACTGTATTATTATAATTGCTTTTAATGTCCCCTTTAGTTTTATGTCCAATAAACAGCATCAATCCTTTGTAAAGACAATATAATGTTCTCAGTATCAGAAGGGACTCACATACAAACGAGAGGAAAAATTGTATTTGCTATAGTCTTAAACCAAGTAAGGCCAAGTACAATGAAATGAGAGTCACTGATTTCTTTGAACTTTCCAAAGAATGATCTAGAGAGATGCAGTTTAGAAAACTTAAAGCACTATAGAAAAGATAAATACACGTGATGTGGGTTATATACACAAAGGGCCACGTATCATTCGCTGTAAACCTGCAACTTCACTTTCTTGGCACTACATGAATTCTCACCAAATGACCAGCTGGTCCACTTTAAGTGTCAGGAAAAAAAATCTGGGAAACATGGAAACCTTCTCTGTTTACCTCAGACATGCAAGATCAGCATTTATACTTTGGAACTAGCTTGTTTTTACTGTGCATTGTTGTTAAATCCCATGTTCCTACTTTCTAAACAGTTCTTGCTCTCACTTCATCCTTTGTTTTCTCAGCCAGTTTCTTGTCTGTCACAACGTTAAACCTCTTTCTAAGCTTCTGAGAACAAAATATGGTTCTTTCAGTCAATCATCCTTACCAGAGGGCATAGTGGTAAAAAATGAGATGGGTGAACTGTTAGAACAGGGATTATTTTAACTCTATCTACACGCCCAGACTGAAAGCATGAACCACTGCTAGAGTCCAGATTCATGGCAGTGGTTGGTTTCTTTCGAGGATTCACCCCTGCATCAGAAGGGGATTGGAAGCTACCAGAGTCTGAAGCCAAATCCTTGGCAGAGGTGAAACTCAAATAGCTGGATTCTAACGACACTCTACTTCAAGGATATCAAAAGGCTTCAGGGGAATGTCTGTGCAGGTGTTTCAGATGGACCCTAGAGAATTTTTTCAGTACAGAGCTAAGGTGAATCAGGGTTAATCTCCTGATTCACAGAACAAGCCAAACACTCCTTTGGGGATCTGCAGTAAAAAAGCAGGAAAAAGAGTTATTGGTTCCCCATTCAAGTTCCTGCCACTGTTCTCCAAATTCCAAGTCAAATGCACCAGGAAAGCAAATAGATGCCATGACAAGATAGAAGAAGTTTCTATCACGTTGCTTTTTATTGGATAGAAACAGATCAATTCAGAATAAAAGATTACTCTGTCAGTGACAGAATGAGGTAAAATTAATACAATGAAATCTCATTGAATGAGTCTATTCTTCTCAAAGTGGGGATTAATTAATCCTTCACCCCCTTGTCCTCCAGCAGTATTGTCTCCTTTTGTTTGCCAGCCAGATGACTCAGGAAATCTTTCCTCTAGATTTTATGACCACTGTTGTAACTGTTCCCTTCTGTCCCTTGCCCCCTGTGGCCACTCCCTGCTTCCTTGGCTGTCTCGGTGTGGGAGCCTCTGCTGGCTGCTCACAGCTGGGGAGGCAACCTGGCTTTTCATTCACCTTCTTTCACCCTCCTCCCTGTACCCCCATCCCCAGTCTCTGGACTTGGTGATTGCACAAGCCATGAATTTCCTAGGAAAATAATGCATTTTGGACAGGACATTGCATTTCACATTATTAGAATATTCAGAAAAATGTTTAATCTAAAACTGGTTCAGAAAAAAATCCCTTACTGTTTCTAGCTTTGTTAAAGGATCTTGTTAAATAAATGAAATTTTTTTTTAATGAAAAAAAGAGAAACATATCACCATTTCACACCTACTACCTATTCCAATTTTGAACTATTCTTAGAAAAGCTCTTTTAAAAGTCAAGTCTTCAAAATTTTTTAAGTCAGCACGATTCCATTGAGGCATGGCAGCAAAGGATCTGGCCCCTGGATCTGTATCTCCAAACCTACTGTGAACTGCAAACCTACCCAGCTGTGATATTTCGAAATGCAATCTCTTAAGGGCTTTTGTAAATTATCACATCCTGCCTGTGCACAGTCTCAAGAGGTATTATTTGCAGATGAAACCTCTCGGTAAGTAGCACACCTAAAGAATAACAGCTATTTAGAGCTCAGGGTAGTTCCTTGGTAATTATTTCTCCGTTTCTCACAGAAGAGGAGCTGTACAGGATGGCACCGGTTAATGCTCAGGGCAGTGGCCATCATCATGAGACCAGTAATTCTCTACCTGTGGTTTCTCAGAGAGACATACTGAAATAATAGCTTGTCTGCAGCTAACTTTAAACATGTCTAATTATCTCATTCAATATGCACCTATTACAGTCTCAGAGGTTCTAGTAAATAATGAAGTAATTTAACCCCTTCCTCCAGTTTAAGGTCTGTTGCATATCTCACGGCTTTGAAACTAAGCATGACTTGATCAAAAAACCTCCATGCTTACAATCACCAAATCCAGGGTAATAACCTTTCTCAACCAGAGGAAATACTAGGTAATTCTACTTGGACTGTGGATATTTTTAGATACATCAATCTCAGGGAAATAAGAAATACACAATGAAGAGAGATCATTACTGGAGGGATGCTATGGGCCTGAAATGGGAGTTGTATTAGTTTGAAAACAAACCAGTGGTAGCTTGCAAGTCAGAATTATAATTTAATAGGAAAATTAAAATAAATGCAATAGTACAAGAACACTGACAGAGTCAGGTTACAACCTGACACCCTGTTAGTCAGGGTGGCGGTAGCAGTCCAGATGAAGTGGTCTTGTTGAAGCAGTGATCCTGTAGAAAGGTCTGATCTTCACCCGAGGGCCCAATGGTAGCTCTTGTCCTCTGGAAATCTAGTAGGTGAGGACTACTTGTGCTATTCTGAGCCCCGGATCACATCCAGGTGGGAATGCTTGGCTCCTCCCCCTGGGCGGAGCATCTCACAATAGGCTGGTGTAATTCTGTGAGTCATGCAGAGGGTCCTTGATGGAATATTAAACAGAGATAGCCGCCTGGAGGGAGTTATCTGGGATGAGTCATGGTAGGAGATAACAAACACTGCCCCACCTGCTTTAACAGCTTGTGAAGATGATAATAGAATACATGCTTTTGGTTACATCTTAAATTGTAACCTAGGACAGGAGTATAACTCACAGAAAGGTTAGAAATCTGAGCACTAGCACAAGACACCTTGAAGGTTTAAGCATCCCCTCTGAAGTATACAGAATCATCTTAAAGCAAAAAGACCACCCCAACATGCCTTGGGAAAAAGAGCTTGTGACTGAATTCTCAGCAAGCTCTTACAAGAAACACATCCTTGAGCAGACTCCCCTCAAACAGTTTCAGTCAGGAAGCTTAGACCAGTGTTGTTAACCAACACTTTTGCTATTCCTTGGAATTGTTAGTCTGACATTCTTCCCACAACTGTCACTAAAGACTGCAGTAAGGAAGGAGAGGTCCCAGATTTTCAGTATGCTGGCTCAACTGCATACCTATTTCTCTTTCATACATATTTTATTCTGTGTAATGAGATTTCAGAGTGCAGAATGAATTAGAAGATACAGGCTATGCTGGAGAAGATGACATCAGAAAGATGGGAGACTGGACTGAATGAGCTGCCAGAACTATTTGTGGAGGGCACCCAAAACCCTAAATAGATTTACTTCTGCTCCTTGAAACATTTGTGCTCTCAAGATGGAATCAGATCAGTCCAAGGTGCTATTTCTTCCAAGAAGTTCTTGACATCTCAGAATTAAACTACATTAAAACACTGAAGGAAGGTGTTAATTCTTTCAACATGTAGAACCATGCAAATTGCAGGCACATAGTGTGCCCAGAACTGAAAACCAAGAGCAGATATATAAATGGTACCTCTCATCAGTGAAGCACGTCTCATGTGTCTTCTCAATACCAAAGGCTAAATAGCAAGTTTGTTCCAGTCACAAGCACAGCAGCCATCCAGGAGTTACTGACTCAGAAACACACTGTCTCCTTTTCAGTTCCCTAAACATATTTCCTACATACTACCCTTGGCATGTGGCTAAAGCCACTCACTCTTCACCTAACACGCAGTGTTAGTTCTGTTGTTCTCTGCTGGCTTTCTGCCCACTGCACAGTCTGACCCTGGATACTTTACAGACCATAGGAAAGTGATTGAATTACCTCCAATTTAGTGCTGTTTAACAGCTCAAGGACTGTAGCAAGCGTTCAAATGAGTCGGGGAGTGAAAAGAGAACAACAACCTGACATAATTTACAAGACAGTTCACGATTGTTCCATCTCTGTCAGCATCCTCCACAGATCAGAAGGAAGCAGGACTAAAAGAGAAGCATGTTTAAACATTGAATACCTTCAGAAAGATATTCTGAAGTATAATACTTACTTCAGACAGAAGGTGAAGTCACTGTATCTTTCCCACAAATATTTGCAGCTAGGAGTTGAAGCTAATGATCAAGGAAGTTGTCTACAAACTTGCCATAAACTCAAGGGACTCAGGTATCTGAAACCACAAAAGTCCATTGACTTCATATTCAGTAGGCAAGGGTGTAATTAGTTTTTAAATAACTATGTAGGTGGAAACAAACAAGTAAACAAACAAACAAACAACACAGACCCATTCACACATAATAGACATTTCCAGGAGGCAAGAGCATTCATAGAAAATATTAGTATAGAATATTTTATCTTCATCCTGCAATTTTTGGGAGAATAAAGTTATTCCTAAAGACTGCAGCCATTGCACCAATTTAGGAATATCACAATGAAGTGTTCTTCCAGCTGCAAACTACTGCTGACCTGTTAAATAGCAGGGCCCTGCGACAACTGAGATAATCACCAAGACCACAGATTTATTTTCACATAGCAAAGAAATTGTGGGAAAATAATAATCTAAAAAGTAGCTTATGTTTGGTTTTATGGCAAAATAAAAATGTGATGGCAACACTGTCCAATATGACTCTTAAGACAATCTTTCAATTTAAAAGGGTTGAGAAATGGAAATACAATGCCCTCTTTTTTTCTTTTTTCCTTTTTTCCAACTCAAGTTGCACATAACAGTGACACATTTCTACCACTAGTAAGCACTTATGTATATTGATTTTAAAAAAACAAAAAACTTCTGTGGCAAGTATGAACACAGTGACATTTATAATAGACAGCAGTGGACACTGCCTATGGATCAAAAGGAGCTGAACATGCATGTATGCTATTTCAGCTACTGTTTCAATTTAAGCAGAGTTAGTTTGTGCCTCCGCTTTCGTTCTGGTAAGCCTGAGATATGATCATCTTTTTAAAGATTCAATACCAGCATATGTAGTGTATGGGCATTATTCTCTACATTTCCAACACCTTTTCAAGCATTGTATTATTGTAGTTAGAACAGAGAACTAACTAACTAACTAAATCTTCAAATTATTTAAATAAACATTTCTCAAATGTATGATAATATTCAAAAGTGTATCTTGTGAATTCTAAAATACATTTTCTATTTAAGAACCTCTAGTGGAATTGTTTCCATTTTTTTTTTTTTTTCCCCAGAGACATAACTCTTTTGTTAAGAGTTGCCTGGATATAATGTACAGATTGGAAGGTTAAATCAGTTGTGCCCTGGTCAGAGATAATCACTGTAAAAGACTTCTTCGGGCAAGAATTCAATTTTTTTATTCTCACCTCGCTTTGAATGAAAACAGAAGTAATGTTAAATACTTGCTTTTAGTTGGCAGCAAGTGTCATTTGCAAGATCCACAACACTGTCTCTGTTTTGTCACTGAATGAGTCTCAATCTTAATGGTCTTCCCAGATTTAATTTACAGAATAAAATGTAATTTGCTGTCTTCAGTAATGAAATTTGTTTCTTTTCTTCATGAGTTGAAGGTCTATATTATACTATTCAGCTTCATACATGACAAATTAAAAGGCATGCAAATGTGACTACACACCCAGGAGTCAGGATTCTCTTCCTAGCGAAGGAGGGTGCTTGGTGTGTGGAGCAGGACGTTCATTTGAATCTTTTCTTGCTTGTCATTTGCAGTTTGTTCTACCAAATCTGGAACAGCCACTTTAGGGCAGGCAAAGTGCCATCTTATGAATGGGGTATGAGCACAAACCACCAAGAGATTATATATGAAAATCAAAGTTGTTCAGTGATGGCAGCATTTCAAGCTAGGAATGTCCAAGCAGCTGTGAGGGATGATCTACCCTGCCTATTTTTAATGAGATGTCTCACTGGGGCTAGATTAATGTCAGAAATTAAAGATGCTTTTGTAGATATGTGAAAGGAGTTTCTACAACTCTGCTGAGTTCAAATCAGTGTAATGCAATAGTGGTGTCCTACTGGACATTTCCAGGTGTTCTGGAGCATTCCGCAGGGAGCAGTGCTGGGCACCCTGCAAAGCTGTGAGGAAGTGTGCACTGTGCCACAGCTAATGCCCAACAAGCACGGGCTCTCTCCCAGACAGTACTAACAGGGAGGCTACAGCTCACTCGTTTCCTGGTAAATCCAGAATTACACAGAACAGAATACACGAATGTCTACGTCCCATCCAACTCTTGTTGAGATCAGTGGCTATTCTTCCACGAGCTTCTACAGAAATCTGAATGGCTTAACCTTGGGTAGAGGGCCAGGACATGTAAATCCTGTCCTGTAAATTAAGATCAGAAGGCCATTTCTGTGACTTTCAGATTAGGAGATCTACATCTCCATTATAATGCATCTGACTAACAGGATTTAAGCTTTGTATGCAGTTAAACTCCTTGGGGTTACAACCACTTGATTCCTAATTCAAAAGAAGTAGGTGTGAATGCTCACATACTGCTTTATCATACTGTCATGGCAACGAAATCCTCACAGCTGCAATGTCATTGTCAGTCACATAGCAAAGGACAGCCAGAGGATGTTCTCTGCCTCCACCCCTCCCAAAGGTTAATACCACAAAAAAGTCCTATTCCAAAACACTGAAACATCTACTACTGGAACATCTATTTCAGGACCACTGTAATGCAATTTTTTTTCATACACGTTGACATTCTCTTTAATGCCCTGTGTTTTCTGCTCTTCTTTGATAAACCAATATTACTACTCAAACCTACCTCTTTTTTATGGAATATACTTTAAGAAATATGAAAAGGCTGTTTGGGTAAAAGTAAACGTTACAGGGGACCTCAAGATTAATTTGTGAAATAATTCTGTATAAAGAAGTATAGCATTTGTAAACAGACACCAGTCTGGTATAATATGCGGCATGCTTGTATGAACTGACTTCTACATGCGAAAAAAAATTTAAAAAATCAACTAGAACAAAGTTTAGAATATGTCTTTTAATTGAGGATTACTTTCTACAGTGCTACAGTATTAACAATCTCTAAAACAAATATCTGAATTTATATCTCAAAAAATATTATAATATTTGCAAATAAATAAGTTATTAGAAGTATCATATTGTGTTGCTTTCCTGTCCATGTAAACTTCTAACGATAATGCATTTCAGAAGAAATAACAATAATAAGCAGTTGCAGTGCATTTACACTATTAAGAAACTTTAAGTACAATTCTATACATATATATTCTATACACTTAAATTTTTCTGCACTTACACGTTTACAAAGCCATAAACTGAAAGGACATTCAAATACATTCAAGACCGAACAGAGAGGCAAAAGAGGTATGAATAAAAAGACAACATGTTTCAGGTGGTACAACATTACACAGAAAGTACCGTGCATCACCAGCCACTACCAGCTGCAGGCGTGAAATTGGCAGCAGCTTCCTAGAGAGGGCTGGAGTCACCCAACGCTCAGGTTCTCCACAGTTCTCTTGGTACAGCTCTCAGGTCACTTGTCAGATTTACTTTTGTGACCTAAGATTTCACCAGACAGGTCTTCTCCATGTGGGAAGTCATAGGGATGCATCACCTGGGGACATCTGTAAAGCCGTCAGTCCTACTGAAGGCACTCGGGGCACCGAGAACGGCGCCAGTGGCGCACGGTGCCCAACACTGACCCAAGAGTGCCACCCACTGTGAAGCTGTGCCCTCCTGGAAGCGAGTTCATGGAGCGACCCTTGGCAAACTGAAACCTGCCACTCTAGCAGCCTGGCAAAGCATCGCAGGCAGTAACAATACTGCAACTCACTTGAGCAAGAGAGCACAGAGCTCTGCAGAAAAATGGGGAGTTTGTTTTTTAAACAGCCATTTTAACAAACACAGAATGAAACGTTTTAATGGGCTACAGTTAATCATCTATAAAAACTGTAGGTTCAGCATGAATTTAAATTGTAAACTGGTAATAAATAATACAGTAAGTCTCAGCACATTTTAAAATATATGTTATTAAATAAACCTTGATTTTCAGAAAAGCTTTCAACTTTTTTGTTCAAAAAAACCCACTTAAACAATCCTTTATGAACTGTAGCCAGTTTGCCTGCCTGAAAATTTTGATTTATGAAGCCCTACTGCCTAGTGCAGAACACTTATTTGTATCAACTTCCCTTTCTTTTTTTCTTTCTAAGGCAGATTAAGCAAGAGCTGAATTTAAAAATTGTTAATATAACAACTAATTTAAAATTATATATTATTATAATGGTTGTGATTTGGTTTCATTCTGGTTTATTTAGTAATTATACACATATCCAAATATCCACTGAAGTAAGCTACTGTGAAGAGTGCAAGTACCACAGTCAGAGCAGTAGCTAGACCTAGATTTAAAATGCACATGTTTCTATCTAGGCAAGAAAAGGTAGGTCCCATCTGGCCACAGAAAGGGTCTCCAGGCATCTCCCTGTTAACTAGCCTTGCAATCTATCCATTAACACGAACCTGACTAAATGCTATGCTCAGTGGGAATTAGAAACAGGACCCTGCACCATTTCTCCAAGGCAGTTGATGGTGAACTGCGCTGTTGAGAGCGGTGTGCCGTACCCATCCTGGCAGACCAGAAATCTCAAGACATACAGCCTAAGAGATAGCAGAAGATAGCTGAGTGGAGTGGGAAAGCCCTTTCTGCAACACAGAGAAACACCCTTTGTGCACTGAGATCCTCCCAGCTGATCTCCTGAGCTCCCTAGGCAGAAGGTAATGAGAGCACACTGAGCTTCCTCTCACCTCACATCCTGCGTGGTGAGAGGAATGACATCTACCAACTACTGCTCACAGTGGCCTCAGAGACCTCTTGGCAGACAATGTAGGAGATGCAATATCTCAGCACCATATTCCTTTCTGCTGCCCATGCCCTGAAGCCAGGATCTGACCTCCAAACATTCTGGGCCGAGGTGTGAAACAATCCAATCTGTCCCAAAACAGCACTTCACAGTGTGTGAGTGCTGGGGAGAACCTCAAGAAATCCAGCTGGTTTCAGGCGGAGTTTATACAAAGGATAGTGTGTTTTGTTTGTTTCTACCAATAGTAGGAAATACCACCTGATTAAAAGGAATCTCCCTATTCCTCTGTACTGCCATTCAAAGTTTCATAAGGCCATGCTCTATATGAATTCATTTCAAAAGGCATATATTGAACAAGTAAGAAAATACCTTTGTAACAACAATTTGTTAAAGACTACATGCAAACATTAGAGATGCTGATGTTTGAATACATTCCTAATCTCACATAAGCAGGAGGATTTAAATGCTTTAGAAAACTAGGAATATTGTAGAGAGGAAGACAAAAAAGACAGATGTAAAATAGAAGTTGGAAAGAGAGCACCATATGAAAATCATACTTAAACTTTAATGTCCATTTAACAAGTTAATTAAATGTTTCAAAATGTTATATTGAAATTTAAATAAGATACCTAGGATAAAATTCTAGCTCATCTGAAGTCAATAGCAAGAAGATTTTACCTGCAATTCTCACTACATTTCAGAAGATATGTTAACAGAATAGCAACCAGCAACCAGACAAGAGGAAAAGGTCTCAAGCTGTGCCAGGGGAGGTTCAGGTTGGACATCAAGAAGAATTTCTCCACGGAAAGGCTGGTCAGGCATTGTAACTGGCTGCCCAGGGAGGTGGTGGAGTCACCATCCCTGGAAGCATTCAAGAAGCAATTGTACATTGCACTTAGTGCTATAGTCTAGTTGACGTGCTGGTGTTCAAAGGTTGGACTTTGTGATCTTGGAGGTCTTTTCCAACCTTACTGATTCTGTGAAGAGGAGGCTTCAGCAAAAGGTTTCAGTCAAAAAAGAGGAGGAAGAAAAGAACAGTTGCTTACTTTTTTTTAGGTAAATGCCATGTAAACTAATCTACATGGCAATCTCTCCGGTCTATAAAACATTGAATGTGATACTGGAAGTAAACTTTTGCTTTACTTTTATTAATTCATTATTTAGCAAGGCTGTTTTGTAGGTGTAAATCAGTTTTTAAATGGTATAATTACCTTGTACATTGCTGCTTTATGGAAGTGCAACCCAAGATTGTAGCAGTGTTGTATTTTTTTTATTTCACATGTACAAAAGGATATAAAAATAAGTCCATGATTAATATATGATAATATCCTTAGGCCACAATGAAAACAAATACAATAAACTTTTATAGTGCAAGTATTCCTTTTCAAAGGAATACTATCTGTGGGATACACTCATCTGACCAAGGATTTCAAAATCACATCCTTAAGTATCCAAAGCATTTTAAATGAATTGATAGCTATGGTCTTCAGTGAGCTGCCCTGACAGTAAAAAAAGAGACACAGAACTTAATCTAATCTTAGTTTCTACTATTTCATCACACTATTCTGCTTGCTAACTGAGATATATGTCCCAAAACTGCCAATATGTTCCTCATAGATCAAAAAACAAGTGGAGTTTATAAAACAGCACTCAAAGAATGTTGGACACATACAACTGCTAGTCTGAACACGTGCAATACAACTATTTTGTGATTCAGTGTTGTAAATGCAATTTATATTTAACACTTTTAATAATTTCAGCTGCATATAAAACAGAAGTAGTAAGTTAAATTAGAGCACCTTGTGTGAAATTTAAGGAATACTAAGATTACATCTTTTAAAATTTAAAGAAATACAACTGTTCTGTCTCAAGTCCACTATGCACCTGTCATATAAAAGGAAACTCATTTATGTGTAATGAAGACATGCATAAATATCAGAAATTTAAGGCACAAAATGGAATTTGAAAGTTAGGGATATAGCAAATCCTTGCTTTTTTATCAAATTACCTGATACAGCTTTTTCTGCTGTATCTACAAATTTAAAAAAACCTGTATTATCATAGTATCATTGAAGCTAAAAATGGAAACTGCCTATTCAAGTATGTAGTTCAAACTCTTGCCAATCTAACTGAAAACCTTCCAAGACACTGTGTGCATTGATAAGCACCACTGTGTCATTCCGTAACCTAATTGATCTTATTGCTAGGACCTTTCTTCTGATATTCATTGGCTATTTACCTTGTTTCAAATTCATATAACCAGTTCTAGCCACACCTTCATACTTAGAAAAGCTCTTCCATGTATTTGTCATATAACAAAGAATTACACATATTAACGATTCAATCTTTCCGACTTCTTCCTCACTTCAGCTAGTTTTGTTATTGTTCTCTGAGCTTTTAGCAGATTATCCAATTCTTCATCCCTGAGGCAGCCAAAATATAAGACTATACTCCAGAAATTACCTCAGAGATCACTAGTATTCTGATTTCCAGCTGCCTGATGCAGCTCTTCCACATACGTATACTCTTCTTTTGACATTAGTGAAGCCAGAAGCAAGACAGGTTTGTTGCCTACATTTTCAAGGCTTCATACCACATTGCTACATTTCCATCTTCTCTCTCTCACTAAGTATCCAAGTTTCCTCAAATATATCACCTTTTCTCTGAATCTCATAGGCTGTGTCAAATTTGTTGGACCTCTCCCACTCAGGTATCATATGGTGTAATATCATCTGTAAATTTTATTAATATACTGTAGATCCTTCTTGCAGATTATTGAAGACATGAAATAGAATTAGGTTAACACAGTATAAACAATTAATGGGGAGGGAGCAATTAAAATTGCCCAATGGGATGAAATAAAGCACAATTTATATTTTAAGATGCTATTTCAAATATATTTTATCCCACTGAGCTATTATAAGAAGTCAAATATCTCACCATAGCTACAGTTTTTCAATGCAATACTGATTTTTTTGCATACATAATTTAAATGTAGAATAGGAAACATGCTGACAATCAGCTTTGCTCTGCAAAGGATTCCCATTCCAGCCACTGATCAGAGAAAGGTAGGCACGTCATGTTTACTCCTCAGCACAAACTTTTAACCAGTTAATATTATATCTATTATTCTATGTATCTTTTAAATGACAAAAGAAAGTACAGGGAGGTCCAAATGTGCACTGACAATCAAGAATTCAGCTCCTTTCAGAAGTCCTTCTGGAATTCTGCGGCGTGATACTGTAATTCAAAAAATGTTGAACAACATGCTACAGTACTTACAACTGGAAAGGTATTATTTAATATAAAGCTTAAATAACATGAAATTCGCCTAGTCTATGAAAAACATCATTACATCATTACGTAATTTACACTCTGTTTTCCAGAAGACTCATTTTCAGTACAACTTTACCAACTCTCCTTCTGTTCTTGATAATGACTACAGGTCATAACAGAACTTTCAGAACAGAAGGCGCAGTAGCCAACTATTCTAATTCTTAAAGCTACTCATCAACCTACTGAAAATAAGAAAATAATTTCTTTGAAGAAATGAACAACTAAAAATGAAAGTGAATCTGAGGATGAAAAGGTAGGTCTGAAAATATATTAATTGCAAAAATAATGCAGTCCATGATATTTTAGGCACAGTTGTTTATTCTTGTTCCATGTTTTAAAACTTGGACTCAGAAAAATCAGAGGAAGTTTTGGGTTTTTACCCTCTTTTCTTTTCCTTTCCACTAAAAGCACCATGGTTACACAGCTTGACTCAATCGTCCTTTTCCACAATCACTTCTCCATGAAGCACCCTTCTTCTCTGCCGCAGCATGTGGAAGTAGAGTTGTGGAAATACTTGATCAAAGCATAAAAGAAAGCAAATCAGATTAAAAAATTCAACAGATCACATAATGGGAAACCACAATTTTACAGAATGATGGACTGAGTAAAAATTATGGCACACAGTGGTTGAGTTGATTAAGGTAAATAACGACAAGTAATGAACACTGCAGTGATTTAAAAAACAATAATTACTCAAAGCTCAGACAAGGCCTCCTGAATAAATACAGTGTGTTCAAGGAACTTCACCCCAACAGTTTCCTTGTAGAAACAGGATTCAACCACATTCTGGTAGAGCTTGAAGCCTTCAAATCTGTCCTAAGCATGTTTGAATTAAGATTTGGAGGAGGATTCAAATTTACCCTACTTGTTCAAGTCTGAAGTAAGGAGATTCCTCTTTCCTGTCCCTCTGTCATCTATTATATTACTGTCCTGCTGACAGAGTTGATCCTTATATTTAATGGTGAGAAGACTGGATTTATTCTTGAAGCATTGCTACATAGACAGATGTAAAACTGTTAGTAAGTTATCATGCCTTAGAATATTTTTTACTGACATAAATCTCTCTTGTTGGCCTTCACGATTTCTTGGGACAAAAAAATTTCAGTGTGTGTGCATATTGTAAAAGTCCATATTGAAGGTCACCTTCTCAAATGAATACCTTTCATGAATGCAGATCACAGACCTTTTAACTTCAATTTTCCTGCTTTTCAATTTCTCTCCTTAATCTGCTGCCTCAACGTACAGATTACAAAAAAAATATGTTATATATTCTATTATTAATATTATCAAAGATATTATATTTGCCGAGTTTGGTCTAGCCCCATTCATGGTGGAATATCTGATATATCAGTTTGCTTTCTCCTTGTCTTCACTGCTTAGGTAGCAGTGGAAATAACACTGGAAATGAAAGACAGATACCCTCCCTTACTGTTATCTCCATGGCTTCTGGTATGCCTAAGTACAAGCACAAACTGATGAAACCAGGGACTGCAGATGTTCAGAGAGATTTGGAGGGGTTGATTTCTGTGAAATGAAATCTTGGAGAATACTGCTTCGAGATTTTCCTAAGCATGCTTGAATGGTGATTTTTCCAAGGTAAATAGTTATTAGTAGCAAAAAAGCCACAGCAAATCTCTGGAACAACTTGCAGGACCATTTTTAAGCCATTACTCAAAGTGGGAGAGGCACTAGAAAGTCTCAGCGACACAGTTACAGACATTTCTGTGTGTAAGCAAAAAGTTTTTTTACTTTGTCCAAATCTGAGAAATAATTTTAGCATTTTCACTGAAATTTTTAAGGCAGCTTATGTTCCTAAGCAGGTCACAGGACAGAAAATTTCAGTCTAACCAATTAAAGCACAGTGAAGCTTGGAACAACAGAAAGCAGGCTTTTATAGTAGAAAGTGTTCAGCAAATTTTAATGCAGGCAGTGTTTATAGCATCACTGAAGATTGATTATTATGTTGTTAATATGTTTCTACAGTTAAATAATACTTACATGGCACATAGGAGAACATGACAATAATAAGGAAGTAATAGTAGTCAAAGGAGACATTATATTTGTTGGGAAGTCTCAGTGAAAACATTCCTGTTTTCTTCACATAGGGTAAAGCAGCATATATGGTTAGCAGTTCACCTGCAACTCCAGCAGGATACAAAATGATAAAAAAGTTGTATCTGCATTGAAAAATAAAAAACCTAGTGAGAAACACCCCATAAATTTGAAATTTGCTCTTGTTATTATTAGTGGCACCACAATGTATTAGAGTAGCTCCTTCACCAGAATCAAGGACCACATCCTGACTTGACGCAGAATATCAGTGTCAGTTACTTTCGACAGAGTTGCTTAGGTTGACAAGAGAATGCATTCCTCACTCTTTTATTTAAAGACAGTGCAGTATCAGAATGTTTTTATGTCTTTCTAATAAAACAATCCTCAAATTTTTAGTGTCCAATAATGATTTTTTTAAAATGTACTGATCTTACTTCTGTTGTCACTGACAGGATGCAGAACAGGACTGAATCCCAAATTCAGATGGTCCTACATATTTTCATCACAGTGCACACACACTGGGTCAACTGTATGTACTACAATTTGTTTGAAGATAATGAAGATGTTGAAAAACATCAAAAGCCGTTTTACTCACTACATGGGAATACTACATTTACCACTAATGGAAATTGGAATAAAAAGAGAAAAGAAGATTACTAGAAAGTGCTAGAAACTTATCAGATCCATTTTTAAGTGAGATGATGTTCAAATAAAAGGCAAAGCAGCCATTTAAAGAAAATGTGGTTTGAATGCCAAAGGCCACATAGGCAGAAAAAATGAAAATTGTAATCAATAGGCTTTGTGCTGTCCAGGTTCACCTAAGGAACAATTCTCCAGTTCATATAGGGAACAGCAATGAGAGCTGTCACACAGAGAGAAAGGTACAGTGTGCACTCCCTGATCAAAAGAAATGAGATCCAAAACAGCAGCAACTAAGCGTGAAACCCTCCTAGAAGCAGAAGGCCTTAGAAGACTCACAGATGAGGAGGGTCACAGAATAGTTCAGGTTGGAAGGGACCTCCCTGCTCAAGCAGAGTTATCCTAGAGCACATGGCACAGGATTGTGTCCAGATGGTTCTTGACTATCTCCAGTGAGGGGGACTCCACACTCTCTCTGGACAATCTGTTCCAGAGCGTGGTCACCTGCACAGTAAAGAAGTTCTTCCTCATATTCAGGTGGAACTTCTGGGCATCAATTTCTGCCCTTCGCATCTTGTCCTATTGCTTGGCAGCACCAAGAAGAATGCAGCTTAGGGGAAGAATGTAGATTAGATAAGAAGGAATGGATGCCTTACATATAGTTTGTCTCTATGCAATTATATGGTAAAAATCAGAAATTCCATCTCTTTTGGTACTGAATTTATGCCCAGTTGAGCTGTTTGTTTATCCATGAATCTTGATGGGATATTTTGGACTCTCTGAAAAAATAATACCTTTTCAAATGTTTTGTTTCTATTAATATTTCACCATATATCTCTTCTGTGAGATGTCAGTTTTTCCCTATTGCCTATATTAAGGAAACAGAACTCTGTTATTCAACGGACACTGACCTGATGGCAAAAATGATTATCTGTCAATGTAATATGTTCTGAATGCATTTCTCTTTCTGAAGTCTATATAAAAAGCTACTGATTATAGCTAATCTGCCTATCTTTAACTTTGTCATTTAGTGCTTAAACGAATCTCTAACTTAGGCACTAGCAAAAAGATAATGTTTTATAAGAATAGACATAAACATTAGACATATCAAAGAAGTGCATTAGAAGCATCAAACCTGCATTATCTATAAAACAAAAATAAAGGAAAATAACAAACAAACTCTTTAAAATAAGAGTTGCCTGCACTGAATGCAGGTTAGATATTTTTCTTCTAACATAATAAGTCTGCCTTAAATGTATTTTTCAAATAATGACTACACAGAACACTATTCCAGTTATCTCTCCTGAAAAACACAGTCTCTATAGACTGTGTGTGTGTAATCACTGTGTGTGATCTAGTGGCCAACCCTAAGTATACTTCAAAATCAAAATAGTTTTGATATGGAACACAATTTTTGATGGGCTAAACTAAGTCAGTATTTAACTCCACTACATGGATATAATCTTACAGAAGTTCTGATAAAGCAGAGCTTCTTATAAAGTAGTAATAACACAGACTAAGTGACAATGATTCCCACATTTTCAAAGAACTAAGATCCACAAAGACTAGCACATGTGCTTAATTTTGGGCACTGTATTCAAGAGCATCGTAGAGAGTCATACTGCAAATTAAAAGATGACTCCAAAGACAGAGAAAAAAATGAGAGTAAGTGAAAGCAGAGTTCAAACTGAGACACAGAAAGCAAAGAAAAAACCATACCCCAAAAACCTCAGCTAAAATATTTTTAACATTTTAAACCAAGCAAAAGTAATCCCAAGTACTGAAAGCAACCGATTTGCACTTTGCTGACACATAACCAAGGCTCAAACATCTGCTCTCCTGTGTGTTAGTTCAGCATGCATGAAACCAACATGCACAGAATCCTGAGAAACTCAAGTGCAAGACATCTCCACCTGGCCCATTTAATGAAGTATGGCAAATGGTTGAGCAGGTTGAATGTGTAGAAGGAATATCGAGTAATCTCTGTCACAGTCCATACGACCAGAAAAAGAATAACGCTCTCCTCATTCTGGATCTGCAGAAGTATAAAGAACCAACATTTTCTTCATCCTTAGGCTTCTTTTCTGTGCAAACTGCAACAGACTTCTCTTTAAGATACATAGAGCACAACTAATATCTTGTAAAGAAAGTAAGTTTTGGCACAAAAGTGACATGCTGAAACCATTACCATGTACAGTTCATTATCATGTGTGTTTACTAACATACAGACATTTGCCAACTGAGCAATATTTATCCATTATGCAAATATCAAAATATAAACCTCTATAATTAAGCTTATTCCTCTTCTTTATTCTCTACCTGCATTTCCACCACACCATCTAACTATCCTTCTTTTATTTGTGGTTGATCTTCTTACTCCTCAAAACAGCAGGAACAAAAAAGTGCTACAGAAGATATGTCTTCTCATAATCACTTTTTAATCATTCTGCATTTCACTACTCCATTTCCTAGACTTTCTCTTACTTTTTGTCTTGCTTCTTCCTCAATGTATAATGCACATCTCCATGAAACTTTAGACAAAAGGAATTGCTTTATATAACCTACTAACTGGAACTTGGTCACAGAAGATCAGGTTTGGCAGACTTCAGGGAGCTCTAAGATAGTTAAGGAGCTGGAGCACAGATGGCTCACTAAATGAAGAGTAGGTGGTAGATCAGGATCTTTGGGTAAACTCACTGAACAATCCTATTTAAGATTTCAATTCTGAGTCATTAAACTGCCTCATCGGTAGGTAGCACATCTCTGCTCTTTCAAAACACTAGTTCTTTTTCACTCTGAGTGAACAAATAAACAGAAGTCCCCACATACAAAGAAGGCACCTGGGGATCTATTACAAACACTACCTTCTGTGAGGAAGAATTACACACAAGTAATTTTCTTTTCTTTAAGAGGGAAGGAATTTTGTAATACACTTCTGTGCCTGAAGGCTGAAAAGCTCCAGGGATGTCTGTGAAATAGAATAAAGCAACACAAGTTTTGTTAAAATTACAAAAGAGGGAAATGATTTTTCAAAATAAAATGCAACATGGTGACAAAGCTTAATATATCTCCAAGATGCTGAAAATCCACAACTGTCAAAAATCAAGAAGAATTATAAGCGCTCATAAAATCGCACCCTCGATGTGTCAGTCAAAGAGGGTGCACTTTTAACAGAAGGGTTTCAGCAACATGATAAAGAAAATGGAGACATAAAAATAGCACCAAAATCACAAATAGCAGCAACTGAAGTGCAAAGACACCCAAACAAACAAGCAAAAGTAAAGACAGAATTAGGCTGTTCTTTGCCTCATGCAGTTAGAGACAAACATTGACAACTCAAACTTGGATTCATGTCACAGAGCTAAATCCAAGCAGAAGAGCTTTGAATAAGTATGCAGAGAATTCCTATCTGCTGCCTTGCAAATCTGCAGTCAAGAGGGGAGGTCTGGCTCTGGCTATTATCACAGACGTGCCTCTCACCACCTAAAGTGACCCTAAACATTCATGCCTGCTAAGCAATAACAGCATGAAATACAATCAGCCATACATTCAGATGTATTTTTTTTTGGACACAGTTTGGCCTACAGTAGTGTAGATAGAGGAAATAAAAGAAATTGCTGGATATGCTAAAGATCCACTGCAGATAATAAAAAATGTCAAAATGCAGTGCTATAGTCCAGCTCATGTGTACATGTTCAATATAAAAATCTTGTTAATCTTTGAGACGTTTTGCTTTACAGAAAAAGATAAAAACACTTATCTTAAAAAAAAAAAAGAAAAAAGATGAAAGCAACAACAACAACAAAAAACTACGAAAAGCCTATTTAATTCATTCCATGTTAAGAAAATTGATAGTAAAGGAAAAGATGCAGTGTAGAAAACAAGTCCTCTAGCGAACTGAAGATTTGATAACTGAGGCAGGTGCTAGGATAATCCATCTGCAGAAAGGCCTATGCCATCTGCTGGTGAGACAGTTTAATGGCTTAGCTTTTCAAGTTCAGTTTTCAAGTTTGGTGCTCCTGAAGAAATTCAGGAGCACAAAATCTAACACTTAATTTACATGCCTTTCATTGAAAGCACACCTCACAAACTGAACCTAATGTCCTACCTACCAGCTGTGAACTGCTTGTTTCATTCTGCTAATGGATCACTAGCCTTACAGTAGCCACCTACAGCCAGACAAATAAACTATTGTCATTTACATAAGTCCTTGAGTGCCATTGTGACATGCTGAATGTCATCAAATGTTAATACTACCATAACATTAAAATTTTGAGAAGGTTTCTAAAAAAATTGCAAAATCGCAACCATGTTTATCCAGGTGAATTCCATTTTAGGCATAAATTTAAAGACATAAATGTACAATTTATTAAGATTAATTCAGCAAGTGCTTATTAAAATTTTTGAAAGGGAACTGTTAACACTGGGGTAGTTTTACTCATAAATAATAGGAGTAGTCATTGATTTCACTTAGGCAGACCACAGAGGGCAGGATGCTGAAGACACTGCCAACTCACAGCTAAGACCCAGACTCAGTATCCTGGGAAGAATCACACAAATTCCATTTTGTAACCCTAACTTCCAAAATTGCACTCAAGTATGTAAGTATTCTCTGTAGGAATAGAATTCATTTTTAAATTGGTCTTCCTAGTGAAATGAGAACTGTATTAATAGCTTCTCCTTAAGAGCTATCAAAACATAATTTGCTCACACACATACCTGTTTTATACTATGTGCAATGAACCACACCATGAAGATTCTTGAACTCACTTGGACCCCAGTCACAAGCACAGATGTGCGAACTATTCCTTAAAAAGAGAAACGTGTTATCTCTGTTCCACAATTCATGTTTTAACTAATTACAGGAGAAACTAAAACAAAGAACTCACCAACTGCACAGTGGACTACCTGTAAATAAAAATAAGTCAGAGGTTACTGATGTGCAGCATGTTACTAGCTACCCTATAAACATGGCCTTTTGGTATTAACATAAACTTAGGCTCAATTCTGTTTTTTGTCTCCCACTAACAGTTTTTAAAAGAAATACATGGCAGAGCCCTGGCAATCAGTGTTGGGATGGGCTCAATATCTGAGCTGTGCAAATACATGAAAAGCATTTGTTTTCCAAATTGATTGTAAATACTAGACGTTTAGATACTTACAAAGCATTTTTTTCAGCTAGTAAGCTTCCTTTCCTTTACTTTATTCAAAGAAGAATTTTACAGGAAAGCATAGAGGAAGTCATATAAGGAATGGTAAACACAGCAATTTTAAAATGTTCTGCATTCATTACAGATTAATAACATTATTACACTTTTGTCAATGACAGCTGTGAAGCTTTAGATATAGCGTATTTTCTGGTCAGTAATGTTTAGCAAATGAAGTGCTTTTCATTATTTTGGCAGGTTTGAATAGAATTACTTACTGTGAAAGTTTAACAGCACAAAAGCCTATATATAGCTGGTGCCATGATTTTAATAGTTGTTTGAACTAGAGATGTTGGGCATATTGAGGAAAAAAGCTAAAATGTAGACAGGTACTCTTTGTTGTGCCTGGGAAAGAACTGCAAGTGCTCCATAAACCCAAGATTCATTCCAAAGACGTACCAGAACTGAGACCACTAGTGCATAGTTTGCAAAAGTATTACCTAAAGAATACTTTGCACATCTGGCACAGATCCCATTGCAATGGATTATACAGGGTATGTGAATCCAGTCTCGCAATAAAGCAGAAGCAGGAAAGGCACAGAAGGATAGTAAGTCCAGTATAAAGAATCATAGGTAACCTATAATGTCTGAGATGGTCATGAGATTCTACTACACTGGAGGGCTGATCTGCTGGCTGCAATGCCTTCAAGATTTTGCCTTTTGCATTAAAGACTCTCAAATCAAAGCAGTTCCCAGGCACTGTCTGATTTAAAGAAATATTAGAATTAAGTTTGAAAAACATGTGCCCATTTGTTTCAAGTAACCATCTTTCCCGCCCCCAAATCTTCATTAAATAATAAAGTAAAAAAGGATTTTAGTACTAATATAATATTTTTATTTTAAACTCAGGATAATAATGTGTTTTGCCTGTGATATGCAGTATCCAGTAAAGCAAACTAATGTTTAAAATTTACCTCAAGCAAAGCAAATGTCTGGAAAAATTTAAGCGTCTTTTGAACGCTTCTGAATAAGCCTCTATGTGTTCCTTTCTGTATATAAAACCGCACCATGGCAATACCTAATACCAGCCACCTATAAAAGAAAGAGAATGGATACATTTCAAATTAGAATTCTAAAAATATCCATCCATCGTAAATAATTTAGTAGAGCATTTTTCTTCATGGATTATCTTTGATTCTTCACTTGTCGGTGTTCTTAGATCATAGAAAATATCTTTAGACATAAATATTATATAATATTATATAAACATTACACTCATCTCTTTAGTTGGAAAAGGATGGAGGATAACTTACTACCTTCAGAGGATTGACTTAATTGAGGGAACCCCCCAAAACCACCCATCCATCAGACTTTTCTCTAGCTAGTGACTACATATTTTTACTATTAAATCCTCATGCATCTTGACTATTAAATACTGTTATCTGAAACCACATGATGAGCTCGGCACTGAAGTCACTGTTGGGGTTGCAAGTTTGCATACGTAAAGGACCGGAATTTATGCCCATCAGTTTTACATTTTCCATGGCCCCTCAACTCACCAATTTCAGGACTGACTAGTGATCTTAATGCTTCTGTTTGTGATTGTCCAAATGAAGTTACCACTACAATTATGTTTTCAAAAGTGTTGAGCAGTGTTTTAAAACTTGATTTAAAAATCAGACTTCAAAGTGCTGCAAGACAGGTGTTCTATGCTCCTGACATCCAGAAGCAGATATGTTTAACTAGCACATTTGAGGGGGTTGAATAATATTTTTTGGGGTTTTTTAGGAAACTGAACAACAATGCCAACTAATAACCCTTCCAATGTAAAAAAAGAAAAAGTAACTATATCTTTTAATCGTAGTAGAATTTGATATAGAACTTAAATTGAAATTTGGAATGGAAATCGATATTAAAAAAATAAACTTCTAAACTATGAGTTGATCCCACCACCAGCCCAGACTGTATAATAATCCAAGGCATGAGGAATTCCTTCCATGTAATAAACCCATTTTTATATAATTAAGATTTTCAAAACAGTGTACTATATGTTCATTAATCATAGGATTGTTTGGGTTGGAATGGACCTTAGAGATCATCTAGTTCCGATCCTCCCTGCTGTAAGGAGGGACACCTTCCACTAGATGAGGTTGCTCAGGGCCCCATCCAACCTGGCTTTGAACTTTTGCAGGAATGAGGCATCCACAGGTTCTTTGGGCAACCTCTGTAAGTGCCTTACCACCCTCTGAGTAAAGAATTTCTTCCCAATATCTAATCTAAACCTTCTCTCTCAGTTTAAATCCATTACACCTTAAAGCCATTCTATCACTATAGGCCCTTGTGAAAAGTCCCTCTCCCGCTCTCTTGTGGGCTCCCTTCAGGAACTGAAAGGTCGCAATAATGTCACCCTGGAGCCTTCCATTCTCCACACCGAAAAAACCCAACTCTCTCAGCCTTTCAGACCTATACCTCATTCTTAAAGCATCATATTAGCAAGAAGACTGAAAACTTCAGGTTTCAATCCAAAACCACTAAGAAAATACAATAATTCTTCAATACAGATATAGGCATAACAAGAGCTATGGATGGCTATTTTGAGAGGTAAAAATAAAAATCAAAAATAATAAAAATTTTAGTTTAACTTTTTCTCTGATGTTTCTGGGAACAATTACTCAGTCCTTTCATTCTCCATAAAGCCATAGCAAGTATATTCTACAGCAACATGAGCTCTGGCTAAAGAAGGGCCCAAGTGACAAAGCAGAAGGGTCTTAGAAGTACTCAGAGGCAGATTCCGAAGATAATAAATATTCAGAGAAATATTTACAAAAACATTTGGATAAATATTTAACTCATCTTCTTATACTCCTCCCTGAGCATAAGGTATAGGCTAGCACTGGAAACAGGGTACCAGGAAATAGTAATCTTTGGTCAGATCCGTTCTGCTGTGACAGCATGAGAGCCACATGGATCCTGACAGCTCCCTGTTCACCTCGGATGGCACGGATTTTGGTATCAGCCCCTTAACAACTCCTACGCACGGCAGCTACTGCTATGCAGTCACTTGGTGTGCCCCATTCCAGCACTTCATGACAGCACTTCAAACTCACAGAGTTAGTCAGGCTTCCCCACACAGCAGGAATGATTCCCCTCTTTGATCCCTTCTACTTTAAGCCCATGAATCTGATCTGTCAGTGCTCCAAAATTTTCCCCCAGCAAGTGTTACTAAGATTTTATAACGGATTTTAAATATGAGTGCATTTATTTCAGGTTTTCTGCTACCGCTGTGAAAATGAGGAATTACTGGAATATCACTAGTAGCCTTTCACAGTGAAGCTGCCCTGTTTTATAGTGAAGTGTTTGACAAGAGGAAGGTGGCAGTGAGTTTACATCCAGCTGGCAGCACAAATGTGACAGCAACAGCTCTGTCCGAGACTTAGACTGAGAAGTCGTAATACATTTAACCTAACAAGGCATTTTCTGCACCTCATTCCACAACCAAAGCATTGCAGAGAGAAGTAATCTTGGACTACACTCAGAATCAAAGACTGCAAATGTATTTTTCTTAAATGATTTTTTACGTGGACATAAATTTCTGTACGTGGTTTTATTTAGCTGTCAGTGGCTTTGACTTTGGATCTCAGGAAAGCCCTTGTAGTGAGTATGATGAATCATCAGGAAATGGAAAACACTTTCTATAATAAAGGCAGCATCTCCAGTTGGAACTTTCAGCAAGATTGGGTATTGATCTGTCATTTGAGTCCCTTAAATCTCTTTTAGAAACAAAGATAAGCTGCATTTTTTTTTTATATTAAAATGGTTGTTAACATGCAGTTTTGCATTGGCCTGCTAAAACTCCAGAAACATTCCGCTATATTGCACTGCCTGGACAACACTGCACTCCCTAGACAACTGGACAAATATACCGTTCCAGTTAAATATTTATCCTGTGTAGTGCCTTGGTTAAATACTGCTCTATTTCAAATATGTATTTTTCTCTTAAATTGTATCCATAAATGATTATAAGAATTTAATCCTATCTCTTTTTTTCTGTTTCAACATAAAAAATCCAATTTTGCATGTCTTAATTCCTTTTGATGTTAATGGAAAATAGGAGAGAAGGAAGTGGGAGATATTGAAGCAGCACCTAAGGTCAAAACTAATATGGTTTGATAATCTTTTAGAGACTTATAAAAGAAAGTGGCAAGAGTCAGTGTTCATTAGCAAATTCACACATGGAGCACAAGACTGGTAATTCAATGAGGTAACATTAACCTCACGTAAAAGCACTTTTCAAAAAGTGCTGCAATAACATATGAACAGACTTGAATACATATTCAAGATTCACAGCTGCTAGTGAGAAGAAAGCCATTACGATTACATCCCCGGCTTTCTCCATCAGTGCTTGAGCTCCTGCCTCAACTGCGATGTGTTAGTTTTACGCTACGGGATTCAAAGGGCAGAGAGATCACCCACCAGTAACCAAGGTAAAACTGTTCTCATGATGAATATCACCCTAGAAGTTTTAAAATTTTTAGTTCTTAGCTTTCTTTTAAGCATGTGGAAATTAATGGGTTGGGTTTTTCCCCCCAAGAGTTAGCGAAGAGGGAAAATTTTCAAGAAGTGAGAACATGTGCTTCGAGCGCTAACAACATAAACCTGACTGCTCTAACGATCTGTAATTCAAATAAAATACCCGCTTTCCTCAGAGCAAAGCCTCGCAGCACGGAGCACAAGCTCAAATGAACTTGCTGGGCTACTGCAGCTCTTCCCCGTGCACCGGTCCCCGCTGATCCCCACTGCCCGGGGGCGCCGCGGGCCGCGCTGGCTTTGGACAGCTCTGCCTGCCGNCCCCGGCCGCGCCGCCCCGGCTCTGCCGCTCCGCGCCCCGCGGAGGCGCCGCGTTGCCGCCCGCGCCCGCTCACCCCGCGGTCATGGCGACGTTGTAGAAGATGAGCCAGGTCGTGGCCAGGGCGCCCAGCTTCTTCTTCTTGCCGTTCTCCTTCTCCTCCATCGCGCCGTTGCCGCCTCCGTCCTCCTCGCTGGACGCCATGGTTGCCCGGCCGGGAGCGCGGCGCACAGGGCGGGGAGGAGGGGCTCCCTCCGCGGCGGGGCTGGGGCCGCGCTGACAGCCGGACCGAGCGCTGTCCCTCACCCCATCTGTCTTCCCCGAGCACCGCTGCCGCCGCCAGCGGCTCACATGGCCCTGCGCGCTCCTCCCTCCGCGCCGCGGGGCTCCCCGGGTCAGCCAGAGCCTGCGGGGGCGGACGAGCTTCCATCGGCAGGGAGCTCCTGATGGGATGGTACCCGACCTTGCTGCTGACCGTCAGGCAGCAGCAGCGGGCACAGCCCACCTCAGAAAAAGTGACAGAAAATAGCGCGGTTCTTGGAAACACAGAAATGTGTGTCTGAGATTGAACACCTGGGAGTCTGGCCACAGACAGACTGGTGGGAATATGCCCAGGCCCCCACCTCGAAGGCCAAGCAACTACCTGCTAGGGTGACCTCGAGAGTCTGGTAGGTCTCCATAAATACCACCCTAAATACTAAGGCCCACACCTGAGAAGGGGAAATTTCTTCCAAAGGCCTGACGAGCACCCAGCTGGCAGACTGAAGGATGGCATTTGAGTATTCCTTTTACCTTGTAAAAGTTCACTCTCTGTGCAAGTGCACAGGGAAGCTAAGCCAGCACAGGTAGTGTCGCTGGCATTGGCTCTGGAATGGGGACAGCCTTAGCCTGAACAAGGTTGATGTGACATGACCCTTCAAAAGTGTGGGCTGCACCCACTATCCTGACACCTGGCTCATCTCTGCTAGCCTGGGGATGCCACTTGCTACTTGGGGCAGGCTCCTCATTTCCACAGCTAAGCATGGTGACCATGGCCACTCAGCCCAAATACCTCAGACACAGGCATATAAAGACGGAAGAATTCCGAAACTGGGCCAGGGTATCTTTTAAATGATACTTGTTCAGTGGAATTTAAAGAGTCCAAATCTATCTACTTTAGGATGGGGTAGGTATCTCAATGTTGAAGACACCTGGATGTCTCAGGTCGAGGACCTTCATGTAAAAGATAAGCAGATGTGCCATAAAAAACCTAAGTCTCCCCCTCGTCACCGAAACACACAAGCAGATGTTCACCTTTCAGCCTCAAAATACACACCCACTGGCAACAGCAAATGTATAATGTGTGCAAAATGAGTAGTTGGCAAAAGAGCACGTTGTATATGCTAGTAAGATTACAGTAGGTACAATATTATACATGCACAGATGCTTTTTGTGTTGAAGTCATAAATATAATCCAGTTTGAGAATCCTGAGGTTAAAAAATCAAGACAAAGAATTTACGCACAGGATTGAATAACCCAACTCAGAAGTTTTTGCCCATATGGGTTAATCTGAGCCTACATGTCATCTCAATGTAACAGCTATAAGTTGGTTTAAGCTTTCCAAAATATTTTCTGTATTTATTATTTTAATTCTGGATATTCCTGCTACCTTACTTACATGTTTTCTCCACATGAATACCTCTTCTCTCTTCAAACTTTCTAACTTTTTGGCTTTGACAATGTAGTATTGAAAGAGGCATCAAAAATTAACCACATACTATGAGTAAAGTGGTTTTTTTTCTCATTTGGTTTTGTCAATTTATGACTTCATTAACTGATGAAGACTTTCTTATTTTATGATCCATGGAGAAAGGCATGACTCAATCCCAATTTTTACTATCAGGTGGTTTTTTTTTACTGCTTTTAGCTGCCCTTTGCCATTTTTCTTTTGAGATTTTTCCACAGCAGATTTGAGGCAACAAATCCTATTTTCTTTCAGAAGTAAAAATTTTCCATTTTTAAGTACCTTCTTGGATGTTTTCCATGCTTTTGCTCAGAATCTTTTGAAATTTGATAAGCAATGTTTGTCTAATTCTCATTAGAATTCTGTATTACTTTCCTTCCCCTATTTATTTGCTCAAATTTATTGATTTTGGATACACACATTATCTGTAATGATGACTGGGTTTGTCTTTGGTTAATTTAGTCAATTCAGAACTCACTGGTGAGGATAAGCATCTCAATGTGTTTGCTCTACTATTGTGGTTACTATTTATTGAGCTTACAGTTTCTCTTGCTATCACACTACTCATTCACCCAATTGATGTAAAATTTCTGAATATCCCCATAATCTTTTTTTGGATTTAAATAAACTAAGCATTTTGTTCCATTTGCAGGTTTTGTCATCCCCATTTGTCTATGTTTCCCAACCATTTATTAATGTATTAAGCAAAAAACTTATTACAGAACTTTCATAAACACCCCAATGCTCTAATTTTGCTGTAATAAACTTGCTCTTTGATTCCATTTCCCATGTTTTAATCCATGGAGGTATTTTATTCCTTAATCTGTAGCTATTCATATCCTTGGTGGTTCCTGTGTGACATATTTTTGGCAGCATTTTCAAAACATATTTGTTGTGCTAATGCTTTTATTACAAATTTGTTTTTTTAATTACATGTTCCAGGACTTGCAATAAATTAGTTGAAACATAATTTCTTTTTCATAAGTTTCCTATTGTTACTCTTTAAATCATGATTGCTGTCAATTACAAAGTATATATTTGTGGTTACTAGTCTGTATTTTCTGAATAGTTTATTTAAATTTGATAAAGCGTCAGCTATTTTCAAAGCATTAAGTACAGTATCTGTACTTAATTTGAAATAATGTTCTTTTACAGTCGTGAAATTATTTCATCTAATATTTCAACTTTAGCTAGCACCTTTTAATCCCCAAAAAATCTCAAAATTATTCATAAGACAGATTTTCTTTACATACAGAAATTTAATCAGAGGAAGTGAATAGGCTTATACATTAATCACATTAGCTAAATCAGCTTTTAAAATCCATTATGACTGGCTTATCAATTGAGGTGAACTTTGCAGTTATTTAAACACAAATCAACCTTCCCAATAAATTTCAAGACAGTCAAATCAAGGTCTTTTGTGTGGTAGGTGAGAGCATCATTGTGTTTCATAATGATTCTCAACCTTCCCTGGCAGTTTACCTTTATTCACTCTAGCTCAAAATCATCAACACTGCTCTACTGTTACTCCAAAAATGAGCGGTTTTCCTTGTCTTATTCATGATTGATATTATAAATATATATTTTAGATCTAGATTCCTGTTGCACACATATATATTCAAAAACCTTATAAAGCTGAATGGTTTTTACTTCCAATCTATTTCCAGAAATACAGTGAAGCTTTCATGAGATTATTTTCTAATGAAATGTTCTACAGTGTTTTGGGTTTTGTGTTACAAAATTTATCTATTCAATATGGAAACACTTCTATGACATGAAAAACTGTAGTGCTTTGAAAATAATACGACTTATCAGCTCCACTATCACAGGGGAAGGTCATCTACTATTGAATGCTGCAAGAACTACTTGATATGAACCCTGCAGAATCACCTTTATACTTCAGACTAGTTAAATGTTAGACATTAACTTAAAATCCTGGCAAGGGGAATTTGTTAAAAAATTTAACAGCTTAAATTCTGCTTGTCCTTCTGCCCTTTCTTCAGTTAATGTTCCCAACACACTGCAAGAACAATGTGTTTAGATAACACACTTTATATATAGTACTTGCACACTATTCTAGGTTTATGCTATGCAGGAATGAGTGAGGTATTCAAGGATAAACGCAAGTAAACAGAATTATGTCTAAATTGAACAACACTGTGTATGTGTCTTTTTGTGCATTCATCTAGGTGTGTCTATCATTTAATTTACTATGCTAGGAATTTGACAGAAGATGCTTTCAAAAGATGTGGTGTGGAATGGATTGCATAAATCTTGTGGGAAGAACTAGAAGATCTGCTCATATCTGGCACTTCTGAAGCAGTTGGAGTTTTGCACTGCTACTGCAAAATATATGATTCATATTAAGCCTCTGACTGTACAGCTCAGTAGACAGCAAAGGAAAAGAAATGTCATGAACACAGGCTGAAGTGGAATTTTATATTTCTGTTATAAAAATACAAAAATTCTGGTGTGAACATTTAGAATTTTTTGTATGATAACTATTGATTCTACATATCTGAAACCCACTGGTTTATTAAATGTTCTGAAAAGCACCAGTCTGGGATGCCCTTGTGTACTGTTCTATTTAATCCTCTTCAAGAACAAAACCATAATGCAAGCTACAACATTGAAGAACAAACACAATGTTAAAGAGAGACGACTATCACGCTCATTTGAGTTTGGTTTATCTCAGTTTTTGGTTTATCCAAACTCCATGTACTTTTTGCTATAATAGACTAATTGAACTCTGTACAACAATTATTTTCTTTATGGGATATTTTAGATATGATGTGATCTGTGCAGTTGGCATCTTTGCACACTGCAGACTGGCGGTATCAAGAGGCTAACTCCACTCTAATATTCTAATTGTGTGTATGCATATGCATATATATGTAAAATGTTTAAAACTGAAATTAGTACCATTAACTTCAATGGCACTGTTCATGTGAGTAAAATAAAATACACTTTGGAAATTAACGGCTAGCATAAATATATCCTTAAATTCCCTTTTCTATATTATGCAATAAAAGTAATATTCGTCTTATAAAGTAGCTTTGCTACCTTTCCCAACAGATATCAGGCAAATTTTTCACAGGGTTTCACAAAACACACTTCAATAATACTAGAACTTCCTTCTGATTTTCTGTGTATTTCAATGGTAGCTTGCTTGTGTGAGAACTACAGTCTCTATAGAGGAGCCCACTTCCATTACTAGTTTCAGAGCACACACAATCTAAGCTTGTTTGTTAGTTTTATTTCAAGAGGTTGAGTTAAAAAGGGCTCTTTATCAAGTGATTAGTGCTCCAATCCAATGCCCGTTATGGTCAGTAGAAGTATTTCTATTTCCTTCTTCAAAGAGTGGTGGAGAACAGAAAGATTAATTTTAACTTTATCATTGGTTGAAAACTGGTCTGAGTTATCAGCATGAAAAAGTGACCATATTGGGTGTAGTCAGTTTGGCCACACTGAGAACAGGTGTTTGTGCCAAAAAAAGCTCTAGGACAAGTGGTTCCCTACAGCAGTGTCGGGAAGCTGGCACAGAGTGATGCTCTGGCCAGCATCCCCAGGGAAGCCCAGGCACCCAGAGATCCCAGCAGCCAGCACACGGTTATCTGCCTTTTAGAGGTGTATCACAATACATTACTACAAGACTATTAAAGCAAATAGCATAAACACATTTTTGTGTTTCACTTCAATGAACTTGTTATCCAAAATCATTTAACAAAACTGCAGTGTTAACTTATGAAATATTACTTCATGTGAGTTGGTTTGCAATTACTGCTTTGAATTCAGAGAGATTGAGGAATATAAACCCTTGTTTCTGGCATCTATGTGCAAAAATTAACTAGAAAGTTGCACATCACAATTTTTAACATGGTCGGAGCAAAATGAATTTTTTAATAAAATGTAATACTAGAATCTTTGCCTAGTTCTAAGATTACACGGATTTGAAGGAACTCCAGTTATATGCTTCATATAATCCTACTTGCATACTTCATAAATATTAAGGTAAAAAGGGACAATTAAATAATTTTAGCCTGATTTCCTATATAACAGCAGACACCAGACTTATTGTATTGATATGTTTCACATATTTTCTCTATACATAATGAAACAGATAAGAACACTGTAAGCCATGCTACTTTGACACTTGCAAAATATTAGGACATATACAATAAGATTATAGATGGGAAGTATATCACTGTGGTCCAGTAGTTAAAACATCTACACGTACCCTGTAACTGGGAAAAATTTTGTCTTGTCAAATCATGATATGGTTATGCACTACAGCGTCTTGTACGCCATCCAAAACATTTCGTACTTGCCCTGTCAGAGACAAAAGCTGTGATTAAATGGATGGCTGGCACTTGCTCTATTCTGAACCTTTCTCTTTTCCTTTGATTATCATTTCTTCACAGCTTCCAGTTCCAAAAGCAATTTACACAGTGGACTATAATGAAAATGCAGTCAAAATAAAGGTCAGTGGGACTGATTCGTGAGACAATCATTGTTCTTCATATCTATCTCCTTGCTAGAAGTATACTGGCCTGACTTTTTCTTGGCATCATACACCTGATTTTACAATGCAGCAGCTATAAAACTAATATATGCTAAAATAAATAGGCATGACAAGTAAAATGGAACGGCAGTGGACCTCCATGGCCAAAACGGTTTTGCCTTCCTCTTAGAGAATGCTTGTTTAATGCAGATGGGTGTCAACTGAGTGATTGTAAAGAACATTAGAACTTCCCTAGCAGATTGTCATTTACAAGTTACTGTTCCTAAGTATCCTTTTCTACTGAAGAGTATAGGGAAACAAATCACTGTACATCATCAGAATCCAGAATTAACCTTCATATGCATTAACTCTTGTCATAATTGTAAAAATAAGTCATAAATTATATAAACAAACAACATAACGCACCTACCTAATCAAATTTAGAAGTATGTCACATCTTTTAAACCCAGGAAGTGCGTTACGCTGGAAATTAACCGAATACATGCCTTTATGAGACCCCATCTGGAGTACTGCATTCAGCTCTGGGGAATCCAACAGAACAAGGACATGGACCTGCTGCAGTTAAGTGCAGAGGGGGCCATGAATATGATCAGAGGGCTGGAGCAGCTCTGCTGTGGAGACAGGCTGAGAGAGTTGGGGCTGTGCAGCCTGGAGAAGAGAAGGGTCTGGGAGACCTCACTGCAGCCTTCTGGTATCTGAAGGGCGCCTACAAGAAAGCCGGAGAGGGACTTTTTAACAAGGACATGGTAGAAACACAGTGATAAGACAAGGTAAGGGCTTTAAACTGAAACAGGGTAGATTTAGATGAGATATTAGGAAGAAATTCCACACTGTGATGGTGGTGAGGCTCTGGAACACGTTGCCCAGAGAAGTTGTGGATGCCCCAAACCTGGCAGTGTTCAAGGCCAGATTGAACAGGGGACTGAGCAATCAGGTATAGTGGAAAGTGTCCCTTCGCATGGCAGGGGGATTGGAACTACATTACCCCTAAGGTCCATTCCAACCCAAGTCATTCTGTGATCTCTCAGCTGTATCTGAACAAAGGTACTATACAAAAAGAGAAGTGTGCAAAGAAAAAAGAAATGTCTGCATCAGTCATCTGAGACTGCTTACTTCAAACAAAAGTAGCACATATTTTAAAAAAACACCCTACTTAAAACTTGCTATAAGGCTGTCTAGAGACAAGCCCTGAGTCAGAGAACTGTTGGACAGATAGGCTCATCTGGGAAATCAACACAGTCACTGTTGCAGAGGCCATCTTCAGAATGAGGTCCAAAATAGAACACATGAATAATCCCCTGGACATGCCTGTTTTTCCTGACCCAGACCGCTGAAGTACTGTCCCCCAGCCATGCCTTCCCACCTCTTCACATGCCTGATCTAATTCCAAGGTGAGTCAGAGGGATGACATGATCCAACAGGGAACTTCTCTGCAGTGAGGTAGTTTTCAGCTGGATCAGCTGATTGTGCAGCCACAAATGAAATGGATCAAATTCCAAATCTAATACAAGAAATGTGGTGGCAGCACATAGTTGTGGGCACAGGGAGTGCAGTGTTGCTACATTCTCTTTCAGCTGTAGATACCCCAAAATTAGAAGCAATTTGAGACTGTACCTTTGAACTAGACTCCTCATTTTTAGATAGCTAACTTAGGCAGCAGTAGGAAATAATACAAACATTTTGAACTACATCCAGTAAAGATGTAGTTCCCACCTGTTTATTAATAGCATATAGATTAACACACCTGTTTTGAATAGCATATTCATTATACTACTCATACATAAGGTGGAAGAGCTGGTTTCCATGGCCGTTTGCGTCTGAGAGAGCAAACCCCACACTTCATGGGAGAGTGCTCTAACTACCACCCATTGCTGTGTCATGGAAACATGCTAGAGCCATGAGACAGGGAAAAGAGGGAGATACAATACAATATAGGGTTTTGGAAGGGCTTCACGCTGTGCCCAACAGTAAAAAAAATCATTACAGAATCAAAATATGAGCTATGATTACAGAGCCTTAAGATGCATTCCTTTTTCAAAATGTTGGGTAGGGTATTTGGAAGTAAAGTTGGGTTGCAATGCTTGCAGGCTGAACGTAGTCTAAAACCCCAGTTCTCCACATGTGTTGTGTTAGCTTTTCCTGCAGGGCTACTGAATAAAACTCTGCTTGTTTGGAAAGGATTCCTACAATTCATTTTGAACCCATCAAAAAGAAGGGATGAGAAAGGAGGGGATAAAACAGTCTCAGAGAACATCTACCATATGTCTTTTGTGAACATAATGGGGGATGATGAATGGGGAGGAGGTAAAGCATCCTCTGAGAATATCTAGCAGATGTTGTTGAATTGAGGTAGAATCCAAAGAAAACATGCAATTCCTCACATGTAGTCAGTTCTAAGCACTAGATCAATGCTGACCTGCATTAGCTGCTGAAAACAGTTGTTATGGATAGGTAAAGAAGCAGAACTAGGGGTCTGGGGAAAAAACCTTAGTAAAATCGCGAAGTGCCTAGTGACTGTAAATTCCTGTGGGAAGAGGCTTGGTGTGCAGTTTTCATTTGATGTGTCAGAAGTCTGCCTAATGCATGCAATCACATTCATTATTGAGCATGATTAGTGCTATTGATTGCATCTAGTGTTTCTGCCCAGCAAACAGTCATAGTACCTTTTTCATGTCTTGTTTGCACGCCTGTGATGTGCCCTTACTGCTCTGTGTCTGACTCTTTCCCCAAGTGTATATATGAGCCTAGTTTTACTTGATTTGCAATCCAACTAGTTCAGAGTAATCGAACAGTACTAAAAGGCCTTAAGGATAATGACTTGAGTTTTATGGGACAGCAGGAATAGGCAGAACGTGTCTTAGCCTATGAGTCATATTGTTAACGTGGGACACACCCCACTGAAGCCAGCAACATAGTCCTACAAAGTGGAGCAGCAAGACAGGCAACCAAAGGCCACGGGATATTCCAGGCCCTGTTACCAACTGATAGGTACTGATCTCCATGGGATATGACCGCAGAGAACCAGTCATGCTCCCGTGCTATGCTGTGAGAGATGCTGGCATGACCACCAACCTGCACTTTGCCGTCAGGCTACCCATGTCACAAGCACGATGGCGTTACCAATGAAAATATTCAGTCAGCCCAACGTATAGAGAAGGTCCAAAAATCTTCCGTAGGAAGCAAACGTGTCTGGGCACAAAGGCTTCTCGCCTCCTAAGCAGGGGGGACAAAAGAGCTCCGCATAACATAATATAAGCCTGGGCCTCGGATATCCGTGCCGGCGCTAAGATGCCTGTCTGGGGGGGCGGGGCGGGCCCGGNGCCGGGCCGGGTTGGGCCGGGGACGCGTCCCGGCGGGGGCGGCGGGGCTGCGGCCTGGCCGGTGACAGCGCGGGGCCCCCTGCGGCCCTTCTGGCCTGGCGGGCCGGGGGACGAGCGCGGGGATGCTCGTGGGGGGCGAGCCGGCCTGCTCAGCACGAGTAACGCTGTAGCACAGCAAAACAAGTAGTGAGAAAGGTCCGCGCTGGAGTGTTGTTGAAAGGATGAACAGTGAAAAGCACCATCTACAGTTGCTTCACAGACAGGCATGAGAAAATCGTCAAAGCGTTTTGTGTTTAATGCTTTGAAGGGGATTCCTGTGGGAGTTTTCTCTTTTCCTTTCAAGTAAAACTTGACGCGCTGGGATCAGGTGTCATCCCAATCTTGCTTGTTCCAAGGCCAGACTAGATGGAGGGGAAATGTCTGGCTTTTACTTCACAAAAATTGTGCTTAACGCTCATGTGTCGAAACTGAAGGTAAAATAACATATGAACAGTTAATAATTAGTTTTGTATGTCTGATTCGAGATTGTGTAAAATGGTTTGTTTTTGACCTGCTGCTGACATCATTTTTACTTTGAGTGATAAAAGCTTTGTCTGCAGAATCCCATAATATAAAGGGACTTCATCTCATATGTGGATAAGTACATCCCTTCCCGCGATTATTTTCTGACAACAGTGTAACACTGTATAAGTCCTTTGAAACCGGTTTCTTTAATAGCCTTATACTTGCTGTAACTTTCAACTACAGATACATTGTTTCTTAATGTTTATCAAACTGTAGACATTTGGGCTCCGATTTAATTCTTCCAGCTCTTCAAAGAAAGACCAAGTCAAAACCATTTGAAAAGTATGTATCTTTTCAGGAGAAAGGATTAGTGCATAAACAAAGTACTGAGACATAAATTCTGTATGTATGGTATCAGAAATTCTTAGTCTGTTGCATCAGAACAAGACATAGCTAGATCTTCTCATTTTGAACTGTTAACACTTTTAAACTGAAGTTTCAATTAATGATTTTGTTGGTGGCAAACTTGACTGACTTATTTTACAAAGTGGTAAATTATTTTCTTAGTTGTTCTGCTGTCTTCTACTGTAATTTGACAGCTGAAAGTGAGGAAGAGATTGTACTGCTTGCCAGTTTTCCACGGACTATTAGAGAATGATTTGAACTAATAAGATTAAAAAGTGATAGGCTCAGGTTCTGGCAGGTGTTCACTTTTTTTCTTCCTAGTGCCTCTGGCAGGCAGGGAAGCTCAGACTGCTTGAGTGGGTCTCTCTAGAGCCCAGTCCAGTGGATGTGGCCCTCCGCACTGTGAGTCTCAATGCAGGGCAGTAGCACCCAGCAGTTCCCTCAGTGGCTCATTTGCTCTTTTCTAAGTGCAGAGGATGCCGATGTCTTACCAGCTGTGCTTGCCTAATATGATGCCCAGTAAATAATTTTCAAAAGTGTTATTCTGTATTCTGTATGAGGAGGTAGATATAACCACTCAGTCCCAAATTGTTCTTGGAAAAGCAGATAGTGGTCAATGGGCTAATTTTCACTGGTAAACAGCCTCTTTCTTTTGGCCCCTTTCATGGTGTCCTCAGGGAGACTGAAGGAGCAGCAGGCTGTTCAGTTGGTGACAGCCTACTTTCAGGAGCCTGCCTTTATCCGTCACTTAACTGGATTTGTGCCAGGGAGATGGGAGTGATGAAGTCTCCCGGAAAGCATCCCTGGGCTCTTCTTCTTCAAGGCCCCTTGGGAATGTGCTATTATCTGGATGAATTTTTTGGCAGGCTTCATAAGATAGCATCAGCTGTAGAGTAAGATCTCATGTTCTCAGGAAACTTCCGAAAGTTGTCCAGCCGTAATGCTGTTTTACATTTATTTTCTCTGAGTGCAAGTTGAGTGCTCTGCTTTTGTTCTTATCCAGCAAGAAAGTTTTCTTTTGAAAATCAGATTCCTGAAGCAGAAAGTCAGTCAGCAGCTATTCCTAATTTCGTATGAATTTGGACATTGGTGTAGTTGATAGTATTGCTGCAATAGCTGTGCATTCTTTTCTACTGAGCAGCTGATCAGTACTGTGGAGTAGTTGGAAATTAGTTTGGAACCATTTAGGATAATGGATTGCAGAGAACGTATCTGGAACTAAATTGTTTTCCATGATTTTGAGGAGCATGTCTTACGTTCAGGTCAAATTTTTCAGTTTGTCTGGCCAGTTAGCAGCATTTGACTAGTCCTGTTAGCATGCTACTGCACTGCAACCTGGTCATCCATAATAGTTTACCATTTAGTGTCAGCTTGGTACACCTGGTTTTTTTAGGTGTAGTTGGCGAAAGAATGTTGTTTAAGGCTGCTATTAAATTAATGCTAAAGAATACCCAGAGATTTGAGGAGGTTAACTGTTGTCATCCTCAAGAGTCCAAATCTCTGGATGAAGCCCAAATATTTTCCATTTTCTGAAGTTTCTTTTTACCATATTTAGGAATATTTCATCAGGAAGGGATGCTAATCAGTGGTGACAGGAGTTTTCACAATCAAGTCGGGGAACCTTTGATGGTGTGTCCAAGTAAAAACATAATAATGGAATTTAAAAAAAGAAAAAAAATCTTCAAGACACTGGGGCCTGTTGAGAGTATAATTAAGAAACTCTAATCCTACATTTAAGGGGCTAGAATTAAAAGTGTTCTTATTAGGTTCATGGCTCATCTGTTTCTGCTATATTTCTCAATCTTAATCATAAAATTATTCCCAGAGAGTTGTTCCTGAGAAATGCAGATTTATCTGTAAGTTTGACTCAGGTAAAATAATGGTGAAATGTGCTTTAAGAACCGAAAGACTGTCTACTAGTCTGTCATGACAGGCTAATTAGTAATGTAGCAGTGCTTAGGCTAAGTTTGATGAAGAACTTACAGCTAAAGCAGTTCTCAAGTGTCATTTAGATATTATCTCAAGAATAAAATCTGTAACTCAGGGTCTGGTATAAGTTGTCATAAAAATCACACATGATATTAAGAGGAGGTATTTAAAAAACACGGGGGTTTTGGATTGGTTTGGGGTTTTTTTCTTACAGTAAAGGATGAAGGTATTTGCATTTGCTTTGAATGTTAATCTAGTTTTTACTGTGATGGTTTGAGGCAGCACAGGAGTGGGAAGAAATTCAGGCTTACTATTTACAGTTATAGGAAATTAAGCAGGTAGTTTAGTAAGGTAGTAGAACTTGATGTGACTTGCAGTCATTTTCCCTATGTTCTATTAACTCTAGCAGTTGTTGATAATTTTATGCTAATGACTCTTCAGATATTTAATAATGTGCTTGAGTTACATATGATCAACCTATAGTTTGATGCTATTAGAATGTAAGAAATGGTTTGACCATGATTCCCATGGTGCAATTTCTTGAAATAAAATCCTCTTGCTATTTAAACTTATTGTTCTTTAGATTTATGCCCATGGTTAGTCCACATCTTCAAAACATCCAATTACATGTCTCTCTGAGCTGGACTTTCTGTGTTAGGCCAGGTTTGCCAAAAGAAGGAAAAATTGTCACGGTTTCTTGACCCCAAATCATTATGGAGACTGCAGACTGTGAGTTAACATCTGGCTGCAAGGGAAGATGAACCCCAAGGATTGGCTTAGCTTGTCATGAAAGTGGCACTTTTTTGCTGGAGTTTGCCTACTGTTTTTCTCAGCGTTGTTTTTAAAAGCACATTATCTGTAAGCTAACGGGGAGACTGAGTAGAAAATGTGTGGAAAAGGAGTTATAGCCACCCCCGTTTTCAGTTATTTATGAATATTTTTACAAAACAAGACCTTCTTACTTAAAGATACCTTTGGTGTTAGGTTCTCAGTTAAAAATGGCAATGCTGACAGGATAAGACTGAATGGAATACCCCTTCAGTATATCAGCCAACAGAAAAAAAATCTTTTTCACTATCAGTTACCAGACTCTTGAGTTCAGCTGGGCACTTTGAAGCCAACATAGTATGTTCCATAGTCAAAGACAGTACTTTTCTGGTAATTCTCTTTCTTTCCTGCCAGGGAAGAACTGTCACTTTAAGTGCTTCTCCTCATTTTGGCTGTGATGGTGTGCATTGTAGTACCAAAATTTCGAAGAATCAAAGTAGATCTCCAACATGTAAAATGTGTTTCTCTAACTGATAAAAATAACACTGCATACCTCACGTGGAAAGCTAAATTTTTTGCTGATCTTCCTTCTGTAATTTGTCTACTGTGGCTTGGCTTATGGGGTTCTGCAAACACATCCTGGAACCATTTGTTAGTATGACATGCCTGTGATACACCTTGTTTATGGATTATTCATCCTTGTCATATCTCTCTAATGTGCTCACCTTCCTGTTGTGTCATAATATTTTTGGGCAAAAGGTAGTTTGAGTTCTGTGGATTTGCTAGGGTTTGCATGAGAGATCTAAACATCTATATTATTTTTGCTCAGCTTGTCTTATGATTTCAGCCTTTTCTAACCAGGTCATGAATCCTTTTGTCTTCTTTCTGCTCAGTCCATTGAGCTGACGTTGGGTGATGTCTGTTTTGGCTGGGCTGCCTCATGCACAGTGAGATCCTAGAGGGTCTTCTGAAGGAATAAGTTGAGGTGGCCTCAGTCACTGCTGCTTGCTTTGCCTCGGATCAGCTGCAGTGCTTTCATAGGACACCTTCTACAACTGCTCCCATAAGGACCTGGGAACACTGTAAATGGGGATACAGTTAAACTGCAGAAGTTGGTTAATAGCTTTATCAAAGTTAATGGTACATGGAATTCTAGTTTCTCTCTATGGTGTCATTGCCTGTCAGAGGTTATTTTCAATCTTGTCTAAATGGAATCTGGTTGAACATATTCTTCTTGCGCAGTTTTGAGCCTGTTAGTGAAATGCAAAGTGGTTAATATTCAAGTGGTGGTTTTTGTAGAATGGGCCAACAAATGTATTTGTTCTTTTTATTTGACAGACAAAAAGAACAAAATTTAATTGCATTTAACTTCAGTGATGTGGAATGGTATGTAATCCAAATTTCTCAGCAAGTGCCTGCAAAAAGAAAGAAAAATTTGCAGTCACTTTCAGTCTTTAAGGACTACTTAAACTATATTGTTTTGGAATTTCAGTGTTTGCAATTTTATAGAGAAGGGGAAATTATTTATTTAGCCTTGTGAAGAAAACAAAACTTTGAGCAGAAGAGGAAGAGAGAAGGCTGAGGGGAGTATTGAATTTTTCATTAAATCTGTGTTATTTGCAATGACATAACAGATTTTTGATGGTTTTTTTATCATGCTAGAAACTGATTGTAATATGAGTCTGTGAGTTGAAGACTTTCTTTAGCTATTCTGTTGAAGAGTTTCTGTACCATTCTTCTCTTTGTAATTGAAGTTGCAACTTCATTATTTCATTTTAATGATGTCCAACTGTGAAAATGATGTTACATCCATGAATAGAGTAAGAGCGAATAATAAGTAGGATGGTGAAAACCCTTAGATTGGTAGAATTTTCTGACAGTTTTTACTGATATTTGTTTTAACTGCTTCAAATCATGTACATTTTAGGTGTTGGATTTGAGGGTATTTTGATCTAGATTTGTTATTTCTTGAAATTCTGCTAGTTTTAACATCTTTGAGACTTCCTTGCAGAAAAATAGCTCAGTTCTAAGACGGTGGTTTTTCTTTCAAAATGAATTTCAGTAAAATCTAAAGCTTGGGAAGCTCAAACCTGCCAAGACCTCCCTCTGAAAATGATGTTAGCAATGGGTACTCACTAAGTTTTCTGCTCCGAGAAATGCATCACACGGTTTAGTGCAGTGTCCGAACAGTGATGAGAGTATTTACTCCTGCAAATTTCTAGTAAGGCAGTAAAATGCTGTTGTTAAGATGCAGAACTAAGGCAGAGAAGTCAAGTGACTAGCACATTTTTCCATGGAAAATCTGCAGCAATATTTATATTCCTTTTACCAGCACCTAAAGCAGCAACCACTAAAGCTGGCAATGAATTTTTTTCAGCATGCACTGCCTTTCTTCTTTCTTCTGTCTAATAGTACTTTGTAAATCTGATGGTGTGAATTTTGAGAAATTTTTTTTTTCTTCTGAGAAGAGGGTTTTGGTTTTTTTTTCTTCTGCTCTAAATGATCAACTGCAATTGTGTTTTGTATATTATGGGGAACTTCAAATAGAATCACAGTGCAAATATTTTCGCTTTGCTTATAATTTGTAAATAATGCAGAAAACCAGAGGATTAAACAGAATTTTATCAATGCTCCAAGCATTCAGGTTTGTGTAAATTACAGGGAAATGGGGCCTCAACACACTTAATGAACTTTACGACACGAGGAGAGGCAGGTTGATTTAGGTATCCCAAAAGAACCCATGCAAGAGCCTGTGTACTTTCACTGCAACCAAAGTATAAGTAATTAAACTCATATATTTAGATCTTTCTGGCCTGGCTTCTTGTTCAATAGGTGTAATGCTGTCTTCTGGCTTTTAGGTACAGTATTTCAGTGAGAGTCTATGGCATTTGTAATGAGGAATGGTGTTTTCTTTAGAAGCCAGGTGCTATTCAGTTTTGTATAAATTTTATTCAGAGGTTTACATGAAAAAAGGTACAATATATGTTTGGAAGAATGATTTCAGCATCTAGCTGCTTTATTTGAAGGACATTATATTCTACAACTTATTGAGAAGCTGAAGATACAAACACAGCTGAGATTTCTGTCACAGGAGATGCATTTTGCTTCAGAACACTTTATTTGTTCTATGTGTGATTTCTGACAATGTTTGTGTGGTTGGAGCACCATTTCTGACTCAGGAGCTGCAAAGTTGCCAATTGTTGGTCACTGTAAGGTATGTTGGTAGGGAAGTACAATTAATGCTTGCATTATTCTCTTTTATGTTTTCCTAGGTGTCTGGTTTAGGTTTAATATTTGTATTAGAGACTGAATGTTGAGCAAGATGGAATTGGTGTGGCCCAGTATGGTTACTGTTCTGAATACAGAAGTATAATGAGAGAGACCTAGTGATTCCACATTCTGTGCCCTGCAAATTGGCTGAAAAATTTGATATATTGGTTTTGTCTCTTTTGCATTTATTTTAGGAACTAAAAAAATTGTTGAAGTAATTTAGAAAGGTATTCTTATATTATGATGGATCATTGTTGTCTTTGACCAAAGAACCCATAGATCCAAATATTATTTTCCTCTGAAATTATGGCACTTACCAATTTGTGTGTCTGTCTTTATGGAATTACTAGTAAGAAAAGAATATTAAATAGCTCCTAAAAAAACAAAAGTGAGAGATGTAGACATGTAATGAAAAAAAAACCCCAAGTAAAAAAGCCAGTTTAAAAAATTTAAAACTACTATTTTACTACCTACTATTAATAGTAATTAGAATTAATAATAACTATTAATTACTACAAATTAACCTGACGCAACATAAGATTGTAGAGTCTTGCACTGGTTAAAATTACTATGTTCATTTGTAGGCCTTGCTTGTGCTCAGAAAACAACGCCTTGAATGTGAGTGGTGCAGCTTCATGGAAGAGAGCTGTGATGTAGTCCTGTTTCCTTTGTGTTTGGCATAGCGTTAGTAAGTTTTGAAGTATGCTGATTTCATGAAGGAGCCAGTGCTGTCTTTTAAAGCTGTTTTTGTAAAGTTGGAAACGTTATCTGATCCTGGCTTGGCATTCACTAAGTTGAGTAAGATTTTGAAGCAATGATGAGGTGGAGGGTTAGGGTCTGAACTAAACATTAATATTGTTATGGTAGAATAATTTTCAATCAGGGATGGAAGATGAAGAACATTTCTGCTTTAAGTTATCTTCTATGTGTTATGCTAACCTGTCCTAAGACTTTAAACAAAATGTCTGTTTTTCCTTCCCTGTAAGAGCCCATTCTAGTACTAAGATAGAGTCTGCCAGTGGCATATCAACTGTACCTGTAGGCTGGGAGGGTGCCAGCTGTTAGGCAGGGTAGGCAACTGCTGAATGCACATAAACTTTTTTTTGCCTGTGAATGTGTGCCTCACATTAGAAGAGAGAGTATTCACGGACTTTAAGTGATAATAGTGTAAGTAATTTAACTTAAGTAGATTTAAGTAAAAATTTTGTCTACAAAACATTGATGCAACATAGGAATTTTGTCAAAGCGTCTTTGTTGCTCCTATTCCCAGAGCAGTGAAAGGCGATAGTCATTTGCTAATGCTCTGACAGAGATAGTGGCCTTTTTTGTGGACCATCAGCTCAGACAGTGTGCTGCTAACGTTCTCAGTATGCTCTTAACTTTTAACTGCCCTTGTCTGAGACAGAATTTAAGTAAAACTCTAGAGGCAATTTTTTTTCTCGTGTCTTACCATTAATTTTATTATCCAATGGATTTGTTAGATGACAGTTACTACCGAAGAGTGAAAGTATAGAGTGAAACTTGGTTTCAGGTTGAAATTTAGTAAGAAACTATCTAGTGTTTGTTGGTGGAGGAAATACCCTGAGTAACAAGGGGGAATGGCAGTTTTTATATAGGACTAACTTCAACTGCCAAGAAGGGATGTGGCCGTATCAGAAAACTTGTAACTGTACTCATGGATAAATTTGCAAAATGTTCTCATTTGAGAATTAAAATAAAGGCTGTAGTCAGTGTGGTTAATGCAGATCAGGGATTTCACCGATCACTATCTTACTAGTAGTTTTAGCCAAAGTATTTAAATTAGCATAAAGCACAGTTTGCTGTTATGTTAAAACATTAAGCATGCATTAGTTTACTCCTTGGTTTGTAGAAGACATAACTGATTGCCATGCCATTTCTCTTTGTTGCCATTGTGAGGGAAGAAGGATCAGTTGTTGTCAAAAATACAGACAACTGTCTGTTATGTAGAACAATGGAAAAGACCAAGGTTTCAGTTCTATTGGATTGCTCATCTCTCTGCAGAAGGACGTGCTGACTGAAGTGCAGCATTGGGCATGAGTGACCAGTCTGGGTTTGTGAGCTCCATGTGTGAGCTTGGAGCCAGGTGGGAACTTAAGTCTTTGGAGAGAACTGTGCAAGCACATTTTGAGTGGAGCTAGTCCAGCTCCAGTGAAGCTGGCAATGAACTGAAACAGCGGAGTCCTGGAAGTAAACTGCCTCCATGCAGTCTGGTTTGTGTGTCTCTGGACTGTGCCTATCAGCTGTTTTCGGTTTGGGGAATGCAGTGTAGGCAACTCAGGCTCTGTGTTTCAAAAAAGCAGTTCTGGTGCTGCAGAGTTGAGGCTGTCTTTGGTAGCAGAACAGCTGCTGTGTGCTTAGACTGCAATTTCAGAAGACTGCCTTGGCCTGTGATAGTTCATGCAAGGCATGAAGTTCAAGTGTCTTACCTGAAAATCAGAGATTTCTATGATTGTTAGTCATAAGCATGATCTGGAAGAAGAGCAGACTGAAAGGAAAATAAAGTGGTTGGTTGATCAGCTGGTATATCTTAGTGCTAGATGTTAGCATGGTGTCTACCCATAATTTTTGACATTTCTGTTGATTATGACTGCTTTTTCTAGTCAAACAAGTTTTCTGATAGGGTTTAGACAGAAGAGGGGGTGCCCTTTTACTTTATCTGAGGGAACATACAGAATTGTAACTAACTTCCATTTAGGATTTCCCTATACTGTTTTGCTCTTTCCTTTACATCAGGCAGTACAGCTGATGTGTTATCATTTCAGTTGTATATATGGCAGTGTTGAATTTTTCCTCAGAAATACTTTGGGAGAACATAACCATAGAGTTTTGCTTTTCTGCATTTTTGTTCTGAATTAAGAAACTAATTAACTGTAAGCTATGTCAATTTGTAGGACATAGAAACTCATTCATAAGAAAAGCCATCAACTTTGATATGAATAATTCCTTATAATTTTTGGAGATTAGATGTTTTGCTTTGTGTTTCTGTTTGCAATTTTGCCAGTGCTAATCTAGATAATGAATCTTTCCTGGCAGATAAGTTTTTATAAGAAATCTTTGGTTCCTTTCATAAAACTAAGTAGTCTGAGACATTCCCTGAAGGATGGTACTCATTGCTGAGGCATATATTGTGTTTTGTAGATTAAGCTGTAAATATTATATGACGCTGGGATGGGAAACAAAGTTTCTGTATTGTTCTGTGCCCATTCTCCTTCTGTTCGGTTTCTAATTGAAAATACTTGTGCATTTCCTTATGCTCTCCAGTCCTGATCTGATCTATCAGTATTTAGATAATCTTCTATCGAGGTGCAGTGTAAGGCTCAGTTTCCTTTAATGCTTTTATTTATTGCTATCCTTAGTGTAACTAAGCTTTTCTGGGAGAGAAATAGAGAGGGAGTCTTTATTTTTTCTTCTGACACTGAACCTACTTCCTCTCCACCTCCTCTCTCTATTTCTTTAGTCTTCACCAGGGACTCTTGTCCTATTCAAAAAATTTGGAAGAAAGAGTCCTGATGTCTTCTTTGAGATTAGCTTTGGTTTAGCAGTCTTTATAGCTGAAAAGAAACGGTGAAACATATCATCCAAAGCAGAAATAAGAATGGGAAGATAAAAGTTAAGTGATTATGATGACTTTTTAAATCCTTCTTGCTGAGATGTAATAAATAGAAAGGAAATGCAAGACACAGCAGTTTAGTGTCTGGGAAGGTGATAAATTCAGTTGTATCTGACTCTGCAAAAAGTGAACTAATACTTTGGGTATTAATATCCTGTTAAACTTTATAGTTTCAAATGGGAAAAAAAACGTAGCTATACTAGTTGTGTCATGTTCTGGCTGTATCTTTATTATGGGGGAAAACAACCCCAAAATATGTTTGCTCACTAATTAAAATGCATGGTCACAAGTGAGCATGGAAAATTAAAAATAATTAGATGTAACACTGTTAATATGTGAATTTTATTAAATATGGACATTTGTCATACATTTAGCAGTATAAAAAGAGGTAATATTTCAACATATTTGTTGACAATTTTGATTTTTTTTATTTGTATTTTGATTTACTTATACTTCATTTATCAGAGAAAGCAACCAGTGAGATGAATACTGCAGAGGACTGGGGCCTCATCTTAGACATCTGTGATAAAGTTGGACAGTCACGCACAGGGTAAGTGACTTTAGGACTTTCCTCCCCAAACCTTTTAAATTTTATTATTTCAGTCTCATACCCAGGTGAGAGGAATGAATTTTTTGTTTTCTTTTTATAAACTTCTGCAACAGCTGAATTTAACTTAAATTGATTACAAGTGAAAGGAAAATCTGTGGGGTTTCTGCTGAAATCTTTTGCAATCCTTCCTTTGGAAATACCGGCTGATCTGTTGGAATTAGGACTTGTGTACAGCAGCTTTTCACCAGTGTAACAGAATAAATAAATTGCTATGTTTTAGCAGTATCACTGTAAACCCAGGAGGCTTCATGAGGTATTTTTCTTACAGAATCATAATCTAAGTTGGAAGTGACCTCTGGAGGTCATCTAGTCCAACCCCCCCCCCAGCTTCAAACAGGTCTAATTAGATCAGGTTGCTCAGGACCGTGTCGAGTCTTGAATGCCTCCAAGGTCAAAGGTTCCACGACTTCTGTGGGCAATGTGTTTCAGTATTTAACTGCTTCTACTTACTAACTAAGTAAAAAAAAAATAAAAAATCCTGCAATCTGATTATAATTTTCCCTGTTCCAGCTTGTCTGTTGCATCTTGTCCTGTGACTGTGCAGCTCTAATAAAGAGTCTGGCTGCATCTTTTGTGTATTCTCTGATTAATTGGTTGTAGAAAGCAGTAAGGCCCACTTTTTGTCTGCCCTTCTCAAAGCTGAAAGCACCTCTCCCATCTTTCCTTGTATGTGACCCTCCCTGACCATCCTGGCAGCTATCCATTGGACTTAGGGCAGTGTGTAAATAGCCTTCTTTCACTGGAGAGTTCCAAACTGGAGAAAGTGCTCCAGATGCAATATTACAAGTGCAGAATGGAGGGGAAGAGTTGCTTTCCTGACCTTGTTGGTTGTGCTGACCAGTTGTTTGAGCCAGGATGTGGCTGGTTGTCTTTGCTGCCAGGCTGCCCTGCTGACACCTCTCACCCAATAGGACCTGCAGATCCTTTCCTGCTTTTCATGTGGTCAGCTCCTGGCCTCATTTAAAATGCAATACCTTACCCTTGTTCTTGTTGAACTCCCAGTCTGCCCATTTCTCCAGCCTGTTCAGGTCCCTCTGAATATTAGCCATGGCCTCCAGTATATTGATTGTTCCCCTTCAACTTGCTCTCATCAGTAAGTTACTGAGAGCACTGTTGGTCCCAGCAGAAATCCCTGAAGGATCCCACTAGATACTGTCTGCTAGCTGGAATTTGCACTACAGGTCACAACTCTGAGCCTTGGAGACCAGTTTTCCACCCACCTTGTCATCCTTTTATCCAGCCCATATTTCACCAGCTGTGTGATAAGGAGACTATGAGGGCTTCAGCTGTATGTCAAAACTTTGCTAAAACCAAGGTATAAAGCATCTGCTGCCATCCATTGTTCTGGGCAGCAGACCACCAGTGTCTTTGTCATAGAAAACAACAAGGCTTTGTGTTTCTTCCCCTTGTTTTCAGAAGCTATTATCTGTCATCAGGGCTTTGATAATTGTACATTTTGAAGATGTGATACTAAATTAAACACATCGTAATATGGGCTGCTATGTTTCCATTATTGATTATTTACTGAGCTCTTTCATAGGATTTATGTATGAACTTACTTTTTGGACAAGAAAGATAATTTGAACTAGCATCTAAAAAATACAGTTTACAGACATAATTTCAGTGTATTTATAGTGCTTTCAGTCAGTGTAGTATTAGGATTTGGAAATGTTTTAAGTATGCCTTCTTGAAGCATTCCCTGTAACAATTCAGGTAAGGAACAGACTCAAAAAGAGAGTTTTGCCACTGATGCTGTGAAAAGCTTTTCTGAGAATGGCTTGGATTGCCTTGTAAAACTGCCAGAAACAGTATGAAATGCCAGACAGCAAAGTCCCACCTGGGACTTTTGTTCCAAAGGACAGGTTTGCAAATAAGCTTGTTCCTTGGGATTAGAGATGGTCTCTGGAGGAGTACTTAAAAATAGCATGGCATATTGAGACTTCTGTGCTGTTGTGTACAACTGTAGTTAAGATAGCAGCTGGCAAGTTGTGTTTCATATTAGCCTTTATATGTAAAACTGCATTTCTATTCCATCAGCATGTTGATGCCCAGCCTGTAACAGTAACTGTATTATTGAATGTTTCAGTACTCTATTAAATCACTGAAAGCCTTTCCACAGATGAAATTTAGTGTCACAGCAACACAGCCTCAACAGTGCTCGAATGTGTGTAGCTGCAAGAGACAGCAGTACAGACGAAGCTAGAGATCTTTTGTAATGTGCATCTAAATTCCAGTTAGGATTTGTGAGGTTTGTTTGTGTTGGTTTCAGTCTTCTTCTTTTGTGTGTTTGTATTTTAATCTTTTTTTCTTAATAAAAGTGTTTTTTTGAAAGAAAAGTGGGGCTTTAACCTTTGTAATATTTATCCTGCTTGTAATAGGCTTCCAGCTGACTTGTTGCTTTCAGTCGGATTCTGTTAAAACTTGCTGATAGTGGGTTTTCTTTGTTTTTGATGGATTATGTCATGCAGTAGCAAGGTAAAGCAAGGCAGTTTCCCATTAAGAAGTTTGAATGAGATATGCTTAGCTGTTTGAAATTCTCCTGCTGTTTAAGTTCCTCTGACAAGCATGCAAGTATTCTTAACTGGGATCAGCTTTAATCTTTTAACCAATTCTGCTCCGGTACAAGCTGTCTGTTGCTGTTCTTGGCAGAAGTTTAGATTACAAAATCTCTCCTTTAGGGATTTTCTTTGTACCAGTCTGTAAGCTCCATTGCATGCCTGAAGCATTCTAGAAGTGGATTGTCTTACACCTGAAGCTGCAGCAGCCTGGAAAACACTTATTCATTCAGTAGCAGTTTTGGTATAGCACATTGTCTGCCAACTTGTTTGTATCCAGCTTAATTGTTGGAAACCTGTTATGCTACAAAGGTGCTGCATTTTCTCTTAAGATAAACTTTACAGTTCCTTAACATAATTGCTACTGTTATTTTTTACATTGTAATACTTTCCATACTGAGAATCACAAATTGCTGAAAATGTTATCTTGCTTCCTTTAATCCAAAACAAGTAAGATTTTTAGCAAGTTAGACTTCCACTGAATCTGTCTCTTTGACTACTTTTTTTTCTGTTTTTGTGAATTTCAAGATTAGAGTTGTTATTAGAATTTTTATAGAAAACACAGGAAAGACAGAAGATATGTCAATATTTTAAACAATATGACTTGTTTACAATAGCAATATTCTATGAAATACTGCTCTATGTAGTATGGAATTAATACTTTCTGCACATTTCGCATATCATGTTCTTAAGATGATCTAAAATTTGTCTAATGATCAGACAACGTATTTTTTTACTGTCTGAATTTGTTTTAGTTACTCATACAACTCAACAGTTGCACATGACATTGTTTGCATCCTGGTTTTTGCCAATATTAGCTCAGTGAGCAAGTTGCCTTTTCAACATGGAAACATAATTAAAACAAAGGTTTTATTGTTAGAGGCAATCTTTTCTGTCCCGTTTTTGTACAGCGTTCTTGAAAACTTGTTTATTTTAAAAACTTTAATCACATGGTGTGATTCTTGAGGCTGTCCTGTGCAGGGCCAGGAGTTAGAGTTTGATGAACTTTGTGGGTCCCTTCCAACTCAGGATATTCAATGATTGTGTATTTGACTGGCATTTTAAATCTGACTACAGGAAAGGTATAGAATTTTGCATCGTGTTGCTTTTCTGTAATGAAAATGCTTACAAAACTGAATCTATAGTTTATCATCTCAGAATAAAGTAATATTAAAAAAAATTGAATGGTTCATTAGACAGAATAGAAGGAAAAATGAAAGGAAAAATTAAAGGATGAGTATGGTGTACGTTAGCAAAGATGCCCCCCCTTCTTCAGTGATTTCAGTGCTAGCAAGTTCCTAACTCCAGTCATGTCTGCATTTGGCTTTGAGATAGTTGTACTATTTATTTCATGAGACGTATCAGTCTACATTGAAACTATCACAACTTCAGTTTTTGTCCAGAAAAGTTACTTAATCAAAAAAATGATGGCTGAAAAAAAATTAAGTCAGTGGCTGAGGAGATACACCAATGGCTGAGGAAATAGAAATGTTCATTCCAGCACCCTCTGTTGGGGGTGGGTGTTGGAAAATGGTCATTGAGAAATGGTTTGTCCGTATTGCTGCTTGCCTAACTTTGTCCTGATTCCTTAAGGATTAATCACTGCCTCAGCAAGTCAGTGTTCTGGTTAGCTGTTTCTTCTTTGGTTGTTTTTGTGCCTGTTTATGCAAGAGAGAACAGCAAAATTGCTTACTTGATAGTTTTCCGATGTGTCTTCTATTTTTTCCCCCCTCAAATTACACAATCTCAGTAGCATTTTACGTTGTCATTGCAGTGTATGTCTAGCAAGCTGACCAGGAAGCTTTATGAGCAGCCTTTTTCTGAAGGAGCAAGGAGGAAAGCTGAGTCCCACAGAGTTACCTTAGACTGTAGATGAACAATAAATTCCCGAACATATCTGAAATGTTTTATGCAGAGTAGTATTTTAGACTGCAAATGCTGCTAATTGTGTCTTTGTTAAATAAAATACAATCAATATTTTTTTTTTTTTTTTACTTTCAGCTGAACCTGAAGTTTATTGTGACTATTTTCAGGGTATATTGGTGTATGATACCCTATGATGCCATATATGATACATAGCTTCTATTGTATCTTGCCATATTTTCACCCTACTTATTTGTTATTACTACTCATTGTGATGCCTCTGAAATTCTGATCATAGCATCCTTGGAGCGGAACTGTGGCCGAATATTTGTATGGTATGATTTGGAGAGGTGCCTAATAAGTGGATAGAATTCTACACTCACAGGGTGCATGCTTCCCTCTGGTTTCTGCGTAGTGCTTCTCATAATTTACAGACTAAATTGTACGATGAATTAATTAGAAGTAAAAATAAGAATTACAGTCCTGTCTGGAACAGGTTTTCTTACTCTGCGTGACTAAAGATTGGTACACCCGGATTATTTTTTTTATGTACGTGTAATCAAAAGATTTCTTATTTAGAACATTTAACACTCAAGTATTGATCATTTCTCTTAAATATATGAACAAGTAGATTGTACTTGAGACAGGTGGATGATCATTTGGCTTTGAGGCTTTCTTATTACTTTATTGCTTTTAAAAAGACTTTGGATTCCTTTGCAAAAAAAATCTTAGGCTGGTGGTCCTGTTCCTGAACTGTTAAGCTCTTGATCCTGCATCCTGCCTTTGTAAATACTGGCTTAACAATGGGCAAGCACCTTTTTGAGCTTGCACTCATACCACATTGTTAATTCTACTCATAAATTAATGGTTAAAGAGCGCAGGTATTTCTGAAAGTTTTAGCCTGTATTCTTTTTCAATTAAAGTAAACATATGAGAAGTCTTGGATAATTAATAGATAAAAGGTAGTGCTTGCCTTAAAGGCTGCATCTGTAATAATTGGTTATATGAAGGTATACACTGAATGATATGTACTTGTGCTGCGTGACAGCACTTTCTATAATTAGAACCCCTAAATATGAGGTGGACATTTCTGTAAAATGTAGACACTGCCAAATATAGTATAGCCAAGCAGTGGTGTAACTTATACCTGAGTTTCATGTTAGTTTTTGGATACCAGTTCAACAGAAAAATACTTCTGCTTCCAAAGACAACCATGCTATAAATGTGTAAAACCTCTTAGTTTAGATTTACCTTCTCTTTTCCTCTTTCTCTACGTACCCTCTTCCAGGGTTATCTTCTCAGGTCTATTCAAGAGATAATGATTGTATGCCCATGGTAATTCCTACCTCAGCCTCGCTCAGCTTTCCACTACTTTTATAGACAGAACAAAGTAACAGAAAGTCACACAGATTTTAATATGCTAAACTTTGTGAAATCTCCTTTCAAATTCTTTGTTGAAGTTGCTTTTCGTGTTATTTCTATCTACCACAACATAAGTAAGACTTGAATTCTATGTTTAATTGTTTTGAAACTTTGATGTAGATTGTCTAACAGGTTTTTTTTAGAAATTATTGGTTCATTACATGTCTTCTTTATAAATGTTATTCTGTAGATTAAAAGAGACTCTGAGGAACATAATGGTAATTGAAAATAAAAGTAGCAAAAGGGTGTTGGTAAATCAGTATGTTAAGCAATGTTCTTACATATATATGTGAAATATAGAGGAGTAGGTGCATGGACTACAGAGAATTCCGGTTCTCTAATTGTAAGGGATTTTATGCATTTCTGGAGTATTTACAGTAATTTGCTCTAAGTACAAAAGGTAGTATAAATTACTGAGAGGTTTTGATAATGAAGAGAGCTACAAATCCTACAGGTAGAAATGGCTACAACTGTTTATGGTGTTGATTTATTTTTTAAATGTTGCACTTATAAGCTACTAAATAATTTACTCACGATGTTCAGGAGATCTTGCTGTCTGGTAATGTTGTCAGCATTGTAATGTGTGCAATAGGAAATGTTCATTGCATTACATATTTTTAAATCTATCTTGTGTTTTTTAGACCTAAAGACTGCCTCCGCTCTATTATGAAGAGAGTGAACCATAAAGATCCCCACGTTGCTATGCAAGCGTTAACAGTAAGTTCTTTTTAACGTAGTGATTTTTCTTGCTGAAAAGTTATATTGCAAAAAAATCTGAGTTTTAATCTTTCTTTCGTTAGCTTCTAGGAGCATGTGTATCAAACTGTGGCAAGATCTTTCATTTAGAAGTCTGTTCAAGAGATTTTGCCAGTGAAGTAAGCAATGTGTTGAATAAGGTAATGTATTGCGTTGATTTGTACAATTCATCTATAAGGGAAATCAGACAGAGAACTGGAGTAATCTGAAAGTGGAATGGAATCTACTTTTGGAGGACTGGAAAGGCGGGGGAAGGGAAGGAGAGGAGATTACTGTAAAGACTGGCTCTCAGAACTTCCTGAATGCTGCTTCATATTAGTTAATATAGGTATTCTGTTTGGGGGAGGTGTGGTGTGTTAATTTATAAATAAGCTACTTTATTTTTACTTTCAGTAACAGCAGTGAAACACTAAATACAAATACGGTGAAATGGAGATAATACAGGGCTTCTATGCAACCTTATTTTACTTTATTTTGGGCCTAGCACACACTGTGCTCGTACAAACACAATGCTGATGTACTATTTTCCCTTTCTAGTAAAGATTGAGCACTAAACTTGACTACAAAATAAAGTATATGTATTTTAGATAGACAGTAACATGCAATTACTTGAAATTAAGATCAGATTCCTACATTCTTTAACTAGTTTCTACTGTCCGCACAGGGTCATCCAAAAGTTTGTGAAAAGCTGAAAGCCCTTATGGTGGAATGGACTGATGAATTCAAGAATGACCCACAGCTCAGTTTAATATCTGCTATGATAAAAAATCTTAAGGAGCAAGGAGTTACTTTTCCAGCTATTGGTTCACAGGTATATTAGACTTTTGTGGTTGTTCTTGAAGTGTGTCGCAAATTCTTTTTATCGTCAGGTCTGTGTTCTACAGTTTGTACTTTTGAATTCTAGAATGTCTGGCAAACAAAAAGAAAACTACCTTATCTTATTAAAATTTTTCTTTGAGGGGTGAAATGCTCTCAATTACTTTAGATTTTTATATAGCAGATGAATACAAATCAAAATGGTGAACTTCATGAATTCTCAGTATTTTGTTGAATTCATTTTTGCATCTTTTACTTTTGGCTAGGCTGCTGAACAGGCAAAAGCAAGTCCAGCTCTAGTTGCCAAAGATCCTGGTACAGTAGCCACCAAAAAGGAAGAGGAGGATTTAGCTAAAGGTGAGTGCATTTATTTGCTGACATGATACATATTGATTTATTTAAATAACCATTAGCCAATCTGTATGTGTAACAAACCGTTTCTTCAACACTTAACCCACCAAAGTCTATTTTTAAAGAGATCTGTGTCTCAAAAGCATATTCTGCATGAGTTTTGTTAATTTTTGTTTGTGTGTCCACCCTGTCCCTTCTTAAATATGATCCATTTTTTTTCTTGAACTGAGTTTAATATGAGTGAAACTTCTCTGCTCGGTCAAGCTTAATTGAAAATTACCCAGAAATGCGAAATTATTCAAGGAATGATAGGGAGAAAAAAAGGAAGGGGCAAATTTTTGCTTGTTTCAGCAAAAATCTTTTTTTTAATTATGAATTAAGGAGGGACTTTACTGTGAAGGTGACCAAGCACTGGCACAGGTTTCCCAGGAATGTCATGGTGTCTTTTTATTCTTGGAGATGTTAAAACATTGTCCTTGGCAGTCAGCTGTGGTGACCCTTCTTGAACAGGGGATTGGACAAGATGACTTCCAGAGGTGCCTTCCAACCTCAGCCAATCTGTGTAAATCTGATTCTGTGAATCCAGACTAAAGGCTCCTGTCTGACAGAGAACCAGTGTGCACTGAACAGCTGTATCTTTTTAATGTTTCAAGCCATCTGGAAAAGTTCAACACGGTGTAAGATGTAAAGCAGGAATGTAAATATTTTTGATCAGTTCAAGGTTGTAACAATAATATAATAATAAAAGATGGATGACTTTACAGAATTATTCCACTGGTGCTTAAAGGCTATTTATTCCTCCTGTCCATGTTGGAAACCTCAGTAAATCCATGGGCAGAATTCTGCTTTCTCTTTGTTATTTATCATTAATTCTAAGAGAAAGACAAAAAGTGATTAAAATACAACAGGAATAGAATTACACTAAAAGTTTTCACAGAATTAAATTTTCATATCCATCAACCCATTTTTATACGGAATTTTCATCTGAATTACTCTTCTTTTGTAGCTATTGAGCTGTCACTAAAAGAACAAAGGCAACAACAAACAACACTTTCCAGTTTGTATCCAAGCACCTCAAGCCTTTTAACAAACCACAAACACGAGGGCCGAAAGGTTCGTGCAATCTATGATTTTGAGGCTGCTGAAGATAATGAACTAACTTTTAAAGCTGGAGAACTTATAACTATCCTTGATGACAGGTAAGTTGTATAGAATGCTTACTAGAACTGTGTTAAACTGTAAAAATGAATTAGAAATAATTGTATCTTCTATGTAGAAGCATACCTTGGAATACAATAAATAGAAATATATTTTCGTATTAAATACTTAATTTTGTTATCTCCTAGGTTTTTTACAAACAACTGTAGTTGCATAAAAATTCTTGTGGAAAGATTTCTGCTTATATACAAATTATATTTATGTTCTAGTAACATAAAAGCCTTTACTGTGCAATTCCTAGGAAAGTTCCATGTGAGTATGGGGTTTTTAATGTATGGGGGCTTTATTTATTTTTTTATCTTTAGTGATCCAAATTGGTGGAAAGGTGAAACTCATCAGGGTATAGGATTGTTTCCATCTAATTTTGTAACAGCTGATCTTTCTGCTGAGCCTGAAATGAGTAAGTAACATTACATTTATGTATATATGTTAAACGCTGCCATGGTCCAGGGGTAATTTCCTTTCCCTTATGATGGAGATCAGTTGCAAGTTAATGTGATAATTGAAGTAATACTGAGGAGCCCTTGCTATGCTCTCACAAACAACAGTCTCACCAAGGTTGTCCAAGCTGTCTTCTGCTGAAAAATGCTGCTGTCTACTGCTTTGTCAGCAGCTTCTTTGAGGCTCATGGAATCACTCCATTGACACCTAGATAAATGTGGGCAGCAGCAGCTTTTTTTCTAAATTGACTTTTTGTCCAGTTAAAATAGTGCGTATTTAATTGAGATGAAACTGAAGGCCCCATGGCAGACAGGACTTGGAGACAGATTACCAGTGTTCAAATAGTCCAGGAAACCTACATACTGTGGGTACATATGTGTGCATAGTGGACAGAGGGATTTCCTGTATGCTGCTTATTTACCTGTATTCATTCATATCCATCTAACCTACTTTAAACATTTAATAAAAGTATTAAATATTAGACAAGACTTCAAGATTCTAGAACTGATTTCTGTAAATCTTGTGGGTTTGCAAGATTAATCTCTTGTGATCTTAATTTGGGGGTACTAGAAGTATGAGCAGGTCAGCAGAATTACATACTGTAGCAGTCAGTTGTGATATGTTAAGCCTATCTAATAAGAGTGTGTGATAAGAGTAATATTTGGCTTTTTTGCTAAATATAGAGCTTTTTTGTTCTAGTCTTCACTACAGAGGAATGAGATGCTGTGCAGATAGGATCTGTTGAATAAGGAATAGAGAAATTTGAGACCTTTCGATTCTGTACTTTGCTCTGAAGAAGGCTCAGTTTGTCATAGATGATTTTATCAGTTTTGTCTTAAACTTGACTTGCTAGCCCTTTTGCTTCCAATCGCTCTTTCTGAGTCATTTATCTTGATGACTTTTTAATACGTATGTTATGTGCAGGGAGACTATGATAAGGACATTTACTTGCTGAAATGTGTTCCTGTTGAGCTTGTGTGAACTGATGTGGTTTTGGTTTTTTTTAATGTGATTTACAGATAAAATTATTTAGGTCTGTGGCTTTCAAATGTCAACAAAATACTAATGTTTAAAATTTTCACAGTAGTGGTTTCAAATGCAAGGAACCTAGGCAATATACTACCTATATAATATTTATGTTGTTGTTTATTTTTTCTTTTATAAAATTAAATCTGGCTGTTTATCTTACAGTGAAAGCTGAGAAGAAAACAGTGCAGTTCAGTGATGAAGTTCAAGTAGAGACAATAGAACCTGAGCCAGAGCCAGTTTATATTGATGAAGTAAGCATGGTATAAGTACTGATTGGTACTAAATGCACTGCTGGGACATTTAAATATGTGATGTTTAACCCTTTCATCCTGTACTTCAAAAATACAGTAAAAAGAATGGAAAGAGAGATTTCTTTAAAGTAATAAAAAAATCTGCAACATTCTCATTTGTTCAAGAGTCTTGAAGTTCTTAGGAATTTCTGAAACTGAATTTGGAACTGCGTTCCATTTAGGGCCATACTCTGGGATAGTACATCTGTTTACCTCCAAGCCAGAGTCTTAGTGTTGAGTGGCACATCTGCTTTCAAAGATACCCATCTTGACTGCTGTCTTAGATTTATTTCCAGTATAACGACCACTCCCTACCCTCAGACTGAAAGATCTCTTTCCATCTGAAAAGTCTGAGATTCTGTTGCTCTGTAATTAATATTTAGTAAGATACTTACAATCTCACCACAGTGATCCCGCAGGGTTTCCAGACACATTCAGTCCAAGAAGTTTTTCCCCTGCCTTTTTTTTTTTTTACCTTGACTTGGGTTCTGTCATTGTTTTTTGAAATGAGAAATCAGTTACTGCCTTCTTAAAGTCCTATGTAAGTCCCACCTCAAAAACTTTTCTTCCCAGGTGATACTACTTTGTAATCTGCTTAAACAGATTATCTCAGGCCTGCCTTGAGGTGCCTTCCAGCTTTTGTGTTCTGTGAGTTCATAGCTGATTTTTGGTTTAGTGTTTTCTTTTGTTTTTAAATTTGCCACAGTATAATTTTTAAGGAAGTAGTTAATTTGACTTCTCCCCACCTTTCCATGGTTTAAGGAGGACAAAACATGGTTTTATTTTCTACTTTCATACAACCTATATATCTCAGTCTGATAAAGGCTATTTATTTGATAGTGCTCAGCTAAAAAATGATTAAAAATAATTTATGTGCAATTTTTCATTAACTAATATAGTTCATTCCAAGACACATTTTTCAAAGACTTTATGCCTGTTTATTTTCTAACCTTTGATATTTTTATTATAAAAGGTTTGCACTTAAACTCCTTACTTAAGTTTGACTTATTCTGAAGTCAACCCTGAAATGCCTCCAAACATCATCTTAAAACACTTCCGTACACATTGGTAATGACATGGCTCATGTACTGAATAGGCCTCATGCACTTAAAAATGCTTTTCAGTGAATTTGAAGTACTCTCTCAATGTATTCTGTCAACACATTTCCACTAATCCCACTAGGTGGTGGTATTGCATATGTAATAAGTAGGCTGGAAAAATAGGAACTGCTCAGAAAATACTGTTTAGAAGGACTTTTAGGAATAAAGGGTATTCTGCACATTCCACTTGCTACCACTAATTTTTCTCATTTGGCTTTTCCTTGTTCAAGCATCTTCATTCCCATAGAGTAGCACATATCATTTGTATTTTCTTTAAGTTAGTCTAGATGATTCCCATGTGCCAAGAGATCAAAATGGCTGTTGTGAGCAACTGCTTTAGTTTACTATCCTGAAAGTGCTAATTTCTTTGCTGCCACATTTGCCCTGATTATACAATTTGTGTTCTAGGATAAAATGGACCAACTCTTGCAGATGTTACAAAGTGCTGATCCGTCTGATGACCAGCCAGACCTCCCGGAATTGCTTCATCTTGAGGGTAACAAAAAAGAATGAGCTTTTTCATTGTTGTTTTCCTCTCTGGTAATTTTCTGTATCAACGCAAATTGAAACTAAGCTGAAGCTACTTCATGTGCATGCAAGAAGCATGCCTGAGAAAAGTGCCTGAGCCATAATTATCTTCTCACTTCTTGTTTCCCACATCTAAGAAACCAAAGTGCAAAATATTAACTTAAAACAAGCCTACCTTCCACTAAAGAAAATTGTTTCCTATATTATTGTCCTTTTCAAGACACATGAATACTTAATTCAATCATATTCATCCCTTATTTTTTTCCTTCATAGAGCAGCACAGCATGAGTGGTGAAAGGAGTGTCAGGAAGATTCCATGAGAGGAAGCAGAAATACTACCAAGGTTTAGAATAGACCTGTGGGTGTCCCACATGCTTTTCACTTGCGTGTGTATTTCTGTAGGAATTGCGTATTAACAATACCTTATGGAGAGATACAAATCACCCTACTCTGAAAGAGTCAAATTGTTCAGACTGCCTCTACATAGAGGCATTATAGATCATTTTACCTACGTTGATAGATACACCAAAACTTTTGGAATGGAATTTGGAAAAGGAAGAAAGGAAACTTCCTGATTATGAGACAGAACATAGGCTTAAACTGACAATTCAGAGGGTACCAGACTTTGGTAAGAAAATGGCAGTTTCTATATCTATCTAGAAGTTAATAAAAAATGCATAGGTTTTTAAACTTTTAGATATCTCTCATATTTGCACACCCATCTGGTTTATCATCTGTAAATGAAACCTGTTTATTATCTGTAAATGAAACCTGTTTTAGGAACTCACATCAGTGACATGTCTGCACATATTCTAGTTCTGCTGAAACTAGAGAGGTGAAAAGAAACATGACCGGTTTTATTCTTTCAAGTCCCAAATATAGCTATAGAGGCTGTTGTCTAAGAAGCAGATTGCCTGTATCTGGTCCAGGACAGAGGCAAAGAAATTAAAGGTATGCTTGTCAACCAGCCTACAGATATGGCTTACTTTAGGAGTTGCTTCAAAATGCATTGTGAGATCATTAAAGCAATGCTGAATTTTATATCAAACTGTGAGACTGCTCCTGGAATCTGAAAGCAGCAATGTGGTCAGATGATTGCTCCCCAGCTACCTGCAACAGCACTTGCCAAACGTATGGCTACAATATATAGTTCTACAATGCCAATTCAAGATTACTTGCTCTACACTTAAGTAGGCTTTGATGAACTACTGGTTTTGGCACAGGTTCTGAAAATTTTGCTATAGATGTGTTTTGAATCCTTGATTCCTGCCAGTGGTGGCAGATGCTGATCAACATTTGACAGAAAAAACACTTCATTTTCTTCTGCCATCCTCATGTCCAGTCACAAATGTCTTTGAATTGGAGAGCTCATCCTAACATGTTCAGGAGTCCAGGTTGGTGGTTGGCAGCAGAGCAGTCATCATGTTAACAGATATCTAAGCAATCCTTGTCATGCCTTTTGCCACACTTCATGCTGTGCCTAAAAGTAGGCAGAACTTTGACAGGTTTTACATCTTGTCCCAGCATTTCTGCCAACGTATTACTGATCCCAGGTTCAAAAAAGCAGATGGGTACCTCCCCTACAACTCCTCTTTCACCTGGAGTTGCCTTCAAAGAACTCAATAATGATGTCCTTTCATGGCTCAGACGTTTTCAGGACCTTCTGCATTTTTAATATCCGAAATTTCCCTTTTGGCTTTCATATCTGTTTATTTTACATTTGAGAAACTCTACCTTTCTGCTAATTAACTATGGTTTGCTTGGCAGTTAGATGAGCCCCATGTCCTTGTGCTGAAAGGAGGCATGGGGTGCGTTTTTGTTTATTTTAATGCCTTTCCATTCTGCTTGTGGTAAGCTTTAGTGTTGCTTTTTGCACGTTAGTGGTTTCAAAAAGCCCCCTTCCCCCAGTTAGGATTCTAGTGAGAGCAATGTGTTATTAGTGTCTTTGATGTGCAGATGATTGAATCATTGCAACCAGTTTTCTCCTTCATTGTTTTCATAGATAGTCTTTTTGTTGTAAAGTTAGATGAGCACATGGTCTAGGTTGAAGTGGCAAATCTTCCTTGAAGTAGAGATCACTTTTCAATTTACCTGAACCTTTTTATGCAAAATTGTTTCAGTTTTATACTTCCTGCATGTTAAATGTGTTTCATTTCACTTTATTTATTTTTATTTTAAAATATGCTTTTAAAATTGTACTACTGAAAACTTCAGCTGTCTTAAATTGTTCGTTACAATACCTCTGTTACTAAAAATTTTTTGACATACAGATTATAGTAATGAACTAAAAAAAAATTGGACTAGCATCTATTTCTGTCTGATTTTTTTTTTTTTTAAATTGCTCTCTGACTTTGCAGTATGGAAATGTTTATTACTCTGATATGTTTTAATGTCTTTCTATTCTAGCAATGTGCCACCAGATGGGACCTCTCATAGATGAAAAATTGGAGGATATAGACAGGTAAAAAAAAAATTCATGTGCTCTGACCCAAATTAAAATTCATTCTTAGAAATACCAGAGTCGTTACTTGATAATATCCTAATTTCTTTGACTATTGGCAAAGAAAATAATTGTATTTATTAGTAGTTTCTCTGAGAAGAGGTCTGAAGATTTTTTTCCCATAGTCACATAGTAATTTATAGTGTTGTACCATTTGACTCTGGTGCTTGTCAGGCATCACTTCACCGTAAGAATATGTTACTTCACACATCTCATGAAATTTCTCTGTATTGTCTGTCCTGTACTAAAGTTATCTAAATTGTAGAATGAACTGTAAAATATATTTTCTAGGAAACATTCAGAACTTTCAGAGCTCAATGTTAAAGCAATGGAGGCTCTTTCTTTGTATAACAAATTGATGAATGAGGACCCAATGTATTCCATGTATGCAAAACTACAAAACCAGCAGTATTACATGCAGTCATCTGGTGTTTCTGGCTCTCAGGTATGGATGTAACCTTTAATAGCCATTGACCTTATCAAGTTAACCCTGACTGAGCAGTGTTTTCTCTCAGTTTTTTGCACAGTATGTAAAAAAAATTAAAATAAAAATGTTTGTTTTCAGCTACAAGCTTTGGATACTCTCCTTTTGCAGGTTTTAACACTTTTAGGTTTTTTTTGTTTGGTCCCTTTTGATCAAGGAAAAAACCCATCCTGGGCTTTAAGTTGCACATAAAATTAAAAAGTAAAACTACCAGGGCTTTGTATAGTGGATCAAAGAAAATAAACAACTAAAGGAGTAAAATGTCTCCCCTATCTACTCATAAGTAAGTCAACGTAAATATGCTGCAATGAAAGAATTACCATCTTTAACTTCAGTAATTTAAATGCTAAATGCTCTTTGCTGATATTAAAAAAGAAAAAAGGAAACTAAAATATTTGAGAGCATGTCTTTAAGTTCTAAAGTCAGATATTAAATAGCAAATTTTCTTGTATTTTAATTCTAATATTGCTTTATTTAACTTCCTAGGTTTATCCAGGGCAAACTCAAGGTAATGCATATTTGGTGGCAGGGAGTGCACAGATGGGCCATATTCAAGGTTACAATCTTCCTCCAGAACAACTCCCTTCTCTCAGCCAAGGCACAGTTACTCCATCTGCCAGCTCAGTACTGCCTGGTCAGCCTGCACAGACGTCTTACACGAAGTAATTTTAAATATTTTTCTATTCAAATTTAAATCAATTTAAACAGAAAAGAATACAGATAATATTTAAAGGAGACTATTTTTTTAATTAAAGAAGTATAACTATAAACAGAACTGAAAGATACTTCAGTGCAATCGTTTCCAGAGTGCTTTTTATTGGTGTCATGTATTTGGTAAAAATTCCTGACAAACTTCTAAGTCTCCTATCATTTTTACAATTTTATCTTGTCTTAAATTTTCAATATACAAAATATGTAATTTATATAGGTCTATGCTTTTTGTATAAAAACCAGAGAAAATTATACAGACATGATTTAGTTTTAGTAACTTTTAATATACTTTTAATGATGAAGATTATCTGCTGCTCTGGCTGTCTCTGCATAATTTCTGAGAGTGTATATTCTACTGTTCCTTTGTCAAATATCTTACCACAGAAGAATGAGGAGAATTTTGCTCATTTTGGGAAAGAAGTGAATGGGCTATGAATACTTAGTAAAGCTTATACAGCTTGCCAAAACAAAGAAGTTCAAAGAGGCTTTCTACATTGGGTAGAAGGCCAAAGATGCTAAGTTTTGGTTAAGCTTACCTGTGTTGTGAAAAAGTTTGTGGTTTTTTGTTAGTTGGTGTTTGTTTGTTTGGGTTTTTGTTTTTGTTTTCTCTCTGTGGAAAGTAATTTTATTCTAAAAAGTTGGGAGAGACATCCATCTTGAGTCATTAATATATTTGTTAGTCCTTGTCCCCAAAGTTACTTACTTGGGATGGTAAAGCATACAATGAAAAGTGAGTTTATTCACCAGGCTTGTTTTGCTTTTTAAAACAGTTTGTTGGGTTTTGGTTTTTATCATGAACAGAATGAAAGATGGCATTCCATGTCGCACTTTAAAATAAAACAGAAGTACAGAGTCATGGTCTAATTTTAAATCTATGGGAGGTGTCTGTTGTATGTTAGAATCTTTTTGATTTGATTGAATGTTTGAGTTTTAATGGGAATACTCATTGGCTACAGTTTTAAATATGCAATGTGTCCAGAGTTAAAAGATTTTTGTGTGTATAAATAGAATAACTGAAGAAGCAATAAAGTTTTGCTGTTCTGTTGGTAAATTGTGTTAGTTCAACTTTAAACACTTTTTCTCTCTTTTTTTTTTTTTTCAGTGCAATGGTTGGTTCTGTTGCTGGAAGTACCTACTCTAACCAGGCTTCAGTGTACAGTCCACCACCTGGTACTGTTGATGTTGCTGCTTATCAGAATGCTGGAACTAATATGTCCCAGGTGCCAAACTATAACTTAGCACCTACAGCTCTGCCACAGACAGCAGGCAGTCAGCAAGCACCTCCACAACAGCCACAGCCTCCACCACCTCAACAACCACAGCATAGCTACTCACAGAAGGCTCTGCTATAGGATCCAGGACTTCTGATTCCTAATCTTCTTTAACCTCTGCTAAAGGCAGTTGGTGATTCTATGAGTTTCTTCATTTAATCTCTTAAACTTTGTTTATCCTCAGCTTAAGAATCTCTCTTGGTGAACAAGTTCAATTTGCACTGACTTTTTAGGGGTTTTTTTCTTTAATTTTGCGGAGGAACTGATATATTTAGGAAATTTAATTCCTTTTAAAATGCCTAAAAATTGGTACAAGATTATTTATGTATGGTTAAATTGGCTAGTTTGTGAAAACTCAACCATTGCAAACTGTTGTGGCATATATGTTATGTACATATAGTGTGTGATTGCAGTAGTGCCCATTTCGTATAACTATGGTGGTCATGTGAATATATTTAACAAAATGTTTAAAAATAATTTGGTTTACTATTTTATTTTAATCATGAACTGACAACCATATTTCATAGTTTTGCCTAGTTTTAAGACAGATGCAATGTCTTTTTCCAATGCAGGAAAAACAGTAATTCTGCATATCATGGTTACAATACAAGCTAAAGTCTATATACAAATTTACAAACTTACCTAAGTTTCACTACTTCTTGAATTGAACACACGTGTATCATGACTATTAGATAGCTTATCTACCAAAGTAAACTGGTTAACTAGTAAATGATTTGGGGGGATAACAGCAAATTATGGTTCTGCTTCAGACATAATTAATAACTTAAAACTACTATTCAGAGGCTGCTAAACATATCATGGGACCATGAAACAGATCAGGATCTTGCATTTTATCATGAGAAGCATGTAATTTATTTTTCCAGGTTGTTTTTAAAATGAGAACCAGAACTGTATTCTATGTGTGTTGGTAGAGATTACACCAAAGACAGAGGAATAGATTTGAAAGAGAAACAGTGGAGTTTTAAACGAACACACAACATGAATTACACTATTTTATTCAAGTCTTCTTAATTAGAACATGGAGAATTATGGACATGTAAATCACTTTGCTGAACAAACCTTCAGGGCTTCGTTTTATCTCTTGTGGCCTTGCTTAGCAATTTGTTCTGTTTACTGTTCTAACACAAACACTTCTGCCTTAAATGTCTACTTCAATTTCCAATTGTACCATTTGAGTTTATTAGCCCTTCTATAGTTTGAATAGTTTATGAGGCATCTCATTTAAATACACTTGTAGGTTACTTTAAATTCTCTTCTGCAGCAACGTGCATTAGCCTGTTTTAAACCCTTGTGTTACTCAGTAGCTTAGCCACATGGCTCTGTAAAGCATGGTATTTTCTTTCTGTGGATGAGGTGCTGCAAAAGAAACACGGTAATGGAAGGCAGCATTTCAGGTGTGCTTGAGCAGAGTTTCTTGTACAAAGACTGATGTTACTTTGCATTTGTATTCCATCTGGTAATGCATCCTGGTTTCATCTTTTCCAGCAACTCTAATTCCACTAGAGCAATACTAGATGGCTTCAGCATCAGATCTGTTTTTAGTCTTGTGTGTATGTCAGAAGTTGTTTGTTTTGTGCGCTATATGTTAGTGTGAATTAAATGTTGCAATTGTACATTATACTATAAAATGAGCTCTGTTATCCCATATACTCCTGCATCTGTTCACAGTTACCTAACATGCCTTTGTTTCACTATTTTAATTGACATCAGTGTTTTGCCAGATCCTTTCAGCTGACTACTTTGCATAACTTCTGACTGGGGTGGTTACAAAATATACCCATGGTTGATCTATTCCAGTTGGGGGATGTTCTAGCCAGCTGGTTGATCTCATGCCAGTATTTTTGCATATTTGTTTTCTCTAAAATTTTTAAGCATCCTTGCAAACTGTCATTAATTATTGCAGTACTTGGTGTCATCACAAAAGCCTGTGGAATTTGAAAGGAAATACTAAAGAAAAAATAATAATCCGACATACTGTGTCATAGATAACTTTTTATGGATTGAAGAAGTGATGTCTTTAGAAAGGACTTCTAGTATAATTTAGATAGTGTTCTCTGTATGCATTAGGTATCTTATTCCAAAATCAGATATACAATGTGCATAGAAATGTATAATTTATACCCCAAAGTGAAAAAAATTTTTTATTCCATAGTTCTTAGTCCCTGATTCAAGGAGGAGCTTGAAGTATCAAGATAGACTTGCTGATATTGACTATTGTGTTCTTACGTTTTCACATGTTGTGTCACATGTTTCCTAATAAGATTTCTGTGGAACTTCTGTATAGAAATGACCCAGAAAAATACATTTTGTTAGTAGTTTGTCATTGTTTTTAAAATTTTTGAAGTCTTTTCTTGGTGTACAGAAATGCTAGTTTCCTGGTTTCTCATTTGAACAATGAAACCTTATGTGTATTGTAATTTTTCTGCTCTCCAACTTGCTTATTTTGGCCATTCATCCATTTTTATGAAAATTTAAATCACCTTCCATTTATGTTCACAATGAACAAAAAAAACCAGTTGCTGAAGTTCAATGCCCCTCTAAATTCAATATAATGAAAGTTATGAAAAAAGATGGACACTTTCTATTTTCCTTCATACCTTTATTAAAGTCACTGCTCTAAGGTATCTCCTGTACCAGACTGGGAATCTTAGTTGAATTGAATCAGAATTCATTGTCTACAACTGCTGGAGTTGGTCACTATAGTTTTAAGTTCTGAGTCTTAGTGTTTCTGTTGCAACCTACATTTTCCATTTCATGTGCAATTTTCAGATTAAATTGAATTTGGAGTTGTATTATCTCATGTTGGTTTTTCTTATCAGAAAATGTCTTCCTGCTTGGTTGTGCCCTGTATGCTCAATAGTCTGAAGTGATGCCTTCTCCTACTTTGCTAGATGCTGTCATTGCATGAATTCGTTCATATTGTCTCTGATACCTTAGAAATTACACTTCAGTTCACCTCCTCTCTGCTGGTTTGGTATCATGAATCTGGAGATACCATTGCTGGTGCTTCTCTGCCATGATTTATTCTCAGATTCCTTGTTTATGCATTGTTTGGACCAAGTTCATTTATGTTCTACCTTACTATGGTATTGAACACTGACATGTTAGTAACAGGGGAAAGTACACGTACAACTACTGTGGGGGAAAGCTTTTTAGCAATTAAATAAAGTGTCTGAATGTAAACTGTTCGAAAGTAAGGAATCTTTGGAAATGTTATTCATGTTCCAATAGAAGACCTGATTTTTGAATGTCTTGTTTCTTTACATGTAAATTGTTGATTTAAGGCTAAAATGTGTTCAAGGTATTTTGTATAACCCTTTTTTATTTACCCATATTGTTAAGGAATACAAAAATGCTAATTAACTTCAGAAGGGGTATTTCAGTGGCTTGGTTAGCATGAACTGGAGTAAACTCTGGAAAGTGCCTTCTGTGCATTTCACTTCTATAAGCAAAATTTTTTTAGCCATGTGTATCATCTCCATTTATGTGGGCATAACAAAGGTGTCAAGATTTACTGTAAAACATCCCAGGAAAAATACAGGGGCAGTATGTTAAAACTTTCTGTCCTGATGTCATGGCAGTGTGTTCCAGATTGTGCAGCTGCAGGAACAGTCACAACGTTTTTGCCCACCTCTGTTTAGTAACTGGTGCTGTGTCGATGTGTCTGTAATGTCACTGGCCAAACCACATAGAGACAGCAGTAAAAAGGAGAAAAACATAACAATTCTTGCATGCTTCTCAACAGGTGTGGAGCAGCATACTGCCCTCATGGTACAGTTACTGTTCATGAATTTTGGGGCAGGGGGAGCTGAAATAAATTTGAACTTCAGAAAATTCTGCCAGATTGCAAATGGTTAGATGTAAAAGAGATAGATTTTCTTTTAATACCATGTACATATTTTGCTAATCAAATCTAGGCTGCTACTATAGTTCTCTGATTTTGTCTAGATGGCAGGAACATCAGATTTACAGTGGAGAACTGCTTAATACCTCATTCTCCTTTTTTTTAGTATTTTCTGTAATATCACTTACTTTATTTTTCACTCATATTTCAAAGATATCTGTGCAGTCTTTATATACAAAGGTCTTACCTTATTCCTTCTCTGCTGGGGTTCACAGACAGAATGAAAAAAGACATCTCTAGTTAGAGCAGCTACACTGGCACTTTGAATTACACAACCGCACGTTTGGAGAACATGTAAGTATCTGTTTTGAAGAACAAGGGATCATAATTTTTCCGGTTAAAAACTGGAAGGAGATATTTTAAAAGAAAAAAGTAGAATAAAAGCTACAAAAAAACCTCCATTGCCAACAGCAGGCAGAATCATTTTTTACTCTATTATTCAATCTTAGTAAAACTGATCAACTCCACACTACAGCTACTCCTTTCTTATTTTCAGCTGCAGTGAAGGATATTGACCTTCATACATACACTGTCCAACACCATAGGAGAACATGGAGAAGGCCTTGACATTTGAACTTTTTGCTTCAATATGTAAAAAACACTATGTACATTTTTGAAGCCTTGTTTCTTAAATGAGGATGGTTGTGTTTAAAAACATTCCATTTGCTACTATGTAAATTGCAGATCTAAAGTTCCCTTTTCATGCTGCTGCCTTGGCAAAAAGGTGGTCGGAGTTTTTGTTCTATCCTGCATGTTCTTCTGGAATCCAAAAAATTTTTGTCTTTGTCATGAAAAAGAAAAACCTGCTGCAGTCTGCTTTGGTTTTAATAAAGTGTACAAAGTAGCAAAGTGCATTTCTGTTTGGCTTTGTTTGTTTTCATGCTCCCTTTGATGTTGGCATATGTATATATTTAGATATACTGCACTGTTGTACAAGAATTGTTTTAGTAAATAACACTATTTGTAAAAACTGTTAATTGTTTTTGGTATGAATGCAAAATATTAAAGTTGGATATTTAGTTCATTATGTTGCAAAATCAATTTATAAAGTCCTGCAGATTGTGTAGAAATGAAACTTTTTTGATAGTATTTAAAGTTTATTGTAAAATCTGTTGCCATGAATCTGGGCAAGAGGTAATATAAACATCAGTCTGTATTTAAGGGGGTGAAACCAACTCTTAAACTTTTGAAGAACTGGTTCATATATAATCTCTCCTCATAGCACTCACTTCATGTCACATTTATGAAGCTGGAGACCTTAATGAATTGTCTTATTACTGTAGCTAGTTTTTGAAATCTTATTCTACTCTGTTGAGGGATAAAGATTTTTCTCTCTCACTGTAGTTTTAAATTTAAGTTTCTAGATTATAGTAAGTGAAGTGTGGTTTTGTTGATACTGATTGTGATCTATATTTTAACTGAGAAATGAGACTTAAGCCCTTATGAGAGAACCTGTGGGAAAACTTCTACTGATTAAGGCTGATTTGCATTTTTAAAAATTCACATCAACCCTGGGAGTGTACATGGGCAGCACGTGGTAATGCAGATAATCATATAGGGCTAAAAAAGGCAAATATGTATTTTGAGTTACAGGTTTAGAGCATCTTTAGTATACAATCTCCTGATATAAAATATAAGGAATGTGGTCATTGTTGCACCTAATATTTTGCTTTGACTTTGCTTAACCCTGTTAAGCATGGGCTTTGAGTCCTTACACATGCACCTTTGGTTGCTAACAAACAGTGCAGCTTGGTGCCTATGTCCCTTGCTCCCAGGCTTGGTGCACCTACCACCTTAGCAGTTGTGCTTCGGTGCCTTGTAGGGGTGCGGGATCCAGCAGGAACGTGGCGGGTGCTCGGTAGAGCCTGTCATCAGTGGCACACTGCTCAGTACCACAAACTCTTTGACTGGTCACTGCCTCTGTTTACCACTTTCTGGCTACAGGAAGCGCACATATCAAGGAATGGAACCCTTCAATATATACATACCTGGACCACTCAATTTTGTACTACAACAGTTTTGAAGCTTGATTTACTAACAAGGCTCTGAGTGCTACTGAAATCACACTGCAATCTATTTCTAGCCAGTTGTGATGGCTCGCCCTTGTTGACTCATGCATCCTCAGGTATTTGTGGATTATGCAGATGTGTTTTATTTCGCAGTCTACGTGTCAGATTGTCCCAATTTACTGTGCTTCTCAAAGGAGTGTGAATATTTAGATTCCTTGATTTTAATGGCTTTTAGACTTGTGAAAATTTCCCCAAATTAGTCTTTTTCTTTGCCTGGTGAAATACTGTCATAGCTGATGCTGAAGAATGGTTAGGCAAATCCTTCAGCAAAAATCATGTGACCTGATGAGTATGGGTAATACAATGATTTTCATAAAAATACATTGGTTTACATAAGAACAAGTGGAAGTCTTTTCTCAGTGAATGCTAGAGGAGTCATGGTTCTCTGAACCTGAGTTTGAACATAGGGTCAGCACCAAGCATCTCACTGAAATGTGCTCTTGAACCTTTCAAAAAAGTTGGGTGGGTTTTTTTCAGAGAAATCTTGGGTGATGTCTAAAAGACTCTTGTTAGGGGTGTGTTTGTTCAGAGAACTCTTTCCTCCTGGTGGGGTGAGGCAAAACAAATAGTGAATAATTTTTTGCTTTATTCAAGTCCACAACCTCACTTTGTAGCCGGTTTCTGGCAGCTTGTGTGGAATCATGATTTACATTATCTGATTGTGGGGCTAATGGCACTCCACTATATCCACTAGGATATAGCATTAGTAATTTTTAAAGCTCTTCCTGCTCACTTAACTGTAAAGTAAGTGATTTTAATTTAGCAGTTTATTTTAGTAAGCTTGTTCTCTCAAAACAGACATGCTTTCTACTCTTGAGCACTTCTTATCTTCCGGATAATCAAGGCTTGCTGTAAATGTTGGCTGTTCCTTCCAAGGTTTCATAGTCCCACTGATCACTTCAGGGGGCAGCTATTTGTCCTAGTTGCTCAGACCAGTTCCTAATTGCCTCAAAAACTAGACTCCTTGAGTTTGTCCATCCCTGAGGCTCAAATTGACACCAGATTTGTTCCTAAGCTTTCTTTATTCAAGACAGACAGTAGTAGCGTGAAATAATTTCATGTGTCTGTGAACAGCACTGAGCTGAGCAGCATCCTTCCACATAATGCAGGTGTCTTCTGGAGCCTTTTACCTTGTTTTCTGAAATGCAGACAGTCCTGATCTTTAACCCCTGAAGTACTGTGTCTCTCATCACTGGTTCAGTCACACAATTGCTGTAACTGGGCTTTGTATTTTTCATGTTTCTGCAATATCCCTTTGGCCTGTTGGGTATTCTTTACACAGCACCTTGCCATTAACTTTGGATCATTGCTTTCTAATTCACTTTATTTTCTCTTCATCAGTGGTGCAGTTTCACCAAGGGAATTGGCCAGATTTCAACCCAGGAAAGGAGCAACTCTGTTCTTGGAGACCAAAGTTTGGTTCCAAGTTGTTTAGTGATACATGCTGAGAGTTCTACCCTAGTTGCTAATTTTATTAATTGCAGGATTCAGAAACACAATTACTGTAGTATGTGTGGCAAGTCCACCATAAAATTTTATGAGTAGTTTGCCATACATTGTGTGTTGCTTTTGACATTCACAGAAACACAGAACGGTTTGGGTTGGAAGACCATTCCAACCCTCAAGATTATCTAGTTCCAAGCCCCCTGTCATGGACAGGGGCACCTTCCACTTCCTCAGAACCACATTCAACCTGGCCTTGAACACTTCCAGGGATGGGTCATCCACAACTTCCCTGGATAGCCAGTTCTTAACTGTTGTTAAGAACTGTTGTTATTACATCGCAATGCAGTTTCACATGTAGGCGGCAGTCAGGTAAAAACAGTGTTGACCTCCTGCATATGCAATTTTATTTCTGTAATGTTCTACTGATGTATTAAGGGATATGATCTCCTGGCTCATCACTGCCAGACCAATATTTATCAGCAACCCTACTGCATGTTCCACAACAGTCAATCCTGTAGGCTTAAAAATCTTTTCTTATCAACAAAGTCAGAAAAAAGTCTCCCTTTCATGATTTCCTCAAGCCCTGGGATCCTTCAGGACGGCTGTAGCATTGTCTACATATTCACAGAATATTTGAGCCTGCCTTGTGCAGTGAGTTTACCAGAATATCAAAATTGTCTGTTTTTTCTACTTCCACTGAGGTTACAAAGTTCTGGACTGTCCTTTGGAAAATAAAGGACTCGGCCCCTGAGGTACAATAGTGTTGGGTTAATTTCTATTAAGAATAATAATCAGTTCTGCATAAGATCAGTATCTGCAGCACAAGCCGAACGAGATTGTATTTCATTTGAGAAAGTTGGTAAGAAAGGATCTTTGCCTTCTTTGATAGGAGAATGCTGTATTCAGGTATTGATATAGATGTCACCTTCTAGAATATGCTTTGCATGGATAGTAATCTTTCCCTCACTGATTTTTCGGTCTTTCAGTGATTGTGCCTCCCAATGCAAAACCATAAAGGATATTGTGCTGTTAAGTGGATCTTGACTGCAGATTCAGTCTGTCATAATTACCCAGAAATACTTTGTTTTAATTTCTCAGCTAAACTTGACAAGCTTTTCAGAGCTTGTTACAGGTATTGTCTTTTTTATTTGTAATACTTGTTTGTCTTGCAGAGATAAACAGAAGAGGCAGCTGTTGAAGGTATCTCTGGCAAAACATGGAATATAGTAGTCAATATTTTTGGGTAATGTTGTACTTTGGAATAGCAATGACAAGCAAGAGACCATCATGAAATGTTTTTAATCCCTATTCTGAGTGCTTTACTGCCAAATATGGCTTCATTTTGACAAATATGGCATGGCAATTGGGGCAGGGTCTCAAGGAATTGAAAAATGTGGAGAGATTGAAAGAAAAAAAGCAAGTGGGAACCTGAGGTGAATAATGCAGTTAGGAGAGACATAGAAGACTTCGTGCAAATAAATGATTCCTTAATAATAAAGCTTTGTTTCTAGGAGGACACACATGCTTTGTATAGAGAGGATTCATCCATAGAAACCCCCAATTTCTGTAAACCAAGCAGTATTTTAAGTCTGTGTCAAAAGTAACCTCTTTATGTTATAAAAGATGGAAAGTAAACCAGGGCTCTGTGTGAAATCAGAGTTATGACATGTTCTGTAATTTCAAAGGATTTACAGAAGTTTTCTGCTTTGGATGCAGTAGTTAAATACCTCATCCAGGAGAATTTTTAAAACAAACAAAATTTAAGGATGTATAAGGCCTCTTTGGACCCTGTTCTGACTCCCATGGCACGCGATACCTTGAGCACTTCATGTTCGCCTCCAGTTGCTTACATTTCCACCGATTAGTTTGTAGGGAGAATCAGGTTTTTAAGATTTATGAAGCTCTTCAGCTTTCTTTCCTCCCCTATACCCCTGTTTGCTGTTTGCCACTTGGGTCTCAGCTTTAAAAGTATAAAGGAAGCACGGGATGTGTATGTGGAGCATGGTTTACTATATCCTGCTTCGCTGCCTGTGTGACATTTGCTGATTTGGTTTCCTGTGAAAACTGATGGATCAGCTCACTTCTGGCCATAGATAACAGGCAGGAAGAGCTGCCAGGACTCCTAAGAAGAATAGTCCATTAAAATCCTGCATGCAGAACACAGCTGAAGTGAGTATTTTTATTTTAGGAAGAAAAAGCAAATGGCATGTTTTGATACTGCAGAAGGAAGCTGTTCTCAGAAATACAGATATTTTGAGTTGTTCATGATTTCAAACCCATTACTCTACAGAAAGCTTAGATAAGGTGACAATGTCAGAATGAAACACCGAGAGGATGAAGCTGTTGTCTCATTGCTGTCTGGGTGGCTTGGCAGGCTGCCACAGTGGGGCTGCCTGAGCAGCTATGCACTGTACTGGGGGAAATAACAAATGGCACAGTTGCTGCTGTACCTTCAGAGACAGACTCCAAGATTCTTTTGTACTGAACTGAATGCTGCAGGTATCTAATTTCTGGGATTGCTGGTGCAGGTAACCTAACTTGGGTTTAAATGCAGATAGCATAGCTAGCTACTAGTCAGTGAAAAATCAGTTTGTTTTGTCTAAGGACTCTCAGAGTGCTTGAAATAACAGAAATAATTTGAAATATTTAAAAGCTTCTTATATGAAATAGTGGAGATGGAAAATTGTAGAAAAGATACTGACAAAGTAAGTCTCAAAAAAGGCAAATACCTACCCTATCACGAAACTGTTCTTAACCTGTCAGAGAATTTATTTCCATTTGTTTTTTTTTCTTGTTTAACTGCCATTTAATCAGTCTTACAACTTCACATTCAGGATTAACCTAACATCTAGTTTTGATATTTTTAAAGTTATTATTATGCCTAAGTCCCACTGAAAAGAGGCATCAAAATAAATCAGCCACAACTGTGGCTGATCTCTTGCTGCTAGCCAAGGCAATACCAAATTCTCTCTGGTTTGGGATTATTATGCCTTTCCTCTAGGTACCTTTTATAGGACATTCTTTCCCTGTTGTGTTTTGAGGTTTTAATTTTTTCAGGTTTTGGTTTGGTTGTACTTTTTACTTTTTTTTTTTTTTTTTTTTCTTTAACTTACATAAGAAATGTTCATCTATGGAAATAGCAACATAAGCTGGAGTCCAGGTCACCCATAGACAACTTGTATCTGTATGAAAACAGGAGATGAAGCCTGGTAACAGGACTGCTGCTATCTGGTCAGGGAGGAGGTACAGGACTATTTTGTAGGGGAGATGGGGAGAGTGTATGAGGCTCCTCAGCCCTGTATTGCTGTCAATATCCACATGTGTGAGGGCTGATCCACACTGCTGGTGCAAAAAAGGGATATAATAATCACAGAAGATACTGTGAAAGTACTGTACCCTGAATAGTTTTATTGGACATTTTTCTGGTAGGACCCAGGTGCTGCTGCCTTCTGTTTTGGTGTTTGATGTGGTTTTCAGGCCCACTTGGCTCCCTGCTCTTCTGAGGAAAGCTTTCATAATTGTACTTTGTCATTCCACCTGCAAACAAGTTTTATCATGATGTAGCTATCTCACATAGGAGTCATCACTGTCCTGCAAGGATTAAAAGACCTACTCAGGACACTACATCAGCATGTCTTAAACCAGAGAAATGAGGCACAGGTGACTGTGCCACGCACTATGAACATGCAGAAAAATGGAGTCTGAGTCCCTTACTCGGCTGCTTCGGGCCTGAGTCATTTTAGTACCAGTTCAGCCAGCACTTTGCAGGTGGCAGGTTCTTCGGGGTGGTGTAGTGCTGTTCATGTATTTAATATGTTGCTACATTTTTTTGTTAACTTTGGAGCTCTTGTCAAACTTCTTAAAATTCAAGGCAAGACTGTTGAATTTCACAGAAATTATTATCTACAGACTTAGACTCACCCCTTCTATGTTATCAAAACTCCATAAGGGGAAGAGAACAATTTAAACTTCTGTTTTCTCTTTGTCGTTGTCCCACCAAGGCCTCGTGCAGGGGACACTGCATCAAGAAGAGGTGGTGAACTTTTTATCTCTTGGAGCCACACTGCCCTGAAGTTCAGTTACAGATGAGCAGACGGAGGAAAAAGTGAAAAGGCATGAGCCTGCAACTCCAGCAGGCTCCTGAGATCCAGAGAAGGATTAAGCATAAGTAAATATGCTTTACACCAGTCCCATCTTTGTGTTTCAGCGTGTGTGAAGGCAACACACCAGCACTCAGCACTCAGCCACACCCCAGCTCTGCCTCACCCCCAGCAGGTCTGCTCCCTCTATCAGAGCTGCTCCCACACACCGGGCAGTATCAGCCTCCCTCCCTCTACCCCTGCCTCACAGGTCACCCTCCTCCGCACATACCCCTTTAGGTTACAATCTATAAATTTGTTACATGGCCTTTATTTCGCTGGAAGTAGGCTGGGGGGGAGAACACTTTTGAGGTTATCTCAGCTACTTTTTGTCTCATAAAATTCATTATATTGAGTACTCAATATACATTTCACCCTATATGCTTTGCTAGGAAGTGGAGGGAGGTAGTAACTGTGTCCTTGTAAGGGTGAGTGAAACATGGGATCGCGAGGTTGGGTACCTGGAACCAGCTTTATGCTCAGCTGTGGGTGTTCACGGGGGCTGGCGATGCTGCTGGGTGACGCTGCAGTGACAGGACTCGTGCTGCAGGTGGGTCTGAAATGCGCTGTGGGAGGCACCCCTGGCTCTGCAGGTGCCCTGCTGTCGTCTGGGGAGTCACCGCGGCTTGTGAAGCCAGAACGACAATCACTCTACAAACAAAATCTGGTGAGCTGCATCTGAGGGCATAAACAGATTTGGGCTAAAGGAAATGACATTATTTAGTGACTAAACAATAGCAAATTGAAAAAATCATTGTCAGTCTTGGTCATAGGGGAGACAAACCCAGCGCGTTTATGAGCAAAACAGAAGGTGAGCTGCAGTGGGACAGGGGCCATCTCATGGTGCTGGAGCTGGCCTGAAGGGAAGTCACTGAGTGGGATGCTCAGTCTGTTCTGACACAGACAGCACTGAGGCATGGAAACGCTATCCTGTTCTGCAGCAAATATTGTCAAAATAAAAATCCTGTTGTTGAAATTACAATAAAATATAAACATGATCTGTGAAATAAAATTTAATATGCCCCCCTACCATACTAAAGCTTTGATTATGTATACCCAGTGACTGTTTAGTTTACATCATGCTTCATAATATTTCAGTCTTCGCTGAGTTAATTTTCTGAAAAAAACTTGTTTAAGTCTGCAAAAAATGATTAAAAAATGTTTTAACAGTGTAAGTTTAAAGAATTCTTGAATCAGACAGAAGGTTTGAACATTAAATCAGATATGAAACTGCCGTTCTCAGTGCCTTTACTGAAATTAGGTATATTTCCATTCAAAAATGTAATATTCTTCCAATGGGTAAACCCTATACCATGGGTAACATTTCATAAATTTGGGGCTAACAGTAATTTGTAAAAATTATCTGACTGACATTAGGGATAGTATAATCTGTTTTAAAAATACATGCTTTTTAAAATTAATATTATTGCTTAATTTCATATTTCTTTGGGAAATTGCACTGAAACCTCTTTCCTTTCTCTTACATCCTGTGTGGTATTTTGCTACTGTAACCATCATGAATGAGTATTCAGGGTGGCATAGATTTACTGGCATACTGCTCATTCTTCTAGACTTTTACTTATAGTACAGGGTATTAAAACATTGCTCAACAACATCTCAACATAAGATTTGCCAAAGGGATGATTTAAAGATTTCTCAGTATCCTCTTAATACTTACAGGGATGCCGTAGTATTCCTATTCTAGTGAGGATCAAATCTGTGGTTAAGGAGTGTGACCTATGATTGCATCCAAAATTCGATTATTTGAAGTAAAGTTAAAAAAACTCCAGTCAAAAAACCCCACAAGTAATCCTTTTCTCTGCAAACAAAGCCAACCCAGACCCTCTACCTGACATTTGCCCATTGATCCCTTAACCGCCTTCTTGGAAGTTTCTTCTTAAATGCTTTCTCCTACTGATTTATTTCTGTCCTAAAGGAGAGGATGGTTCTTGAAGGACCTCTGTGCTCCTGCCATGGCTATATTTTGAGTTAAAAATGACAATGAATATGAAGACTGTTGTTTCTGAATTAAACTGTATTTTCTTTGGCACATGTATTGTGATATGGCAAGTAGAAAATACAAATCATCTCTGTATCTTTTCCTATCATCCGATACTTTTTCCTATTATGTATCATCTTTTGCCATACATTTCTTAAAATAAATATTTCTCTTCATCCTTTATTAAACGCTTTCATATATTTACTGCCACACTTCTTCTACATCTCCTTTTAACCATGATAAATAACTGGAAATGAACATACAGCTCAAAGGTGGTAACTGTTATAAGTAGGCTATGGGATTATATTAATTTTAGGTGTGTCCTGCTCTACTCCCACTGAGTTCCAAATTTTAGATATTATAAATTTTTCTTTCACTGGAAGAGTGGTTAGGCATTGGTATAAACTGGCCAAGGAGGTGATGGAGTCACTGCCTCTGCAAGAGTTCAAGAGATGCCTGGATGTTTGGGATACGGTTTAGGGGAGATTATAGTGGTGTTACTTTGATTGTTGGACTTGATGATGGACTGGTCTCTTCCAAACTTGATGATTCTCTGTGATTATTAAGCTTGGAGAAATCTTACAGACCACAGGTTTACTCACAAAGTTATGACCAGGATTAAAGATATGTATTCATTTTGTTAAGAGAAGTAGCCTTTCAAAGGGCTGATTGTAGCTAGATAAATAAGAAACGGCAGTCCAGTAATTGTCTCTTGTGTAGATAACAGAGCCATGGGTCCCACTGCTCTGGGTATGTACAGCTCTTTGCCATGTAGAACACTGTAATTAAAGCAAAATTCCCGCAATATTAGTTAGGAGTGATTTATTACTACAGAATGAGATAGAAAGTGGAATAGACCATGAAGATCAACAAATGCTTGCACAGTAGAACTCCCCTTTCTGCCTTCTGGCTGCAGGGGATTTGTAGCATGGATTTTATGTAATTAAAAAAAGGTATTTTTAAAAAAGAAATACACGCAGTGCTTCACAATAAAGGCTTGAGGTGTTATCTTGAGGAAAAAAGAGTCATTCTGATTTAATATTTATTCTATTGTACTGCTTAGCATGATGATGTTCAGGAATGCAGGCCCAGGCTCAAGTTAAGTAAGACCAAGCATAAGAGTATGACATCTAAATTGGTCCTCTATTTCTTGCTCCTCCTTTGCTCCGTCCACTGACAGCAAAGAGAGGTTAGGATGATTGTACTGCTGTTTTAGGACGTACAGGGGCTGAATACATTTGTGTATTTAGGGGAGTTTTTCTTCTGGTGGGATTTCAAGTAATTAGAGCAATGAATTTAATTTCTTGGCAGTGTATTACTGCATTATTTTTCCTTTTGTTTTCTCAACAGTGGTCACAATTTGTTGTTGAGATAATGGTATTGTCAAACCAGTGCTGGACTGTGTTGTTTTGTTCGCTGTTCCTATTAGCTGTGTTGTGTGCTTGCAGAGATCAGCAAGATGAGCTTAAGCCTTGCAAAGCAAGAGATGAGATGAAAAAGTGCTGAAAGTGTTCATAACTCTTCTTTCTACTAGCTCCTGTATGGAGGAAATGTGTCTGCTTCAGCTTTAGCTATGCTTGAAATAAACTGTGGTGGCTGTTGATCCACACCCAGCATTCACAGGTTTGTGTCCTGGCTCTTTTAGTTTATACACAACAGTGCTGTAATTTTTCCTCAACTTGATAAATACATTCAGTCTGACTGTCATTGAAAATTCTTAGAGAATATTCAAGATTTCTGTCCATTTTCTGTGATTTTCCTCTTAGCTTTTAACTCCTTTTGACCCTGAAAGATTCTGGTTTAAACGAAAAAAGTTCTCTCACTCCTAAATACTAATTAGAATGTATAGAATGGTAAAGTTCTTGAAATTGTCTTAATAAATAATGTTTTAGTCCATGTCTGTTGTAGTTTGACCCCAGATGTCAGCTCAACCCCACACAGCTGCTCGCTCACTCTCCTGCAGCAGGATGGGGCAGAGAACAGCAGGATGAAAGTGAGAAAACTTGTGGGTTGAGATGAAGACATTTTAATAGGGAAAGCAAAAAGCTGCATGTACAAAACGAAAAAAGGAATTATTTCACTACATTCCAGTGGCAGACAGGTGTTCAGCTAATTCCCAAGGAAACCAGAGCCTTGGGAAGACAGATACCATTACTGTGAATGTCCCCCCTCCCTACTCATTCCCCCAGCTTTTATGGCTGAGCATGACATCATAGAGTGTGGAATACCTCTTTGGTCCATTGGGATCGACTGTCCTGGCTGTGTGCCCTCCCAGCTTCTTGCCCACCCTAGCCTGCTCACTGATGGGGTAGCAGGAGAAGCAGAGAAGGCTTTGAGGCTGTGCAAAACTGTTCACTATTAACTAAAACATCCCTGTGTTATCAACACTGTTTTGGTGATAAACCCAAGACATATCACCATCTCAGTTGCTACAAAGAAAATTAACTCCATCCCAGTCAAAACCAGTACAGTGTCTAACTTTAATTGTCTCTTTACAACAGTACAATCTTCTAGAAAGCTCTCCAAAATCATTCAGTAGTGTGAGAATGTTATTTAAATACCCTAGGATGACTAATGACATACAGAAATGGTTTTAGGCTTCCATTGCAGGTAACCCACTGCAGCACCCATGCAAATATTAGTAATGTGTAGATAACTATTGAATACCATCTGAGAGATACAGGCTCCCACATGAAACATCAAAAAAACCATCTTGGATGCAAATGTAAAAGCATGGATAGCAACCCACTTGTTTTTCTTCCACACATGCAATACAGGAATATTATGTTTCAGGTCTGGATACGATTTCATTTAGGACTGAACTTTCCATTTTCCAGTTGGCTGTAAAAGTCAAGGGCCACTGTGGCTTCAGGATTTCTATGTATTTTGCCAGGAAGAATGACCAGTTGCGAGAACTGGATGTGCCAGAAGAAGAGAGGGTCTGACCTGTCTCAGAGGAATTCAAGCCTCTCTGTTCCGTGTAAATGTCAGCTGGCTTCCTACCCACGGGAGAGATGAAAACATATGTCTATCTAGGACATGTACCCTGTCATTAGTTATTCAGCAGATTGAGCTTTTGGTAACTTTTTGCCTACAAATCACTACAGCCTGAGACTGTGCTGAACCCTTTTGTCTCAAAAGAGAGAAAATCTTCCCCTTTGACTATATCATCTCAGAACATATGTGTCATGTATTTGCATGATGAAAGAGGAAGACAGATCCAGATATAATTACTGATGAGTGTGCTGCAGATGAGACACAGAGCATACGTGAACAAGCTCACCAAAACCTGTGCTGCTCTAGACAGGGGGTATGTGTAGACATAAGTATACACACATAGACATATATATGTATGTACCACACATGTCTGTGTCAAAATGGCTTTGGACTGGTAGTATCTCCAGTATCTCCAGTGAGTGTAAGGGACCATGAGAAAAAGGCAGTTTTCAGATCAGGAGGGGAGGCTGGAATACTTCTCTTGGAAGTAGCTCTTCTGAAGTCTCATTTAGTTTGGAAGAGACCTTGAGAAGTCATCTGGCATGACCTCCTCTCTAAAGAAGGGCTGACTTGGATCAAGTTGCTCAGCAACTTGGCTAGTTCAGTTTTGAGAAACTCCAAGAATAGCCTAATACAGTTTCTTCTGTCACTTCAGAGTATAGCTCGTTCCTGGTACGGGCACTGACAGCCAAAGAGTTATCACTACTCATCTCCTTAATTCCCTTTTTCTGCCTGTTTATGCAGCACATGTATTCAAGTTACATGCAGCCTTTGCTGCACATAACCACCACATCAGCAGTCTCTACAAAACCATGTAAAGACTCTGGTGGCAGTTTTATCTTCTTATGTTGAGACTGAACACTGAGACTGAAGTGTCCCCCTTCTCTGTTTACCTTGAGCCAAAAGAATACCACAAATGCCCAAACTTTTAGTGATAGTCTCAGAAATAGCAGTGCTCTGTTAGGGCAGCAGCATTGTTCTGAGTCTTCTGACTTGTTCCTTTTAGCACTAGATGTTTTCCTGGGCTTTTGAGTTTTGCACTTAATTAGGGAAAAATAAATATCTGCCATACACTACAGCAAGAGATTAAGTTTCCCACATGACAATTCATCAACACAACAATACAGAACATTGCTGATTATGGCTGAAATACTTCCCACCTCCTGTCCCTGGGCCAGGCTGTTCCTGACCTTTATGTGGTTATACAGATGTTGAGAGAAATTATTAACCACTTCCTCTTTACTCCCCTCATGTAGCCCCCGAGAGGACCCAGCTGAAGTGCCTGGCTGGAATCCTTTTTGACGTTAACAGGAGTTTGTTTGACTTCAAATGAGCTTGGTTTTCATCTCCATTGTTTCTTCTCCTCTTATAACAGTGTCAAAGTACCTTCTTACTCTGCTCCACCTCTTTCCATACTAATCTCATATTGGTGTTTCCCTGCATGTGTGGTACTTTTCCACCCAGAACTTCCATCAAGGAGGCTTTTGAAGATTTTTTAATACCTATCAGAGATTTTCAAGTGCATGACAGCACAAAGACAGATGCTGCACAACAGGCTTCATACACATGGTAGGTTTGTTACTTTGCAGATTCATAGAATTATAGAATTTTAAAGCTGGAAAAGACCTCTAAGACCATTGAGTCCAACCATTAATCCAGCACTTCCAAGCCCACCAATAAATCATGCCTCTAAGCACCACATCTCCACATCTTTTAACATTTCCAGGGATGGTTATTCCACCATTTCCATGGGCAGCCCATTGCAGTGCTTGACTACTCTTTCATGAAAGAAATTTTTCCTAATATCCAGTCTAAACCTCCCCTGGTGAAACTTCAGGCCACTTCCTCTTGTCCTGTCACTTGTTACCTGGGAGAAGAGACTGACCCCCACCTCACTACAACCTCCTTTCAGGGCGTTGTAGAGAGCAATAACGTGCCCTCTGACCCTCATGGATGCCCCATAAAAATACCCAGTAAGTCCCACATGTTTCAAAAACCTCTCTGTGTAAAACAACAGTAAGACTGATGTTTTCAATCCATTTGGGACTCTTCAGACTGTATATTGATAGTGATCTCAAAGAAATAACATGCTGCTCCCCACAAAAATCACATGGGGAAGGTCTAGTATCCAGCACAGCAAGAAGCCATAATAACCTGAAGGCAGACTGTGCTCTAAAGGCACCTTTTCAGAAAGATCGTTTAATTCCAGGCAGGTGCTCCAGCTAGTAGGCAAGGTTCTGTCTTTCTCACACTGATTCACGAGCAAGATTTGAGTCCTGTTAACAGCAGATAGAGCTATCACTGTCAGTAGAATAAACAAACAAACAAACAAACAAATCGGCTGAAGTTCATTTGTTGGAGCTCAGCAATGCCTCTTAGGGTTCCTAAGCTCCCTCGTGCCCTCCGGCTCCTCCTTGGCAGCCCCGGCCGCGCGCCGCTCCCGGCGGAGCGACCTGCTCGCGCCTGGGGGAGGAGTGATGGGGACGGGGGCGCAGCCCAGATCCCGAGCTCCCAAAAGTAGGTCTCTGCTCCTTCTGCAGTCCTTGCTCTGGGGAGCAACCCGGTCGTTCGAGCAGGGGTTTTCTTTGAGACTTGGGTTTCTTACCCCTCATCCTTCGCCTTTCCTTACCCCAGAAGGAAAGGAGAGGGATGTCCTCCTCCCTCAGAGCGGGTTTGGCTAATTTTCTTGGAAGACAAGCCACTGACCCAGATGCAACGCTGACAAGAGTCGCTTAGGGGATAAAAGAAAAAAACAAACGTCAACCACAACGGCAGCAACAAAAAAAGCAGCGCTCCTCTCACCTATCACCGCTTTATCACCTGCACATGCCTGGAAGGAGGCTCTTTCCTCCGCTAAGGGAAAAAAATCAGCTTAGGAAAGCAAAGTTTGAACAGCGAATTCCTGTTATTTCAAAACGCCCCATGTGACAGGATATTTCCTTATCATTTGGAGCTCAGAGTTTTCCCCTGATCCACCAGCCCTTCACAAGTGCGGAGGACTTGCCCGGCGGGACGCCCTCTCCTCTCAGCCGCGGGGCGCCACGGGCGGAGCCGCGGCCATGGCTCCCTCCCTGCTCCTGCTTCTCCTCGGGCTTCTCCCCGCGGTTTTTCCGCTGCTGGGTAAGTGCCCGCAGGGGCTGCGTGGCGTGAGGCGAGCCGAAAAACGGGGGGGAGTCACCGCAGGCACAGAGCCGAACCTGACCTGGGGCTTGCGGGGGGCGTGGGGAAGGAGCGCAGGTGAAGCCCGGGACCATTTTAACCCTCACTGCGGCGGGCGGGCTGATGGAGGCGGCTTCCCGTCGGGACCCCCCTCCTCGCCCGCATCCAGAGGTGCCTGGTGGGCACAGCTGCCCGGCAGGGCGGACTTTCAGGTGCCCATGGCGCTGTGGGCGCCGAACAGGGCTGTCACTGGCGCTGCCTCAGTTTCCCCCACTGCTCCGATCAGTGCCTGATAGATTTAATGCCATCACCCAGCTTTCCCTCAGAGACCTGTTCACCGCAGAGGTTTGCAGAAGTGCTTGGTACTGGGGCTCTGCCTGTCCTCTTTGATGCGCCCTGCTTTTGGCAGATGGCTTTTGTGGGGGGATGTTAAGGTAGCTGAGGTGCTGGTATGGATAGAGGTGTGAAAACGGGGAAGTTGTGTTGCTCGGTGACACCTGGAGTTTGTACCCACTTGCTCTGAGATTTACCACGATTTCCAGCTCACAGCTATTTTTCAGTGAAAGTTTTGCACCTGCCCTTCCTGAAAACCTCTCAGCATCCTCTGCTCTCTAGATTAAGATCAACTGATGCAAAACTTCACAACACTGCCTTGTAACCTTTATTCATTTGTGTAATTAGCAGAAATCAGTTTAGGCTGTCTGGTAAGCAAGAGTCTATGTAGAGAAGACAGTCATCCTACCTGCTTGCTACCTCCTTGCTCCCTCCTCTTTTGCTCCTGGCTTTTGGGGTGCTCTTCTGGTGCTCTCCGTTAGTGTTTAACACTGGCAGCACTTCACTGGCTTCATGAGTTACTTCTTTATTTACACTCACATAATCTGTGATGGTTTGCAAATGCTGCAGAGTGTGGAGCCAGTTTGGCACGCTGGAAATCTGTACTGTGGAAATGACACTGTCGGTGAGATTCTGCAATGCTTGGCACAATTCTTGAGATACAGCTTGGGGCCAGAGATAGATAAGCAAATAGTCACAGTGTGGTGGGTAAAGAAAAATGGAAGCCTGTGAGAAAAATTCTATTGGGATCTACTTGGGATGTTTGAGGGGAAAGGTGCTAGATCTCCCTGAATGGCTGGTTGTACGCTGCTAATGGTGAAGTTGTTTCCCAAGCCTGGCACATTCTTACGCATTTTAAAGAACTTCCTTCCAGGAGTAAGTTTGAAAATATGAATTACTGTTAGAAATAGGCTTGATTCAAAGTACTAACACTGTGGTACTCATGAGCACACTGTGGTGGACCTTAAAGTGTTCCACCCACAGTTCATCTGTAGTGAAGAACAGCACCTGTTACAGAGCTCTATAAAAAAATGTTGCTACAGAACAGTGAAACACAGCTAATGGTGATATGTGTAATTCTGCTCAGCCCGTTTTACAGATACAGCTCACCATGTTGGCAAAAATGTTATCAAGTGTTTACAGAGAGGAGTTGGCAGGGCAGAGGAAGTGCTGCACAAATACCTGGCTTGTTTTTTTTAGACTATCTAATTATTCACATGGATACTGTTGTATGAGAATCCCCCTCGGTGACGAAGAAAGCAGAACAAACAGAAATAAAGCTGTAAACTGGAGCAATACAGGACTAAGTTACAAGTCTGCTCGATGGCCATGGACTAGAGAGGAGCAATACTGCGGGAAAGGAAATCCTGCAATTACAGCCTCAGCCACATTTGCTCCAGCATCCTGCTACCTCTTGTTCTGTTCTCCTGTTTTGGTGTCAACTTAATTTTTGATGAGTGCTTGGCTGTGCTGGCCTTTTAGCTGCTTACATATGTACTACACCCTGTGCTGGGAATGTGCAATGGGCCCCTTGTATAAGCAGGTGTGTTGGGTTTGCACACTTCCAATGCTTTGTAAAGGCACTGCCAGAATAGTAGAGAGCCTAAGTTTTGTCCCCCCTTTCCAGCCCCACTGGCCAGGCCTCTTTGTTCAGATTTTTAATTTTGTTTCTGAAGTCAGAACTCTGCACTCTTTCATGCCTGGATGCGGCAATCCAGGCTTTTGGCTTAGGGATACCTTTTTCATGTGCATAGCATCTTCTCTTTAACACCACAAGAACTAGAAAATAAGCAATGTTATTTTAGGCCACAAATACTACCAGATTTTTCAAACTGCTAAAATTGTGTTTTCTACACATGTGAAATTGTCTGACATCTCTTTTAGTCAGAAACTTTAAACATGATTTCAGGAAAAGAGGAGTTGCAAGCACTGCATATATCAGTTTACGATAACATTGTGCTAAATGCCAGTAGAAAAGCAGAATAAAAAGAAGTTGTCACCAGCAGTGATAATTATACATTTCCTTGTATTGTCTGTGAGTAAAACAGATTGGCAAAAGACAACAATTTCTGCCTTCAGTGCTCATCAGTTTTACATTACTTCCCAGTGAGTTGGAAGCCAAAGGACAAGAGAAGGAAGCTGAACTATAGATGAGATAAGTCTAGGTCAGCTCTTTCTCTGAGAGAGAGGTTATTTGTTCCCAGGTTGTTCTTCTGCAGAAAAGTATCATCATTTCCACATTAGAGCCTCATCAGAGAAGGGAAATTTTTCTGTGGTTAACCTGTTTTCCCCTTAAATATTTCTCCATTATAGAATTTGTTTAGTTTGGTAATAATACACCAAAATAAATAGTGTTTTAATTAGCTTAAATCCCCAGAGTCAGATAAATTAATATTTCTTCTTCCTAGGTCATAGCCCATTTAAAACAGAGCTTCAAAACGTTGTGCATCCTGTTACCTTATGCAAAAGAACATGATTAAGTTACTGTGCTAAAATGCATCTCAGGTGGATCAGAGAGGAGAAATTTTCAGTCTTTCAGCAAGATCAGCTCAGGAATGTTACACTCCATAGCACATCCAAGTGTAAAAGACACTAAAAACTTTTCAAGTGGCTGCAATTTTGAAATCAACCTTCAACAAATGAAAATGCATGCTGTGAATCACTGTTTACTAGGAGGGAGAAATAACTTGGGAAGCTATGAAGAGCTTTGTATATTTTCATAAGTCATGAAGAGGCATACCTGGTGATGGCAAATGCCACTGCTGTTAGTATTTCATTCATAATGAAGAGACGCAAGAAAGGAGGCACTGATGACTGAAGTGAAAAATAAATATGCTCTGCAAGTAACTTCTGTATAAAGCTTAAAAACATATCCTTCCCCTCAGTTAATACTTTAAAGATTCTAGCAGGGCTCTTGAGAACAGAGCTCCCTACTGCAAAGAAATGCAGGCTGAAGAACTTAGTGACTGTTGTCATCTCTCCATGCCTGGGAGGCAGTGCTGCTGGAGAATTCAGTGTCAGGATCTGCTGTCTACGGTGTCCGTGCTCCCTCTTTTCAGTAACTCCCATGGGTGCAGCTTGCATTAGTACCATGAGTGTGTTTTCTCTCTTCAGTTTAACCCATGCTTTAAACCTACAGGAGACACTAATCTACACCTCTGCTGCCTTGGGCTTTTGTGTGTAGATGCTTTCACTGACACAAAATAGTTGAAATGTCCTCACATCTGAACTAGTTGCATCGTAGAGCCAGTTTAACAGGTGTAGTTCACACCTTCTTTTGCTGACAGATGATGAGATTTTAATACCAAGGGGAGTGTCCAGATTCATCTTTCATTTAGATAGATACTTCAACCCAAATAATTCCAGTGTTATTTTTCTTACAGATACTAGCATCTTCTTAATATATAATGAAGATCACAAACGCTGTGTACTGGCTCAAAGTTCTAATTCAGTGACTACTGCTCCTTGCGTTCAAGAAAATGAGTCACAAAAATTCAGGTGGGTCTCAGATCACCAGCTTATGAGCATAGCATTCAAATTGTGCTTGGGAGTGCCTTCGAAGAAAGACTGGGTTCCGATCACTCTGTATCCTTGTGACAAGGCTAGTGAACTTCAGCGATGGGAATGCAGAAATGAGACTCTCTTTGCAATCCAAGGGGAAGACTTGTTTTTCAACTATGGAAACAAACAGGAAAGGAATATTATGCTGTACAAGGGATCTGGTTTATGGAGTAGGTGGAAAGTCTACGGAACCACAGACGATCTGTGTTCTCGAGGCTATGAAGGTAAAGTTCTGTAAATTCATTTCTGTATTTCAAACTCATTTTTAAGTGTAGTTAATGAAAATATTTATATGTGTAGGAGAATTTCCTTAATCTTATTAATGATCAATGAGTGTGAATTCAGGTGAAATAAAAAATACTCGAGTGTGTGCTTTTTGTTTTTTGAGGGGTTAATTTAGTTTTTTGTCAAATTTGTCTAAGTGCTGATAGATGATTAACCATGCATGGTAGTGATTCCTTTGGAGAGAATAAAAAATTCTATGGTTATTCAAAACGTGTATAACTATTACATAACAGTTGATGATAGCTTTTACTATTTACTACATATATACAGAAAGGTGTAGTGTAAGTGTGCAGTCTGTTGGTTATATTTTTTTCCTTAGGGTGCAAATATTAACTGTTAAATTTGAAAAAGTCATGTATAATACATCTCTATATATATTAATGATACATATCTCAGAATACATTTCACTTCCCATTTAGTATTCTTTGATTAACAGAAATGGTCACAGAGGGAGGTATGGATGCAGTTTCTGTGGTTTACACCATGGCTGATTACAGTGCTGGTCCTTGGCCAGAAGCCAGAATAGAAGAACCCTAGCAAAGTAAATTGTGTGAAAGAAGGCAGTAGGGAGATGTAATAATGTCCTGCTATTCCCTCCATCTCTGTTTTCTAGCAGCTCTGTGAGACAGTGACCATCATATGTCACCCCTCCAAAAGTCCTTGTCAAGTACAGTTCCCCTCTATGCCCTTCTATCAATGCATGTACATTACATGTGCGCACACAGAAAGCTGCTTTAGCCACTTTGTTAAGTTTCATTGAGTCAGATTTCTGATAAAACAAGAATTATCTTTAGATACAAATATAAATTTTATTTGGGCATAATATGTTGGAGTCACTCCATGGTATATATCTTTCAAGTTTACATGTACATGTTCTTCCATGGCTAAAATGATCAGCAGTGGACTGAGTTATTGACGGAACACTCAACAGTTTTTTATGCTTTAAAAAATTGCTTAATTGTGTGGATTTTGTACTTTTGATTGTTATGCTTGTGAAATTTAGCATGGGAATATACTTATTTTGGCTCAGTCAATTATGGTCAGTTGTCTCCCTTAGAGCAAAAATTTGTCTCATTGTGAACATGGGTATTAGCTTAGACCTAGAGTAAGATGATCAATGTCCCATTTCCAGTACAGTTGCTAGCAAGCTTTCCTTGCTACAATATTTTGTAATAGGAACATAAAGATGAACTCTTATATATCCCATTCTTATTAATGTTTATACCTTTTTGAATTGTTGTGTCTCCTTAGATACCTACACAGTGAAAGGAAATGACAATGGAGCCCCTTGTGTATTTCCTTTTAAGTTTGGAGGTAAATGGTATGCTGACTGCACAGATGCTGGCAGGTCAGATGGCTGGTTCTGGTGTGGAACCACTTCAGACTATGATGTCGACAAGAAGTATGGATTTTGCCCAACGAAATGTAAGCTTTTTCCAGTCACGATTCTGGTGTGCTGTTCCTCAGCTGCCTGGAAATATGTCCATAACATGTGCTTTATAGTTTGGAATAGTTCAGTTTCTGTCTCTGTTTAGCTGGCTTTCCTTTTAAGAGCTACCTAAATATCCAAAGATAGCACCCAGCATAAAAAACATTGCCCAATTATTTTTGGGTGAAAGTATGTTAATCATGTGCTGGAATCTCTATGTACACCATTTACTTAAAGAGAAAGTCAATTCGATGTAAAGATATTACATTAGGGCAAAAAATAGAAATTTGGAAGCTAGAATACAGTTTAGTTGAAAATTAAAATTACTTTGGAGAATGAGTTGCCTTTTAGACACAAAGGAGCTTTCATGAACTCTTTACTACATCCCAGTGTTTCACAAATCTGTGTACTGTATTTTATTTCTGTCTTTTAACTCAATTGGAAGCATTTGCATTCTAAATTCCCTGGTTTGAGTATACTTGGAGTTTAAAATGCAGTGTTATGAATATGCAGAACTTTATTTAGAAATGTTGATCTTACGCTAAGTAAATGGGAGTCATTTATGCCTGCATGCATTTGAATTCTTCTAAATTTGCATGAATTTTCTCTGGGCCTCTGTAAAATACACACTAAACATTTTGTCTGCAAGCTGCTTCTTCTGTCATGCTGAGAAGAGTAGCACTTCTTCCTCCCTTCTTCTTTATTATTGTGTTTTTCTGTAAAGCTCCAGCTGACTGCAATCAGAGCTAAGGAGAAAAATATGCCTTTCCTTTGATGTGAAGAAAACTGTTTGGGTTGATCTTAACTCGTTTGATGACAGAATACTGATGTCCTTGCCTGATTTTCATGACTGTTGCATTCAGAATTTCAGACAAATAAAAATAGCACTTTTTTTTTCCTCCTATGCCAGTATCATTTTCAAAACAATAAAAACATGTTTGGAATGTCAATCCCGTTAATAAGGCACATGCAAAGTTGACTTAAGAATGCTCCCTGCCTAGTATTATTTGAGTACAAAAAGTAGGAGGCATCATTAAAATTTTGTTTAATTTTTTGGCATAATTCAAGGAAATCCATTCAGATGGCAGTGATTGTTTTTGGAAAAAGCTGCTTTATGCTGATTGCCTGCATGTTTCCTTCCTGATTCTTCAGTACTGGCTATAAAATATTCAAGTTTCGGTCATATATTTTAATGAGAGACAAGCCATGGAGGCAGAAGTTTTAGTCATCCCTATGAAAGAGAAATGAGTGAGATATGAGAGAGTGATAAGTTAATAAACTTCAACAACACCTTTAAAAGTAAAATGTTTAAGTCTCTGTGTGTTAAAGTTTACTTACTAAGAATAAAGTGTTTGTTGTTTCTTAAACTGTCCGGGGGACCAAGGGTGCCAGCATGAAAATACGTGATGCAAACTATTCCAACTGCTCATACTGGGGCCAGGACCTTCAGTGAAGTGACTGTGGCTGACCCAGTCACTTTTCATTGTGACCAAATCCACCTCAAATGTACTCCAAAATGAAGAGGGCATGAGGCCATACTTGCAACAGTTACTATAATCAACAGAGGTGGAGAAATTTTATCAGTGGAGGTGCCATAATTGTGATTATGACCCTTTATTTGGTGATTTAGAAAGAGATGCTACACAGTAACAGCAGAAGCTTAAATCTTAGGTTAATCTTAGGCTTAAACCTCCTTTAGGAAAGGAACTAAGAAGTGCTGCTGCTACAACAAACAATTTTTAGTAGCCTAGGAAATTCTGCTTCTTTATAGGTTACACCATGTCTTTTTGAACTGTGTGCTGCACTTCAAAGAAGATGTCGGGGCAGCAAACAGGTTGCACAGTGTAGGACCATCAGGAGAGTGACTCAGTGTGTACCTATAGCCCTATTCCAGTGGGAAAAAGTCCATGGAGGCCTCTTTCTCAACAGGTGAAAGAGCCATATTTTTAGTGAAGGATTCAGAAAGCCTTCTAAGCCATGCATAAAAATGCAGGTGACTAGAACAGAAACAAAAACTGCAGAGAATAAATGCATGGTGAGTAAATCTGTGTAGGGATAGAGTTCAGATTTTTATTAATTTTCTACTTATTTGCTCAGGACAGTTGTGATTGAACATTAATTTAGCTTAGATGCTAAAATATATTATTCCAGAAAAGTGATTCATCTTTTTGTTTCCCTGGGTAACTAAGCTTTAAACAACAGCATATAGATTTTCCAAGATCCTGCTCTGAAAAGACATGTGATCTCTTAAAACCCAAATGTTGTAAAAGCAAATTTTCCAAGATTTAGAAATGAGTTTTATTTTTATGAAAGGCCAAAATTCCACAGGAGAGCACCATATGGAATTCAGCTATAAATTATGAGACTGGGGAACTGAGGTGGAAGGTTGGATGAATGCCCAAGACTTGTTTACCTCTTCTTTGCAATAATTGCACGAGATTTATAAACCCCTTACTATCAAGTCAGAGCCAATTTTCTTTACTGAATTATAGATTTTACTACTTTTGCAATATTCATTTTACCCCAGGCTTGTGCACAGGGATTTATGGTCTTTTAAAACATAGTGTAGCAAAGAATTTTTGATTATGATAGTTATAAAATATTTTGGACAGAAGTTGATTTGTGGATAATGATAATCAGATGAAAGTTCCCGTTTTTACTGAAATGTCATTGTTATACAGTAGGTTATATTTGATTTCTTTTTTAAAATAAAGATAATTTGAAAAGAAGCATTTCATATTACCTATAGATAATCAGATTTAATACAGGAAAAAGTGGAACTGGTAAGTGACCTGATATTTCACACGTATCATGCTTTGTCTTGAGTTTTGTTTATTGTACTGTTTCCCTCTATTTGCACACTGAAGATTTCTGAGTGCTCTGAATTCAAAAGAGACCTCTTTCTCTCAATTTTTTCACAGATTGCAACTTGAGAAGCTGATAAAGGCTTCAGGAATTTCAGTTGTTTTCTCATAGTTGGCAGACATACAGTGATCTCTGCTGTGCTCTGCTTTTGTCATGCAACTTTATTCCCTTTATGTGATATTTATCTCAGTGTTGGGACCTCATGTAGGTTCCATTTTTGGCAGATCAGGATCACACTGTTTTCTGTTGCTTGTTTGTGGAGATCGAGATGAGCCAGGAGAGACTTCAGCAGTGTAAAGAGTGTGGTACCTTCTGGGGCAGCTTCTAATGTTGGGTCCTTTTGGATGATGCTTTCACCAACATTGCCTAAAAGTGCCAAGTTCAGGTATTTAGAGTGTTCAGTCAGGCTATGTGGTGGAGGAAAAAGTTATGCTGCATCAGACACATGCTTAAGAAATCAGGAATTGCAGGGAAGTGTGAGCTGGATGCTGATGATGTCAGCTTTGCATTTAGCACTTTGGTCTGATTACCGCTATCACAGTAAGATAATCCATAGCCACTTTACATAGTAACCCAAATTAGTAAAAAAATTTGGGGTTTATCTCAGAAAAAAGGTCAACTTGATATACACTTTAGCTACTATCACCCTGGAAGCTTTTAGTCTTTTTCTCCACATTCACAAATCAACTATTTTAGCATGGTTTTAGCCACTCATTGTTTACCTTAAACAGCAGATTTGTTGTACCAGAGAAAATGTTCATTCATTTCATTGTTTCATTCCTCATCTACTGCCCTGGATCTACTATTACATTGGAGAACCTCAGGATTCCATTCAAACCATTTGTCTATAGCAGTGTTCAGGCATTTTGTGGCTTTTGCTATGCAATTTTTTTCTATATTTTATCTGGCTTCATGATGAATTACAGCATTTTCCTTTCTTTCTACAGTTACTACTAATGATTTGTGGAACACAGATCCTTTAACAAATGTCCAGTACCAGATAAACTCTGAGACAGCTCTGAAATGGCATCAGGCAAGAAAAAGCTGTCAACAGCAGAAGGCAGAGTTATTAAGCATCACAGAGTTACATGAACAAACATACCTGACAGGTAGGTTAATATAATCCATAGTGTTTTTAAAAAAGCATATTATTGCAACAGTGACACTAATATGGCGCTTTCCATCTTGAAGATTTATATTTTTTCAGTTCTGGTAATCAGTAAATTGAAATAGCTGTATTGAATGATTCAGCTGGGAATATAGGACAGATAATATTTATTTTATCATGATTAAATATTGCCATAAATTAACAGCAACATAAAAAATACAACAATTAAGTAATGCAGCCAACAAAGAATGAATGTTGGAATGCAGAAAAATGCAAAGTAGTTTGTAAATTGAAGATGTAGATACCAAGATTGCATCCTTTTTGCACTCTTTTTGTAGTGTGTATTAGTCAGCAGTTTTGCCTATTTCACTAAAGCCATTGCATCTTCAGTATATCCTACGATATGAGAAGAAAACTAATAAACAAAACGACTCACAAATCGTCTCAGTTTCAATCTCTTTCAATGTTTTTGGAAGGAGTTTCCAAATTTCTCCTATGAAAAAATTCTTAAATTTTTACTTAAATATATTTGCATTCTGCATTGAGAAAGTCCTCTTTATTACCTTCTCAGCCTGTGTACACACATGAAATAGTCCACTAACTCATCTATTAAATAGATTAAAAAATATTTTGAACATGTTACTTCAGTTGAATGATAAAATATTCTATACCATAAGCTATATGTTGTACTCTCTAAATTCATAGAATCAGAGGATTAGAGAATAGTTTGAGTTGGAAGGAACATTTAAAGATCATCTAGTCCAACCTCTCTGCCATGGTATGGGTCATCATGGATTAGACTAGGTTACTCAAAGTCCCTTCTAACCTTACCTTGAACATTTCCAATGACGAGGATCAACAATTTCTCGGGCCCTCACCATCAACATTGTAAGAAATGTCTTCATTATATCCAATCTAAATCTACCCTCTTTCATTTTTAAACTGTTGCCCCTTGTCCTGTCACTACAAGCCCTGGTAAAAAGTCTTCCTCCAAATTTCTTAGAAGTCCTTTTTATTTATTGAAAAGCCATGACAAAATCTCCCCAGAGCCTTCTCCTCTCCAGGCTGAACAGCCCCGGCTCTCTCAGCCATTCTTCACAGGAGAGATGTTCCAGCCCTCTGATGAATTTTCTTGCCTCCTCTGGACTTGATCCACGGCTTTCTTGTACTGGGACCCCCAGAGCTGAATGCAGAACTCCAAGTGGGTCTCACTAGAGCAGAGTTGAGGGTCAGAATCCCCTCACTTGCCCTGCTGGCCACAGTGCTTTGGATGCAGCCCAGAACAGGTTTGGCTTTCTGGGCTGCAAGTGCACATGGCCGGGTCATGTCCAGTTTTCATTCATGAGCACCCCAAAGTCCTTCTCTGCAGGGCTGCTCTCAATCCATTCATCCCCTAGTCCATATTGATATCATGAATTTCCATGACCCAGGGGTAGGACCTGATGCTTGGCCTTGTTGGACTTCATGTGGCTGACATAGGCCTACTCCTCAAGCCTGTCAGAGGCCCTCTGGGTGCCATCGTTTCCCTCAAGTGAGGCAAACACACCACTCAGCTGGGTCTCATCCGCAAACTTGCCGAGGGAGCACCCAATCCCACTGTCTGTGTGACTGACATAGATATTAATAATACTGGTCTCAACACAGACCCTAGAGAAACACCCCTTGTTACTGGTTTCCATTTGGATTCTAAGCCACAGACTGTAGCTCTTTGGATGCAGACACCCAAGCAATTCCTTATCCATCTGGTAGTCTATCAATCAAATCCATATTTCTCCACTTAAGAGAAATGAGAAATGTATTTTTAATGCTATGAACAATTTGTTCTGTCTAAATTTCTGTTTTCAATTTAAAGATTTGGTCAAAACATGGGTTGTTTTTTAAATGACTGTGACAAAATGATTGTTGAAATTAGTGCTCAAGGGAGCAAACTGTCACTGACACAGAAGTTAGTTATTACTTGATATGTTTAAATTGCAAACTAATAGATATGGCTGCTAAATGCATGGAAAGATCAGTTTTTCATTATACAACTACACTGCCAGTACCAGGATTTCCTGTCATGCTCAGTTCTCAATTCTCTGAATCACAACGTGTTTGTTCAGAAGTAATAGGACATGTTAATGTGTTGGTGCAAAACCAGGTATGAAGATCCAGTCCTTTCCTGTAGTTAACTACCTCTCCTTTTAACTTTGCCATGCTTCAAGTGCTGCCCATCATTGTGGTGTCAAAGACAACTACAAATTGCAACATCTTGGCAGGATGCCTTCTGTAGAAGCAGAAACAAATGTTACACATTGCACAGTGATTTTCTGTGAACTATGCAGAAACACACTTAAATTAAAAAAAATCAGCAGTCATCCAGCTGTGCTTCCAAGCCTTATATTAACGGCAGAGATAGACAATTGATTAGTAATGACTATGAATAATGTTCAGCAGGGCCATACATAAGCATATTTCTAAGTGCTTTTCAGAGCTAGAGGAATAAATCTGAACTGGTATTTTGAAGCCTGACTTATCATTGGCTAGAGAAGTGAAATCAGATCAGTCTGACAAATGCACAAGAATTCTGTTAAAGAGATGATTGCAATGATTGAATTTTCATGTATTTTGATAAATGAGAACAGGTTTTTCACACTGCGAAATTCATACTTGTTAATTTTATGGAAGAGAAAATACACACTGGGAAACTATATCTTTCATTTTAGAAAACTGATTTTTGGTTTTGTGACCTTTTCGGCAACTTCATCCATTTAATATTTAATAGTTCTGTAAAAAAAATTTCATGCTTGTGACCAACAGCAGCAGAGTCATTTTGTTTCCTGTTGTAATGAAATTCTCCAAACCTAAAACTAAACTGACCAATGTAACCGTACGTAACTGACCAGTGACCTGTTTTGCAGGTTTAGCTTAACTGTCTTAACTAGAACAGTAAAAATTATTAAAACTTTTACTAAGAAAAAAGGAGAAGGAGATGGCTCAACTAGAATTCAGCTCTCAAGTCTTCAGGAGGTTCTTGCTCTTGCTATGGACTTCCAATGTCTCTCTCTGTCTCTGTTACCTAGGTCTGACTCGCACACTGAGTTCAGCTCTCTGGTTTGGTCTTAACAGTTTGAATTTCAACAGTGGATGGCAATGGGTTGGTGGTGCTCCTTTTCGGTACTTAAATTGGGTTCCAGGTAAGGTTACATATGTTGCTGCTCCGTTCAGAAGGCAAAAATTTTTGGTCATTGTGTAACAAATATCTTTTCTAGCAGTCTATTCTCCTGCAATTATTGAGCTTGTTTTGATGTTGAAAGGTTCTGATTGAGATTATAAACACTGTGAGTAATGGCCCCTATGCTAGGGATATACACCAGGCTAAATTTATTATTCATAATGGAAAAGGTAGCCTCAAAATCCAAAGGAAAGTTTTAAGTCATCTGTTGACACTTCATTTGCATACCTTCTTAGTTTATTCTATTTCTGAATACAGAAGAAATCAGGTGCTGTAGATGTCTTCATTTGTGAGATTAGACTGATCAGTGGTTTTTTTGAGGGGAGGATGAGTTTGTCTGTTTTGTTTTTTTTAAATTTTGTTTTATTTTTCTTTTTCCTTTTTTTAAAACTCCTTTCCGATTTGTTTTTGTTAATTTTTTTTTTTTATTTGCTTAAAGAATAGATTTTCTTTTTCATTTGGGATTAACCTACTCACAGCAGTAACACATATGAAAACGAACATTTGAGGCTAGTCTATTTTGATGGAAGCCCAGCTACTTCACAGCTATAGCTGCAGTGTTGAGCTCTGGTGCCATCGTTAAAAACCCTGTTTCTATGCCATCTGTGCGCATGGTGAAGGGCTGCATCTCTGGTTGACTATTCAGAGTGCCTACATAAAGGTGTCTTTTCTCAGGGCCCTTGCCTTGTTCCTTTGCACTGGCTATTCAGGAAGCTTTTGGAGACTAATTTAAAGTAGATGTCTGAAGTTCTGCAGTGTAAATGCTTTTTATCTTCTCTGAGCATTTCACATGTGTTTAAACATCAGTAACTACATGTGCATGCTCCAGTGTATCACCCAGGGCCTTCCTTGTGCAGATAAGCCCTAAAGCATGTTTTAGGTGGACAAACTTCTTGAGTAGGTAAACTCTGAAGAGTGAATTGAACTACTTTATGAGCAGCTCTCCAGTGGAGTGAGCACACAGGCAAACAGATGAACTGCAAGTTGCTGTGAAGGTATTTGTAGGTCTGTCATCCAAGTGCACTGATGAGAATCTGGATGTAAGGAGGAGTAGGGGAAACACAGTTGTGAGATGGAGCCAAAGCAGCCAGAGGAGCTGTTCATGGTTGTTAAAACTGCAGACAACTCTCAGTTGTACTGTAAAGAATTAGATGGGTTTTGATGTAACAAAAATGGGCTCCATTTATCCTTATCTCCTTATGTTCCTAATTTAATTCAAAGGTACTCTACTCTTATGTCCATATAACATATTTTATATTTGTGCTGTCTCCTTTATGACTTTACGTTGGTCAGCCTACCTCTGTCTCATCCCCATTACACTGGATGTTCAAGAACTAGCTGCTTTTCCACTAGTACATTTGAAGGGAATTTGTGGAAAGTTCATATTATTCCATCTCACTAGCCCTAAATAAATAACAGAAAAAATTTGGAACTGTTATTAATGTTTAAACAAAAATTATTTTGGTTAGACATTTTGGAGATCTAGTTGCCAAAAGCTGAACTTCTTTGTGCATTAAAACAATTTAAGATTATATTTTGAAGTAAGCATATCTATTTCTCCTATGGGAAGAAGATAGAATATTACTGCAAATACAAGACTATATTTAATCTAAAGTAATGAAATCATAATGATATAAGAAAATTTCAGTGAACAATCTTGGACACTAAAAATATTGTTTTGTTGTGTTTATTCTGTATAGTACCAATGCTTGTATGTAATATAGTGACATATGGTGAGAAATTAAAGAAAAAACATGCTAAGTTTAATAACAGTAGGTCAGATCTTGAAAAGTTTACCTGGTTTAGTGCAGAAATTTCTTCTGTTCTATAGGTTGTATTTTTCTTCTAGGTGTTTTTGTTAGTGCTAATGCTAATCAACTATATCCAAGAATATCCAAATATCCTGATATTGTCATATTGTTTAGACAAATAGGCAAGCACATCAGCAAAATAATTACTTACTATTTTTCGTACACCAAGTGCAGAATTTGACTAGCTTGCTGAACAGCTTTTTTACCTGAAGATTGTCCTCTTGGGGTTTAGACATTCTCCATTTAGAAAAGGAAAAAATCCCAAAGAAAATAAACACATGTACTGTAATACCTTCCACCAAGACTTTGAACATGTAAAGTGGCTGTTAAATTATGAAGTTGCAACTTGTGGCTGCTGTGGAAAAATTAAGTCTTAAGGGACTGGATTTCCCCCTTCAGTCTAGAGGACTTTAGAGTGCCACAGTTGTCTGGGTGTTAATGCATTTTATGGTTGAAGCACGGACCAGAAGAGAATGTGAGAGCTAGGAGGGTAACCATGTTGTGCTTATATGCTGTTGTTGTTGAGATTTGTGGTGGTGGATTTTTGTCGTTTTTTGTTTTTTTTTTGTTTTTTTTTTTTTTAAGGCCATCCTTCTCCAGAACCTGGAAAAATCTGTGGTGCATTAAATCCTGGCAAAGGTGCTAAGTGGGAGAACTGGGAATGTGATAAGAAACTTGGCTATATTTGTAAACGAGGAAATGCTACTTTAGAATCTTTCATTATTCCTACAGGTAGGTTTGGTAATAAACCCTCAACAAATCCTTAATGAGCAGTGATTTTTATCTGTAATTGGAATAGGTGTTGTTGCACTTGGTAAAACCAAGCAAAGGACTCTGTAGACTGTGGTTTGACCAAGATTCCCTCTAAAAGTGAATAGTGTGTACTTCCTTTTTGCTCTGGCCTCCCTGTTTCCTGTGTAATAATCTTTCTTCAATAGTCCTGAGTTCCAAATTGCAAAATTGTGTTATCTTTTCCAAAACCAAGCAGAAATGTCAGATTCTGATTATAAAACAATAAAAAATGAATTTAATGCTTTTAAAATGATGTAGTTGTCTGAACCCCCATGTACACAATTAAACTAATTCACTTCTTCCTGTAATTTTTAGTACTTATGAGTCAGTGCAAGTCAGTAGTGGACTAGAGGGATTTTAAAAAATTATTTTAAATTAGATATTTTAATGTATATATATGTCTTATAAATATAGAAATATTTATATAGAAATATAGAAGTATTTATTTGTATACATATAAAAGCACATACAATTCTTTATTATATTATTTAAATTAGATATGTAGGGACACTTCCAGAGAAAATGTGATTCTGGAACTTGCCTAATGTACATAAGACAGAACAGGGATAAGATTTATTTAGATCTTTTTCCTTATTATCTCTCTGTGTACTATAAACACGTTTTAACTTATTCCTTTGTTTCATCACTCCTTCTTTCTATTCTTTCCAAGTTCCTCTCTTTTTCCATACCTCTATCTCCTAAATCCACTGATATTATTTTGTATAGGCTTTAGAAGCAGAAGGCTGAACCATTACTAGATTTCCAGTTCATTTATTAATATGCATCACTACTTGCTAAACAGATGTTTTGGAAAATCAGTGTTTGATACCTGGCTTAAAAAACAGTTGGTGTTTTAAAATAATTTTTCTGCTTTTGACAATATAGAATCAGTCCTGTTGAAAACATTTAGGACAGAGGATTCTGCCTCATTTTTTTGCTTTATTGCTAAGGGAAAAAAATACAAGAATGAACTGGTGTCTAATTAATTAGATATTAAAATACATATTAATTAATTAAATTAATACTTCAGTATTGAAATCAAGCACATTCATTGCCTTAGCTGAGAAAGACTTCAATGCATGTTTAGATTACTTCTTTATTTAAGATGTGATGTTTCCTTAGTATTTGTATACTGGTGATACCCAAATAGTTTCGTTTATATATAGGTTGTTTTAGGTTATTCAACTAGCTGCTGCTCAGCTTTCAGGATTCATACATCAGTTCTGAAACACTGATGCCTATAAATATACTATCAGTTTAATACTGGCTGCTATATTATTTAGATTTAAATTCACTTTTTTTGGGGGTGGGGAAGTGTGTGTCTAATGGTCATTACTTTCTTTTGCATTTGGCTTTTGTTCCTACCCCCCACCTCCACCCTCCAGTTTACCAGTAATTTGAAGGAAGAGACAGAAATTTTCAATTAAACAGAAATTGCTGAGGAAACATTGTGACAGATAAACCAGAGATTGGCAGAGGTTCACTTCATAAAATATTTTCCAAAACGTCCCACGGGGGGAAGTAATAAAAGGAGTAAGCATGGAATCATGCAAGGTGTTAAGTGCCCTCAGCTTCTAAAGGTGTAAGGGAAAACTCGTGGCAGATCATGTTTTCCTGAGTTAAGAAATAAATTAATTGCAGATTCATACATGCACGTAGTTGTTCACCTAACATTAAACACAGAGACAAGCCTTCAAAATTTTAACCCTAGAAGTTGTAATTGTGCCTAACAGGGCAGTATGTGGGACAGAGGAACATTTTACAACTGAATGTAATCATGCTTGTGTTCAAAACAAAGTCGGGAAAAATCGTTACAGAATATTTGGTTCCATTAATGGATGGATTTTCACAAAGCAAACATCTGCAGGATTGTTTTGCCGGTTTGTTTCCTGTTTCTTGTAACAAAGTATTCTTTCCAGCAGGGGGCCACATAATTTTATACATCAAAGTGATGTAGAATCTTAGGGCTACAGAGAATTTGTTCTGTTACACAGTGAAGTAGGTTAATAGAAATGTATTAATTTCAGCTTCAAAACGTTGAAAGGGAAGGCTGTCTATCTACCTCCACCAAGTGATTGCCAACACAGATTTCATCCCAAGCCAACAGAGTGTAGTGATCTTAAAGTACTCTTTCTAAATGTTCCTTTAAATATTCAGTTAGAGGAAATAAATACTCTGACTGTTACTGCTGGGATGCTGTATCTCTCTCCCTTATCAGACCACAGAGGATAGATCTAAGAGAGAAATTTGCATGTCTGAATCATGAGACTGGCTCCAGCTAGTGCTTTCACCTTTTTTAGACACCCAAGTCAACCACTGAGATTTTCAGACTTCAGGAAGTCAAGCTTACAAGAAAGTCAACTTTACAAGAGTACTTGCTCTCTATTTGAGGAATAACCATTCTACAGTTACAGGCCAATAAATTTATCAGCTTGACATTAGGAATAGTGTTCTTTACACATTAATGTACTATCATCTTTTACCTTTTATTTGTGATAATTTGCATTGCTTTTTTTGTTTAAGTGAAATGATGTCCAGGGAGTAGTACTTATCTCCACTTGGATGAAAAAGTAAACTGGATGGCCTTAAGTTGTCTAGTATTTTCTTTAAAAGTAGAATGGGGAAGCACAGAGTTCATTTTTGCTGAGTAGTTGAAATGAAGAACGAAGAGTTTCTTGTGATAAGAAATCCCCAGCAATGTAATTCACTAAGACTTACACCAAAGAAACTAGACCATGAAAGGCCTTTTTTCTGTTTCGTGGCCTGCAATAAGTTCCCTGGTGTTACTGGGTCTACAAGTAAGAGTTTTCCTGTCCTGCCATAGCTGCTTTAGTGTTTAGTGAGTAATGTTGTCACAGTCTCCGTCAGCTTGAAAAAGAGATGCTCACAGACTCACTGAGACATGAATACCTTCGTGACTCTCTCTGCAGCCCTGTCTGAACTGGTGATTTCTGTTCCATTCAGTGTTTGCAGTTTGCAGAAGGGTGTGTTGAGTGTTCTGTGATTTATGGCAAAGCACTGTAAAATGCATGTGCTTGGAGCTGAGAACGGGTATAGGACAAATTAGGGAGCTCCCTGAAGCATCAGACAAACTTCAACAAAAGCATTTTTAACCTCTGTGCTCTCCTGTTTCTCCCAACATCACCACGTACATTCAGTTTGTTTTCCTGGGGTCCCCCACTCTCTGTTTCAGTTCTTCCTCTGCTGTGGCAGAATTGAGAGGACTCTGACCAGGTATTGAGCCCCTTGTCCTGGGGAAAAAAAGTTTAGTTTTATTTGAACTTTGTGAGAACATGCTAGTACTTTTCAGAGGCAGGCCTGAAACAGCAGAAGTGTGTGTTGTGACACTACATATCTATTAGTCATCAATATATTCCAGTTGAAACAGGATATGTGCTTGCAACATGGGCTTGACTAGTCAGGAGTTTGGGTGCCTATTTAAACATTCCTACAGAATACATCCCACTGTTAAACAAAGACATTTCTTCCCCTTCTGGCACACACAAGTTTCTTTGCCAGCAGAATTTCTGAAAACCTGCTTTCCTTGTTCTACTCTATATATTGGTCTTTGCTTTCCATCTGCTGATTATAAATAAAGAGCTGCAAGAATCATAATTTGTTTCTTCAACAGCAATACTCTGTTTATTATATGTTCAGGTGGCACTCCTCCCAAGGCTGAATTGTTTGCTGAACAGCATTGTGTTTGTTGGCAATATCCTGGTTCTGTTCTACTGAGCTTCTAAAAGCAAGTTTTAAGCATAAATCATTTACTTTGACAGGATAATTTTATCAGTCAAGCTTCTGAAAAGGATTCTTAAAAGCAGTAGTCTTATTTGGGTTCTCTTGGGATTATATACAATCAGTTATTTCTTTCCATAGTCTAGCAGATAGGCTAATCCATAAAGTGCCTAAGTTTTGGGGAAAAATAGTTACTCTCATAGGTATGTATTGTGAAGTCAGGTTCTTAACGTATAGCATATGGGTTAAAGAGAGGTGCTGACATCAGTGTAGAAAAATTATAAAGCACCACTCTGCAGACCTTACATTTTAGTATGCATATATGCATGCATATAAATGACAAAACTTAAAGTGTTTTATTGACTTTTCAGAAGTTGTGAGCACTTGTTTGCATCTGTAGTGTTCTTAAAAACAATGTGGAATTTCAACTTCCAATTATTCATGCATATTTTTATCCCTGTATGTATTTTTCAGCTCTGCTGTTCTTCGTGAAGAAGATACATGATTATTTTTTTTGTTGAATATTTTCTGATGTGATGTTTAGTCTTTAGTTAAGAACAGAATTCTGAAACTCTTTGTGGCAATTTTTCTTTTCAGAGATGAATGTGCCTATTCGGTGTCCTGATCAATGGACGTCATATGCTGGTCACTGTTACATAATTCATAGAGACCCCAAAATATGGAAAGATGCCTTAACATCTTGCAGGAAAGAGGATGGAGATCTGGCAAGCATCCATAATGTTGAAGAATACAGCTTTGTTATTTCTCAACTTGGGTACCGTGAGTATTTTTTCATAATAACTTATGTATATATTTATTCTGAGTAAATAATGTATTTGGAATATGTCTTACCTGTTAATAAAATGAGGAGACTGTTTAAAAATAATAATTTCCCTGATCACAGGGTGCAGACGGAGTTAAAATTTAAATTTAAAAAATCAGAGAAAGAAAAAAGGGAGAATAGGAGCATAAAACCCAAACAGATTTTACTGCCTCAAAAAAGCTGTGGTCAATGATGCAAATTACATTATCTCCAAACTCCAGTTTCTTAGGGTCTGTTTCTGCCTCCTTTTATGTAGGTTAAAACAATTTAAACGTTTTTCAGAAGATAAAAGGATTTTTTTTTGATTGATCTGCACAAATAAATGAAGGGAAGCAAAGTCTGCAGGTCCAAGACAGATTGGGAAGGTCTGTGTCCTGTTATTAACACTGCCATGCACTTATGTTTCAAGTCATGCTGCTTGTGTTTCTTCTGAAACAGAATCTATCTGTCCCAGTACATGGATTCAGATGTGCCCCATATCAAATACAGTACTTGGGTGCTTGGTTTCTGAGCTGTTGCAAGGCAAGTTAGTCTACAGAAGGAAGATGTATTCTTTCAGAAAATGCAGCCATGCAGACTCTGAGGCAATTTCATGGTTGCTGTTGCTTTACATGAACCTGCTTTTGCATGGAGGAACAGTTAACTGCTTTTTGATGGGAGAAGCATGTTCACACCTACGTGTGCTTCTTTGCAGTGACTGATCCTATGTGTGCTTTCAGTGCCAGGTAAAGGTGAGTTAGTTTATCCTTCACTGAAAGTGTAGCCATGTACTTTGAGCTGCAGCATAAAAGCAGCCTNCTGGTCGAGGTTACAATTTTTCCCTGGGCGAGTTTTGTTCGTTTTAACATTAGTTATAGCTCAATATTACAACATATTTCGATATTACATATTTGAGCACGAATTCCCTGTTTTATTTATAACAGAGTGGAAATCACAGAACAGCTGATATGTTTTACTTTTGTATCCTAGCCACCTCCATGGCAACTTGTGCTTCTCTTCACATTCCTGAAATAGTGGCTTGTTGCTCGTTCATGAATGACATCAAACTTTTACTCTTTCAAAAGATATCCTTAGGAAAGGTGGGATCTCTAGATGAGGCATTAGGACATTTGATAGAAGTTAGATTCTAAAGGAAATTAATTATATTTTCAACTTACATATGAGAAGTAGGTTATTTCATAGTTTAATACCTCTTCCAAAGACCTTTCCTGAAGTGACTGTGCTGTTCTGTTTTTGTAAAAGTGAGTGTTTCTGAAAAGCAAATAGTCCTGAAGGAAACCAGGCTTCTCACAAATTGCACACTAGCTGCAACAGACTATTTTGAAAGCATTCTTTTCAGAGGAGTAAAATAGGAACAACTAAAGAAGCCTTTTACGACAGTTTATGACTGTATCAGATTACCCTTGTTCACCACTGAGAGGAGAACACCATGTATTGCAGTGCCTAGAAAATCTTGTCTGCATCAGAATGCTGCTGTACAGAAAGAACAAAAGTCTGTCTTTGTGCCAAACAATTCACAGTCCCATGATAAAGGAAGAAGGGGTACAATGAGATGAATATTGTCATGGTAGCTGAGCTTTTGTTGGCATCACCCACAAAGGAGAACTTTAGAGAGGAACATGAAGAATAAAGAAGTGCATTCTGGATGTTTACACGGAAGTCCAGCATGTGATATGGCACAAATGTGGCCCAGTGCATGACTGAGAATGGGAAGCAGCTTCACAACTTGCTGGAAAAAAACCCTCTTGGTATTTAGTCATACAGCTGTAGAGATGATTGCAAAAAAGGCAGCAGTTCTTCTACTGAAGAAAAAAATGTTATGTAGGAAGAGACTCCATAGATTTGCATGGCTTATTTAGATGACTTTGATGTAGTTATTTTCTTAAAGAATGTTGTTTATTGTTTGTATTACCATGGTGTGAGCCCAATGCAGTAGGAGCTCTGGCCATGGATGATGCCTCTGCTGTGCAAAGTGCTCTGTAAACACAGACAGAAAGATTTTAAGAGGTAACTAAACAAAAAATAAATTAGAGAGCATGGATGGTAGTGGGCAAGGAGGGAGTGAGAGCATAATGGGCAGTAGAACTGGAACAACTTCCAATTGTGTTAGCAGAGGAGAGTTTAAACAAGGGTACTGAAATGTAATTTTGGGGGACTTCTGAACTTAAAGCACAGTCTGCAAGAAGTGGTAAAGGTGTGTGTTTGAAAAGAGAGCCTGAGAGCCTGTGAATTTGAATGCTTCTTCATGGGGGAGAGATGGTAAGAACCTTAAGGATGAGCTATGAGGGCTGATCACACGTAGGTGTAATAAAGGCAGGAGGCTCAAGGGAGGGAAGGAGAAAGGACAAAGAGGTGACTCTGTCTGTTGTTCAAGTGACTGGCTGGGAGGGTGATATTTGCAGTATCTTGGTGGGCCAGAATGGGAAGCCTCCTAGTTCCTGAACTAGCAGATAGCAGAAATGTCACAGGTGAGTTTTAGCTTGTGGTGGAATCTAGGAAAACCTCCATCTGAAATGTGTTAATCAGAAAGAATTTCCTTGAGGACAATGACTTTTAGCTTTTTTATAGGCACTTCAGTTGCTAGGGACAGCAGAAAGAGAAAAGAAACATTGAGAGACCTGCTCCTTCAACTGATAACTTTTTGTGGGGGCTCACAAAAAGCTGATATTTTTAATTTCCATGGGTAATTTCATTGTCAGATTGACTGTGGTTAGTCTGGATAGAGTGTGTTAGAGGAAGACTTATGCAAGAATGCAAGAACTTTGATAACAAGCTGAACAGGAAAAAAATTCTGAGTTTGATGATTAGAAATAAAAGGTCATAAGCGAAGGAAAAAACTGTTAAAAAATAGTCTCCTTATTGTTAATGAAAAATGTTAATAATGAGGAAAGTCTAGCAACCAAGTAGTTTTGCTCGGAAAGACAGTTATCCAAGGAATGGACTGGGCATGCAGTTGGTCAGTGTGAGTCATAGTGCTGTGGACAAAAGGAAGTACCTGCTGCCTATAGTTTATACTGGATAATAGACTGGAAATAAATAATGAAATGATATCATAAAAAATGCCAATTGCACTGAACAAAGTCAAAATATCCCTTTGATAATGATGGAATTCAGACTGATTATAAATGCTCAAATTTTCAATTCTCCTTATTCAAATAGTTTATTCAGAGCAAAACTGGATATGAACATTATAGTGGCAGTGTGTTAGAGTGGAGGAATTTAAATACATGCAAATGAACCTCTCAGAAACAGAGTGTGAAGTAAATTCCTTGATCAGTCCTACAGTTTCCTCCAGCCAAAAGCCAACAGCTAACTCCTTTAACTGAAAAGTGAAAAAAATCCAACAACCATGTGAATTTCATTTTACTCTGAAATGAAATAAAATGTAGAACCAACATAATGGGAAAACTTGCAAGTTCTCTGGTTGTCAGCTCCAAAACACATCACTGAGTATCTGAGCATTAGAAAATAGGACACTTCTTTCTTCATTATACTAAAACGAGGAGGAAAAGGGGACGTAATATTTTATTTAGGTGTTTATTCATATCTTGTTACAAGAGTTTTGAGGGGGAAAAAAAGAGGGACCTAGTTGTGTTACAATATAATTCAGCAAAGGGAGTATTTTGGTTGTTTTCTATGAAGTTGAACACCCTTATTTTATTGCCACTTCGGTGAGTGGCCTTTCCTGACGACTGGAGTGGGTATGTGATGGTCAGTCTGACTTCTGTGAAGCTGAGAGCCCTAATTTCCTGACTGCTTTTTAAACTTCCCGAGGATAAAATTTTTTAGTTTCCAGGAAGAACAAAGTTCATATTATGTGAAAGGGACTGTTAATTGTATGTTTTAGAGCCATCTGATGAGCTGTGGATTGGGTTGAATGACCTCAAGGTTCAGATGTATTTTGAATGGAGCGATGGAACACCTGTCAGCTACACCAAGTGGCTTCGCGGAGAGCCCACTCATGCAAACAACAGGCAAGAGGACTGTGTCGTTATGAAGGGAAAGGTAAAGTCACATAGCTATTGACTAAATTGTCTTGTAAATTTATCATTTAGACTTTTTCCTATGCAAGAGGAAATAATAAAAAATAATTTTAAAAAATGGGGATGTTACTGCTTGAAGCAGCCTACTTTAAAGTCAGGAATAACTTTTTTGAGGAAAGATCTCTGTTTGAGGTTGCCAGAAAATTTCACTGAGAAGCAGACAAATGGTGGCAACTGCCCCCCAAGGTCCATATTTCAGGATTTCAGTTTGTGCACGTGCACTTCTTTAAAGAATCTTATAATTACATCGGGAAGCAAATGAACATGTAAATGTTTCCTTCAGGAAGCTAAAAAGACATTTTGGATATGTTTGGCTTTTTTCTGTTTTGACTGAATATGGGATTCACCTTAAAAAACTGCACTAGCAATTTTTATTGATGCTAGAGAGAAACCCTCTCTTTAGAATAAACAGAAATCTGAATTTTATTTTTCTAAGCAAAGTTATAAAAGTTGGATCTAGATGGTTTAGTTGTTAGGCTTGTATCTGCACTGCATGTGAAGGGCTCTAAGAAAAGTAGTGAAGTATTTAGCAGTGGCATTAGTGAAAGCCTTTCAACAGGGACTGTATACCATCAATTTAAAGGCTGCTTAGAAAAGGCTGTCTTCTGGAATCTGGCAATGGTCAGCGACCTAGGAGTATTACAGGAACAGAGATAGTACCTGGCATAAAAATCAGTCTGTGTTGATGTATTTTTCCTTTTTGTGATAATTAAAAACATTAAACTTACCACCTCCTTTAGAGTTTGTCAATTTTATCAGGAGGGAAAAAAGCATGTACACACACCAAAGGTATTTTCTTATTTTGCAAAATTAAAACTTGATGGTTGAACTTTTGCTACACTTTTGGTTAGTGCACTTCTAAATTGAAGAGGAAAGCTAAGATTTTTTTCTCAACGTCCTGAACACTTTACTGAGCTCTACTTGGAGCACGAGCTTTCAGTCAAGCTCCAGTAGGCTTCGTTTTCTCATTTGCTTCACTTCGGTGCAGTCATCAACAGCAACCATGGCCTATATGCATGCAGCTGGCTCATGTGCCACCATCATTCTGGTGCAGAAACACTCAAGTCTAAAGATTGAGTGCAGCAGGAGAGGGCTGAGCCAGCTCTGCATCAGGAAGTAGTAGTAGTAGGGGACATAGAAGAGTCTCATTTGTAATAATAAAAATTATTTAAAAATCTTCTCTGCTGTATTAGTGGGCATACTCTGGTGAGAAAAGTGTAAATGTATATTTCTTCCATGTCAGCCACACCATGGTGCACATGGTAATTGAGCCACCCATCTTTTAAGGGTGTGAGGATTTTTGTGCTCTGTTGTCTGTGCAGTGGCCATGCCAGTGCTGGTTGAGGTTGTAGTAGATGCTTTGTGTATCGGAGTTATAGGGTCAGACAGTGGAAAGAAGCTGAGCGCTCTGAGGTGAGAGTCAGTCAGTTGAGGCTGTAAATGACACTTGCTTCAAGAACTTTTATACTGGTCAAGGCCAGAGAACTTGCTCAGGCCTGGGAGGTGAGTAAGGCAACTGGCCTTGGTGCATGTGGGCAGTGAGTTTCTAGAAACACATACTTGTGGTTTTGTCTCATCAACCATCCTGTGCCCTTTAGCTAACCTCATCTGTTGATGTTAAGGTTTGTGGTGTTACATGTGCAAGTATTGGTGCAGGAAGTATTAGAGTAAGTAAGAGGCAGACAGGCATTTAATGACTTTGGTAGTGCTTTAAAAAAATACATTAGCATAGATCTTTCTATTCATAGTTCTTAGCTACATTTTTTTTTTTTTTAGATTTATATTTTTTACTGTCTTTTGGAACACATAGGGCAGCTTAAATCTATTCATAAAGCTGTGATTTTCATCAAAATGACTTGACTGCCTTCAAACAAGCGTTTCAAGGAAAAAACAGGAAGGAACAGAACCTCTTTTATGGTTTTCTGAGGATTGAGATGGCATTTTCTGGCCAAGCCAAGTGTTACAGAATTCGGGGAACTTAGATTCAGGTTAAAAATTTCTATTTGTGTACAGAAGTTGGCATCAATTAGATTCTACTTTTCTGCAAACCTAAGTAAATCACGTGTGACTGTTGGAACTCCAGCATATGTTACGTTTTCCTAGGAAAGAGCCAGCTACCTCAGTTTCTGTTTCAAGATTAGAGGAAAGACAATCTTGTTGTTTCTATAAGATTTTAGGAGAAAGGCAAGGAAGGTAGAGATTGCAACTAGCCCTAGCAGTATCCTCTGGTGCAGGGCACCAACAGCATGGTCTGGAATCAGTTCATGCTGCTCCACAATGTCAAGACCTGGAAAAAAACACTGTTGGTCTACCTAATGTTTCCCCCCTCCATGTGGCCATTCATTGAAATCTACTTGATAAAGAAATGGATAGAAAAATAGGAATAATTGTTATTTATGCCCTCATTCTCACTTTGTATGGTCAGTAAAAATTTGAAGTTCAGACCAAACCACTGGGACACACGAGCAGTTCATTTATAAGGAGACAAGAATAGTTACAGATACATGCAGTGGCGTGTACGTGTTCAGGTAAATCTGTTGACAGAAGATGACCTGAGATTTTAAAAGGGATCCAACATTTGGTTGGGGATTAAAATGAAATTAATTCAATGATGAAAGTCTCAAAGCATTAAGATTTGGGCCCACTGGTCATGTGCTGTACGCCATGCTAAAACTGCAGCACTTAGTGCAGCCAGATAACCTGTGACCATTGCTCAGAAACAGAGTTTCCTGTGGCAAGCTGGCATGCATAATACTATGGTCAACAACCACCTGAAAATACTCCTTCAGGGTGCTGGCCTTGACTTTGGGAAGGGAGGACTCTGTCCTCTGTTAGTCCAAGCCTTCTCTTCCTTCACCTAACACAGAGTCATTCACTACAGAAGGATCTTGGGGTCCTCCAGCACTGAATATGTATTAGGTAAGGCTTGTATCAAAACCTCAGGGGCCCTTTTAATTCCAACAGCAATAGATAGATATATTTATGGCTGTAGCTATAAATAAATAAAAGTAGCAGCCTGCTCTTCCTTTCTGCTGCTTTAAAAGAGCTGTCATCCTTTCACTTGTATCAGTGCCCAAAAGCAATACAGAAAGCATGATGTAGGTTTTGGCTGAAGAAATTCCGAGGAAGTTGTACCAGCTCATTATCTCTTGGAATTAGCTCTCATCTGACCAAGCAATGCATAACTATAGTTGATCTTCTCAGTTTGTTGACGTTTACCTACCTAAGTACACTTATGTTTCCATTGTTGATATTTTTGGGTTGATCAGTCCTTGGCTGAAGCCATCTGAATCCATCACTTATTTTTATGGAACAAAGCCTGGCCCTGTCCATAACACCGCCTTCTTTCTCAAGGAAGCGTTTGGGTTTAGTTAACGAGAAAGCAAGAGAACAAAGATGTATTTTCAAAAGGCAGCTCATAAGACATGGTAAGAAGTATCTAGAAATTACTGCACGAATTTCCCAGTGAAGACACAGTTATGGAAAGGCAGCAAATGATCTTTCTGCAAATAGAGACCCACAGCTTCAGGGCAGGTTATTCTGTGTTGAAGATGTCTGAAGGTTTTGCAAAGATGGTTTCTGCCAGTCTGCAAAGGTCAGAGATTTGGGTGATTATTTGAAGAGCCTACCAACCTAATGAGAAAGACGTGGTAGGGAATGGTGTGACAGCCACCAGTGGACTTGCCTTGCAGTAAGCACAGGACAGACACAAGCACCGTGAACATACAAGGCTTTGTTGTTGTAGGCAGAAGCTTTGAGCTTTGGGAGAGTTTTTGCTGGAAGCAGAGTTGGTTGAATCTCTTGAGAGCTTGGGATACTGTAGCACAAGTGTCTGTGTATTACCATGATGATTATTTTACATTAGGGAGGGGGTAAGGTGGAGAATAAAAAGGAGGAAAAAAAAGAAGAAATTACCATCAACTGCTGTGAAATTACAGTTATAAAGGGGGAGTCTTTAAGGCGTAGGTGAGAGGCACACAAGTTTCCCTTCCTCTCCTAATACAATTCATCTGTTCAGCCAAAATGTACGTAAAATATTTAGGGAACATGGTGTGATGTTCCTTACTTTCAGTACGACTCCTACTGAATGTCATTGTTTCTTCTGAGAATCTGCAGTGTGAGGAATAAGAATATTAATTCTAGCTTTGACAAAGAATTTTTTACATCTTCAAAGTTTTGTGTAAGTGTTAACCATGGAATGTAGTCTTTTGGTGTTGTTTTTTTTCTGTTAGAGCTGTATTTCTGTGGGGAGAAATGATATCTCCCTTTCCTCCCACATGATTATTAAATCAGTAGTCTTTGTAAAGATGGTGTATTGCTTTCACCCTCAAGGGACTGCTTTTCAGAACGATAGATAATCAAAGAAAGTGTAAGTCAATGGTAAATCAGCTCCAGAAGAAGTGAGATAGGAATGAGGTTGGAATGAAGTAGTGAAGTTAGATGAAGGTTTTGCTCCATTTAAAGCTAGCAAAACATTATTAAATACTTAGATGTATAAACCAGCTTTTTTTGAAGATTAAATCCTGATTGACTGAGGTTCTGTTTGTATGTTCAGGATGGATTTTGGGCAGACCATTCTTGTGAAAAGAAAATTGGCTACATCTGTAAAAGGAAACCTATGTCAGATGCTCCTACAGAAGAGGAAACAATTGACATGGGCTGCCAGAGAGTAAGTGAAGAAAAAGCTGTCTGATCTGAATAGGCTGCTAAAAATGATAAAAAAGAGAAACTGTCACCTAGGTGACAGAAAAAAACAGGACAAATAGGTTGTGTCATCATAATCAGAAGAGTTTGCCTTCTCATTTCTATGGCAGATGGGGGAGGTGTTACATAAGACTAAATCTAATCTATGACTGTCATTTGGATCTTGATACTCCCTTTCTTCTTCCAGAACTTAAACCAAATCTCAAACCTGTTACCCTGCAGCAGACCATTTATCCTTGATTGGCATTCAAGCTTCCCTAAAGAGTTTGCCTGTACCATCAGCTGCACTTCAGCTCTGGCTACAGTTTTCTACAAAATTGTTCATAGTAGGAATTGTATCCCTGTCTAAACACTGTTCTCAAGGCTTTGCTGTGGTCTCTGGCAGTGCTCTCTACTTGGAACAGCTTATTACCAGCGGCCAAGTGAAATGAATCTATTGTGCTCCTTCTGAACTGCCAGCAATCTATTGTTTACTTGCTTGCCTTCTAATGACATAACACCCAGTAATTGCAAAAAATTACTGTAATTTATTATGTCATAGGAAATCCTATTGAGTATTTGTCTTCCTTGAAGAAATTGCCTTTTCTTCCGAGTCTGCTTTACACAACTTCAGAGAAAGTCTTTGGTGATTATTGCCAGTAATTGTAAAAGAGTACCTGGAATCCTTACTAGTATTCAGCTGTTGAAGGAAATAAAGGGTTTCTTATGCTTATGGATGTTACCATTGCCTATAGAACTAAGTGCATGCTTGTAGAAAAAAGTCTCGCAAAAGTGAGAAATTAAAAACCAGAAGAAGAAATTTTTTGTAAACTGTGGCTTGTCACAGCAAACTTCTCTGAGAGCATGTTCCTGAGTAAATGATATTTGAATGACAAAGCTTTAGGAGAAAGTGTTAATGTTAGTTAAGAATAAACAAACTTGTTTGAGGTGTCATTCCCTTTCTGAAAATTCAAGCTGAAGTTTGCTTCTCAAGACCATCCTTGTGATTGCATGTTGCCTGTGTGCTGCTTATAATCCTGTTCTGAGCACAAAGGGTGCACAGAAAAGCCTCTCATCCCTTTGTGAGTGGAATACATAGATCGAAAATTCAATAGATATGAAAAGTTGTTTTATGAAACAAAATTCTAAAAAACTTCGATCCTGCCTGTTTCCACCCTTTTTCAGTTTCATTGTTTTTTTGTCTAGTGGTTAGGTAACAGTGGTATAAATCAGTTTTCTGTTTTGTTGGTTCCCTTTCCCTTTCCCTTTCCCTTTCCCTTTCCCTTTCCTTCGTGATCACTTCACGTTTATTTTGAC